>JAEQBH010004503.1:0-381692 GCA_016808115.1 Tetrastigma voinierianum | reverse complement strand
GCTATCTTATAAGGGCCATAATATCTAGCTGACAACTTCTTATTGATCCTCTGCTGAACTGAAGATTGGCGGTAAGGTTGTAGCTTCACCAATACGCTATCTCCCACCTGAAAATGAATATCTATCCTATGGGAATATGCTAAAGCCTTCATTCGTTGCTGAGCCTGTTCCAAGTTCTTCTTGAGGAGCCAAAGAATATGGTCACGCATAATCAATTCCTCCTCAACCGCAAGCACCTTTATCTCCACGGGTAGAAATTGCTTGAGGGTGGGTGGGGTTCTGCCATAAAAAGGGAGTCATGTCAGCCACTGACTAAAAACTCGTGTTGTAATAGTGTAACTAAACTCAGCCCATGGCAGCCACCTGCTCCATTGACTCGCCTTCTCTAAACAAAAACATCTCAAGTAAGTCTTAAGGCAACGATTCAAGACCTCGGTTTGTCCGTCGGTTTCCAAATGATACGAGTTGCTCATCTTCAAAGTAGTCCCATATTTTTAAACGGCTCTGTTAAAAAATTGCTCATAAAAAGGGGATCCCGGTCTGTTACGATTGATAGCGGTACCTTGTGCAGCCTGATGATCTCCTTAGTAAAAATTTCTACCACCATTCTTGCTGTAAAAGGGTGTTGAAGGCCCAAGAAATGGGCGTACTTAGAAAGACGGTCGGCAACAACCAAGATGCAGTCAATCCCTCTTGAACGTGGCAATCCTGAACTAAAATCCATGCTAAGGTTTTCCTGGATTTGATTTGGAATGCGTAGTGGGCATGTAATCAAGCCAGGTTCGAGGAGTCATATTTAGCCGCTAACACACAAGGCGATCGGCTACATACTTCGCATATTTGTTTCATCATTCCTGCATGACCTCGCTCGGCTAAGCGTTTGTATTCAGGGCTGCGTCGCCTCAAAGGAGTAGAGTGAAACTCTTCAATTAATTGAACATTGAAGGGGGAAGAAGCTAGAAGAACAATACACCCCTTATGGTATAACCTGCTTGCCACTAAGGAGAAAGGACCTTGGGAGTTCCCTACTGCTATCACCTCTTGCCTTACCCGGCTGATTCATTGTCTGCCTCCCACCTCTCTACTGGCGACCCGATCCTACCCATTAAATTAAAGCGCTATCAATTCTTTATCCTCAATTCGGCGAGACAATGCATCAACCGCACCATTACATTTCCCCGGTTTATAGATGACCTCAAAATCATATCCCATAAGTTTGGCCACCCAGTTCTATTGAGCAAGGGTGGATATGGGTTGTTAGAGTAGGCGTTTTAGACTGTGCTGATCTAATCTTACCTAGAATATTACGCCCGAATTCATACGGTCTCAATCTTTGTGGATGGCCATCGCCCGATGTCATAAGCTCCTTTTCATGGCATTGACTCCACTTTCCTTTCGAGCATTTGACTTGTGGCTATACGTCTCCTAGACTACATGAGGACCGCCCCCACACCCGTATTAGATGCATCACATTCAATGAAGAAGGATTGGGTGAAATCAAGAGTGGCCAGAACCAGGGTAGAGGTCATGGCTAGTTGCAGCCTGTGGAAGGCCATTTGGGCCTCCTAGTTCCACTTAAAGCCAACAACATTCTCCTTCTTTAGTAGAGTTGTTAAGGGCTGTGCAATTTTTCCATAATCCTTGATAAAATAGCGATAATAACCGAGTTAGCAGGAACCACCGCTGCCCTTTGAGATTGGTATAGCGTCACGACCCTGCTTGTTTATTTTGTCGGGGTCCATCTCAACACCGCGGCCCAAGACCACGTGACCTAAATATTCCACACTAAGCAGCCCATTGCACACTTTTTTTTGTTGACTATAAATTGATGAGCGAGTAGAATTTCGATACCTTATCGGTCTTTCAGATGAAGGAGCTCGAGTTAATTCTGGAAGTGATATATCATCAAAGAACACCAATACAAACTTTCTCATATGAGGCTTGAACAAATCATTCATGGTCGCCTAGAAGATGGAGGGAACATTGGTAAGTCCGAAAAGCATTGCTCAAAACTTCGGTGTCACGATGTGTATTGGAGCAACGGTCTTGTGTGCGTCCTCTGCGACACTTCAGTTTGGTGATAGCACGATCTTAAATCCGTTGATGAAATATTGTGCACCTCCCAATTCATCAAGCATCTCTTGGATCACAGGTATTGAATACTTATCAGGAATAGTTACCTTGTTTAGTTGGCGGTAGTCGACACAGAAATGCCAACTCCCATATTTTTTGCGAACCAGAAGGGCAGGACTGGAAAATGGATTGTTGCTTGGTTGTATGATGCATGCAACTAACATTTCTCCCACCAGCCTCTCCATCTCATTTTTTTTGGAATAACTGTAGCGAAAAGGTTTGACACTTACTGGCATAGCATTTGGGAACAACGGAATCTTGTGGTCTTGTGATCTGTGGGGAGGGAGCTCAGAGGGGTTGGCAAAGATGGGGTTGGAAAGGTTGAAGTAACGTAGCCAACTCCCCCTGTTGCTACTCATTAAGACTGTTTCCTGCCTTGTCAATGGTGCTGGATATTTCGGCTAAACAAATGAAGGCACAAAAGTCAATGTCACCCATTTTATGCAGGGAGTTTGCCAAAATAGTAGAGCGCACTAAGGATGGATCTCCACGAAGTGTAATCCACTGGCCTCCTTGCTTGAATTTCATACTGGATTCTACCTAGTTAGAATGAACTTCTCCCAGAGTTTCTAATTAAGCGATTCTAAAATGATATCAACAATTCCTAGCGGAAAAACATAACAATCAATATGTACCTGTGTCCGACCCAGGTGGACCTTTACTGCACGACAGACGCCCCTTGAAACCGATCGAGAACCATCCCCCAATCAAACCCTGAAATTGCCTATGAGTGCCAAGGAAGTGCAGCGAAATTATTTTCATTGATGAGCGGTGGCTGGTATATCTACCATTACCTGACTTCAAAATTCCCATTTCTTTCACAGAGTTTCATTGTTTGAGGACCCGTAATACCGCCTAAGGCAAACATGGACAGCTCCATAAGGTTGATGTTGTCGTCGTCTTTGGTTGCGGCAAGGGGAGGAATGTCTTAGCCATCTGTTACGACCTAATCAACAAAGAGATCTTCATCTTCAACGACTATGAAGACTCAGAGGGTCTTGTTCTGGCACACATGTAGGGGATGATAAGGTTGTTTGCAACGGAAACATAAACCTTTGTTTCTAAGGACCAGGAAGTCCCGATCGCTGAGACTCTGAGTTCCCCTTTGGCGGCTGGTGAAATTAGGGTTTCTTTGGTTTACACTCGACATTTGGGTGGGAAGTGGATGGGTGTAGGCCTTTGGAGGTTGTGGAGTTAACGGCCTATAATTATTGCTGAAGGTGGACAACCCATGCGAGTTGGGAGGCCCATAATTTGGTTTGGGCCCCCAATAGATGTTGTTGTGTGTTGGTGGCCCGTCCACTTTAGTTGCGTAGGGCTCCGCTAGTTGTCGCATACCATACCCAACCTGGCGACGGCGGTCACCATGGCTGACGGTGAAAAAATCATCACCTCTTTTCACCAATGACCAACGTTCTACCTCCCGAGCCAAATCCATGGTTTCTAGGATATCGACAACATCCTTTTGAAAAAATCTGGACCCTAATTTCTTCCCGTAAGTCATTCAGAAAAAGCCCCAAATAAAGGTCATTGGATAATCCCTTGACTTGCGCCACTCTAGTCTCCGAACTCGAATATACGTGAGGGTTCCAATATCGTGAAATAGCGAAGCTTCGATAGGATTCCCTGTCATTTCCCAAGCGTATCTTCTGAGCAATTGTTTACAGAACTAAGACCACATCAATCGGGGACTACGATCTTCTAGCCAATGTGCCCAGTGGAGGGTTGTACCTTCCATACAGACCAAGGCGAGTAGGAGTTTTGTTGGCTCTAGGGTGTGATTTTTGTGACAATATTGTTCGGTGCATGTTAGCCCGACCCGAGGATCGAAGCCCATTTGAATGGGCAGCTAGTTCTTATGGTGGAGATGGAGGTATCGTCACCCCCTTCACACACCGGTCGATCGGAAAAATTGCTCCACAACCTGCGATTATCCTCCTCTGAGTCCTTCTCTTCCACGTGACTAGGTTCACCTTCCTCTGGTGCTCGCGGTTCGTCAACTTTAGGGCGGGACGGGGAGAGTAACTCTATAAGCGAGTCCAGTTTGCGAGAGAAGTCGTCCTGAGTTTCCAAGCGAGTGAGGCGATTGTTGTCCTCTCTACGACTCGTCTCTAAAGTCGCCAATGTCTTCTCCAATCCCTCGACGTGAGACTCCATTCTAGTTGGCATTCACACGAATTTGGGGGAGGCAGGTCGAACCAGTGATGAAGAACAACTCGACACACCAGAGTGATAGACTCGAGAAAAGCGAGATCTGTATTTCTGCCTCACAATCATAATATCTATCAAAAGAAAGGCAATCAAGGAAATTATAGAGGAGAGTCCTCTGCCTAAGTGGTACCCAACATACGATCTACACTCTTCACCTTTATGTCCTTGGCATAAATCACACGTGAACACCTAACCAATACCCAAACTGCCCTTCGTTAGTTACTGCCCTCCTCCACCCGCATTAGCCCTCCTAGTGTATATCCTTAGAGGTGGGCCTCTAGTAGTACTTGTAACACCTGCACTCTTTTATGTTTTCATGGTGGACGATACGGAAGGAAAGTCTCAAAAAACTTTTGTAGGATCAAGCAAGACATACTGAAAATTCAACGTATTTCTCAGTAGTACTTGTACAGTCTGAAAATGGTTTAGATGGTATGAGGTTTCTACTGTTTCTACCTTTCCTGAAGGCTTGTACTGTTTAGGCTGTGCTCTGTTTCTCCCATTGTGCTCATTATTTATGGTCCCTTATATACAGCACATGCACCAAGGTTGCAACTCTTTTAGTGCCATCTGTTGGATTTATTTATTGGAAAATACCACCCAGATACTCTAACCCAACACTCTGGCTTCTTATGCTTTGCTTTAGAGTAATGATGCATTGTTCAACTATGATAATGAATTACTGCTTCTAGAAAGTCTGTTGCCTTCTAAATCTGAGAAACATATTTGTTGATATTTGAAACTAAACTGGAATTGATGGACAGTGTAGCTACCAGATGGAGGATGCTCAGGAACCAAAGATTTTGTTCATGCTGTCCATACAGTCTATGAGGAAAGTGGCCATTCTGCCGAATGTTTGGCCAGTGCCTCAGAAGCATTACCCTGCATTGTTTATGATAAAATAAATATTATATCTATGCTTTTCACATTTCATAACAAGCTCCATACAATATTTCCAACCGATTATCAGATAATCTCTTTTTCAGTAGATACCATAATCCATCTACTATATATTCCTGCAAAGATCGATGCCGCACGGAACAAGCAAAAGGTAACATAGAACTTCCACGCAGAGCCAGGCCATGGTTTTCCCTACAATGCAAATATTCCAATTAAATTAAGCCCTTTAAAGATTGAGCAGATAATAGCAGATGAAAGTATCTAGGTTGACCATTTAATCGACCAGTTATGAATCAAACAACTAAACCCTCAGTAATATGAGAAATAGAAGCCACCATTCAATTTGTTTTTCTAGGAGGTATGTCAAAGATCAACACTTAGCAGCATTAGTCGGTAGAAACCATTCTTCAATGGGTTCATTTGAATCTAAAGTTACAAAGAGAAAAGAGTTGAAATACTAAAAATTGTAAGGATTCTTTTTCCAAACCGTTTTTACCATTTTCCCTTCCTTTACATCATTCTTTCACAGATCCAACTGAAGCCTAACAGAGATCTTTGAGATCTTGCCTCCCAATATTACTGTTTTTTAACTAGTGATGGATAACTCAGCTGGATCTCCACTTGAAATTGGAAGTCTCCCACCAAAACATTGAATTAATGAGTTCAATTTTCTGTGATAGAAAATGCACATATCTTTTCTGCTACTGTGCTACTTTATTTTAATTTTATTTTTATTTAAAGAGCCACTAAGATATTTTTATAAGAAATTCAGCTCCTTGTATGAGGATTAATATTTTAGGGATAGACATAGAAAAATAACTATCCCGTCAGAACAATTAATATAGGTCTTACAGCAGCAGAGCAGTATTCTGCCAGATATTCTGACTCTGAAGGAATCCCCTCTGGAATGCCAGTAACTTCAAAACCTTCATCCAATCTATCAGGTCTGAGATCAATAATGTAAGGCTGCCAGAGAAGGAAAAAACCAAATCAGCTAGTAAGTTCACCAGTCCAGCACTCAATGCTAGCTAGATGCAAAATCTAACAAAAGGCGCATCAAACAACAAAAGATGTCAAATAGAATGAAATGCTACGCGCTCCATAATATGCAAAAAAATTAGTTTCTAAAACAGCCTTCCCATGTAAGAAACTGTAGTGCAAGGGATGCCTACTTACCAAGCAGCTGCTTGCAACATCACACATTTGATTTCCAAGTGTAGACAACTCCCAGTCAAGAATACCAATCACTCGATCCTACAACGTTGAAGTATCCAATTAGATGGAAATGCGGATCATTTCAGTTCTCACAAGGACCAACAAGGGGTTTTGAATAACCCCTGTCCCATCCCCTCCTATGTTTCAAATATTCCATTACATTTTACAGAATTGGTAAGGAGGCATGAATAAAACTCTACTCTGTATTCTTTTCCAGCCATAAATATTAGATAAGGTTAACAACTCTTGATAGCCAAGTACATACAGTGACTAAATTCAAATACAACAAGAAGAAAATCAAAGAAGCTGAATGTATGCCACTAGAGTGACCTTGGGCTTTTAAAGTACCAGACCTCAGTGGGATGAAATACAAGATTGTCAATGCGAAAGTCTCCATGAACTAGGCCTGTTGTTACTGCCCTGGAATCTTCAAGAGGAACATGTTGCCGCAACCAGTCAATCAGCTCAAACATCTTGGGATTTCCCTCAGGCTTACCCTCACTAGTTGAAGCAGTATATTGCTTAGCCCACCTCTCTATCTGAGGAAGCATGATGTTAATGGATAATTTTGCATTTACAAGTATGACCCGTATTTAAATTTGTAAGAATTCATAAACAATAATGACTTGCAAGACAATAACAAGTGTAGAATTAGAAACAAAAATGTGAAGGCCATGCCTGCACAAATTAGTCTTGTTTAAAGAACAAATATATGTAAACCCTAATAGTCGAAATGAATGGAAAATTTTGAGCACCTGTAAACACAGTAGTTATTATAGTATACTTTCCTAGACCGATGGAATCCCACATAAGCATGATGCAAAGCAGCTAAAGCTACGAATTGCCCGATATATTGCAGTCACTCCTGTCCAGGTGTCATACCTAAGTAAACCACAAACCAATTCAAAGTGATCTATACATGATGGACCGTTGCAGAAGTTTATGAGAACTAACAAGATGCTAGGATACTAAAAAGGACATATTCTCACATCTGGTTGAAATTTGTTAACGGAATATGGTATAACCTACTGAATGGCTACATTCTTCGTTAAACAGTATTTGAAGGTTTTTTTCTTTTTCTTTTTTTTTTTTTTGCAAATTAAATGTCGCAAAGATGAAATAAAATTTTTATGAGACAAAAAAATTCCCAAATTCAATATAGAAGGTAAAGGCATAAAAAGTAATACCGGTAGCTTGGGATCTAAGAATATGCGTCCTTCCAAGTATTCCATGATGTAAAATGAAGTGCCTATCACACTTGGATCAGTACACAAGCAGAAAACCTTAGGAACCGGAACCTGCGTGTGAAGACCTAATGCCCGAAGAACCTGCCACACAAAAATTTACCAAACTTATAGCATTTTATTTTGCACTCTCTCTTCATTTGGTAACCAGAAAAGCTGGGGAGGAAAAATAATTCATATTGAATCTTTCATCTACCTAGCATCGATCAGGAAAACTCTAAATCCCTACTCGAAAGGGACAAATAGCTAAGTCCGAAAATTAGAACGGACCTAGACGCCAACATATTAAATTCCCCAACTACCTACATTTTCCGAGTAACCAAACATGGTTTACTGACTCCACCTGATATTCTCTCTCAACGGCATGAGCAGATTGCAACAACTTCCCCGCTGGCTTCTTTCTCACCACGTACCTCTTCACGGGACCTCCCCCGCCGACGACTTCCATGAGAAACGTAGGATTCGATTGACCATGCCCGAACTGACTCAAAATCGAACGCAACCAAACCAAAATCAGAACAAAGTAAGAAACAATAACAATCTTATCTGTCCGTATACAGACAGGGAGCGAGAGAGGAGACCTGTGAGACTGTGAAGCTAGAGGAAGAGACCGGAAAGCCGCCGACGTTGACGGAGGCATAGCGAAACAAAGCATCGAAGTCGAACGAGTGCGCCTGGTGGACTTGGCCAACCAGATCGGATGTCCGGCTCGCCATAGAAAATGGAATCCGATTTCTGAAAATCCTATCGGTGAAAAAACCAGAACCAGAGTACTACGTCAGCTTCCCGCTTTGGAAAAAACCAAGAGAATGAGCTTTTCCAGATTGGGATATAAATAAATAAACTATGAACGTAAACGGTAAACCCCATAACCAAGGATATGTGTAACGTGTCCGTGTGCCGGTCTAAGCTCTAAATTTCAATCTTTTAAAATCGGATCTATGATAAGATTTCATGATTTAAGGATTGAATCGATGATGGAATTGGATTAATCCGGGATCGAAAAGATCACTACTCGATGATTAGATCGATCGGACCAACTCATTCGATTCGGTTTCTAAAATACTATTAAATACATAGAGTTTTGTAACCAAACTATCTGATTAATTAGTGTATCAATGACTTAACAGTCGCATTTTAATCGATTCCCGTCATCACCCATTGTCCGGTTAGCCTTGAAACCATGAATTGCTAATTTGTTTGATTCAATCACTCGTCTTATTTTTAAAACATTTATTTAAAAACAAAAAAATACACATATTTGAAAAAAAAAATGCTTAAATTAATGCGTCATCATCAAAACCCTTATTAGTGACTATTGTTTTAAAATATTTTTTAGTATCTAGTGGTTGTTAGTAACGGTTTTAAGTTTTAAGTTCAAAGCGTAGACATCGTAAGATTTAATCTTAAAATAAAGTGAAGCGAAAAGAAATAAATTGTTTAAGGTATAACGAGCGAAAAACTCAAATATGAGCAGCTATATATAAAATAATAATAATAATAGCGCATAGGGTATATTTAAAAATAATTTTTATTATTTATTTTTATACTTTAATATAAATAATAATTATTATTATAATGTTTTAATAAATAATATATAAAAAATTCATAATATTTTTATTTTATAGAAAAATATTATTTTAATATAATAAAAATAAAAGCAAATATAAAAAATTAAAATTAAAAAATAAAAACAAAATAACATGTAAGCGCATGGGGGGAATTTGGGAATTTTAAATCTCCATCTGTTTAATTTTTAAATGAGACGAGTTTGCAGAATTGAAAAAAATAAACGAGCCGGGTCGGGATGGGATCGCTTGCGATCTGAAGCACTCGTTAATAAATTCGTAGTAGTGTATATTCTTGATTATTCTTTTTTGTTGACGATTATTAGAAGTTTTTCTTTATTTTTGTGGAAAATGAGCTTTACGAGATAGAAAAGCCACGAATATTTTCAGCTTTACAGTCGGAAAGCTTTTAAAAAATTTAGGCAATAAGTCGTGAAAATTTAAAAGCAAACGAACTAATCTTTGAAAATTTGTCGAACACTGGCGTTAAGTTAAAAGCAAACGCCCATTTATAAGATTTCAAGTACTAATTTAGACATTTTTTTTCAAATATGTATTAAATTGGTATATTTTTTTGTTTAAAAATTATTATTTTTGGACAAAACTCAAATACATAACGATTATCTACTAACAATCCATCAATCACTAACCTTTTACTAATAAATGGATGAGAGTCGATTATTACTAAGGTTAACACAATTCAAACGCGACAAGATTATTATTTAAACCATTTAATGGATGAATTAGGTCCTGTTCACGCAGTAGAATATATGTAGAATATGTCCATCACATTTTAAAATTTAGACATGTTATGTTATATTATATTTGTGTTTAGTTTATAAAATAAATAAAACAATATTAAATATATTTTTAATATTTAAATAAATTTGTATTTGATTTTTTCTATATTTATCTGGGTTTGTCTTTGTTTATTTTTTTTTATTGCCGACTTGTTACGATGTGTTTTTAACTTCTTTATAGGTTTTCGAGTTGGTAATTCATATGACAAAGTTCGATACAATAAAGTCATCGATCTTATTAAATCTTGTTCGTTAGTATGTATGATGCTGGAATATTAGGTATTTTATATATTTTTTGATTATCATATGTGTAGGTTTTGAGCCGATTGTTTTTTCTATTCACCTTAATGATGCATCATCTTTTAAATTTTTTAGCATTTTTGATTTTGTGTTTAAAATAATTTTATGCTTTTTAAAAATAAATAAAATAATATTTATTACGATATTTTATTTAAAATTTATTATGTTTAAAAATATTTATAATTAAAATGTATAAACTTTATAAAATAAAAATATATTTTATGAGATTATAAAAAATAAATTTGATGACATATGAAATACATATATTTCATGGAATAGCATATGTAATAAAAACATAAGTGGGTTCTAACACCTCAAATTATATCATAATAGTTTATTATAGTTCAGTGGTATAATAAAAGTCAAATTTGTATTTTTCATAAATCTAAGTGTTAAGGGTAAAATGGTAATTGTCAAATTAAGGACTCAAATGACATAAAATAAGAAGATTATATGTTAAAGTATAAATATGATAAGTTGATTTGCAAATGAAAAAGAAAGATGAATGACTAAAATGTAAGAGCTTAAAGAATTAGCCTAAAAAGGGGATAAAACCAAACCTGGTCTTCTAGAATATGGATAAGTTCTCAATTTTTGGCTCAAAGAGAGCTAGGGCTACGGTTTTAGGAGAGAACCAACTTTGGTTTGCTATTCTCCATTTATTGAATTATATTTGTTCAAGTAAATGAAAGGAAAGGAAGAAGTGAAGAAAATGAGGGTTTGTTTTTTAAGGTTTTAAGAAAAGCAAGGTATGAAACTCTCATATTTGGTAGTTATGAAACGATCATAACTTTCTATTTGTCTAGGGTTGTGTTATGAAAAGCCCTAACTTTTCCATAAATGTGGTTTTGGTTGGTTTATGTTCAGTATTTGAGGTTTGTTTTGGTTGGAAATCAATCGGTGAAAATGCCCAAAATGCCATTTTTGTACAACCGAGCTCTTCGCCTAGGCAAAGGGAGCTTCGCCTACGCGAGGAACTAAGCCTAAGCGAAGGAGTGTTCACTTAGGCGAACTCGAAGTCCTAAATTTGCCAATCTCGAAGTCTAGGTGCCAATCCTCTCTCCTGAGATGGATTGCTCCCATGTAGCGTAGGTCCTCGCCCAGCGAGGTCCCACCATGCTGAGCGAACACGAGAGAATCATGTTTTGTTTATGTCTTTTGTTAATTATAGAAACTATTAATTATATTAATGTATGATCATAATAAGTGAATGAAATGGTTCATACCTATATACAAGTTATATGTAAAATGTTCTTAACCTCGTCACTGAGGCGAAGCAAATTTTCTTGCCCCTTAATTACATGTGTTATCCAAATACAAGAATGTAAGTAAGAATAATATAACAAGCTCAGCATTACATATAATTATATGTCTGCCTAAGATCGAATAGTGAATAAATAGACACCTCTAATTAGTGTTTCGACACTCTCTAATTAGTGCTTCAGCACTATCTGTTTAGTGCTTCAACACTCTGTTTAGTGCTTCGACACTCTCTGTTCAATGCTACAACACTCCTACACAGTGCTACGACATTTCTGTTACGTGGGCAGGCACGTCACTGTTTGTGCTTCGGCACCTCTATTAAGTACTGCACAGTACTTTCGGATACATATTGTGTTGTGTCCCTCTCATTCATTGTTATCGGTCTATGCAAACAAATAATTATATGTTGTGTATCTGAATAAGATGATATATGGAAATAATTATATGAAAACAAAAGTAATCAGTTATGATGCTAAGACATATCTCAGTTATGTTATGTAGTGTACCTTATGTTACAAGATTTATGTTATAAACTCTTATGGGAGATATGAATATTATGATATATGAATTATGTTATATGTATACTATAATTGAGGACCACTACATGTAGTCATATATGTTATCTGTTTTCCTATTAAGTTATAAAGCTTAGCACGAGTGTTTCATCTGTATAGGCATTGAAGAGATCGTAAGAGACGTCCTGCATTCGCTAGGACCAACACAGCATTAGAAGTCTTTCTGATGTAGGTCTATGAATTTGTTTTTGAAATGTAAATGTAAAATTTTGTAATAATGGAAGCATGTAAGTCTGGCTTGAATGAGACTCGAATATATGTAAAGGACAATTTAAACACCACCACGATTGTAGTTTTATAGTTTGACTGTTATTATGAATTTATGTAAGAAATTGGTCCACTAAAGTCAGAAAATCAAGTTAAGAAGTCTCAATTATGTGTGACGTCCTCTCACCTGCCATGGCTAAGGGAAGTAGTGTTACATGGATAACATATATGATATTACTTATACCATATTTGATTGAACATGATATTACTCGAAAATAGAAAATCATTCGCTTATCCATTGAAAATATGGGATATAGCATGACATTTGCTTTTTTTTTTTTTATTATATGCATACCCGCTATGCAAGGATCGAAAATGTCGATAAACGGATATATCGTGAATTGGATTTTCAGGAAATATCGGAGAATATCGGTAAAATATCGGTGGATATTTTGCAAAAAATATCGGTTATTAAATTTTTCATATTTTAATTATATAGATTTATGAGGAAATAGTTCATATCTTAATTAAGATAATTAAATCAAATGAATTAGTAATTATTACATTAAATATATTATATTTAATATATTATTAAGATATTATTATATTAAAGATAAATTATTTATTTGTTTTATTACTTAGTATAAATATTATGTAGATAATAGAGATTCAAAATATTATATATTATAATTTTAAATTTTTAAATGATATTATTTTATTTCTTTTTCTTTTCAAATTAATATTTGATTTAAAAATATTATAAGTTATAAAGTAAAATAAAAATAAAATAAAATATTATAAAAGAGTAAGAAGGTAGAGAAAGTGGGGATACATTTGTGTGGTGGGGTTAAATGATTAAATCCATCAACTCGGTTGGTTGATACGCAAAAGCGAATTATTTTCCCAAAATATGCTTTTTTTGATACCATGGCTTTGTTTATTTTATTTTTTGTTCTTTCGCGGTAACTTCAATATAATTCTCCCCCATTTGGAAAAACCAGTTTTTCGGGAAAATGTCGGATTTTCCGATTTTTCGTAATCGCGATTTTCGATTTTTACATTTTTCTTCCAATTTTTTTTTGTCAAAATCGTTTCCATGTCACCCGAAAACCGATTTTTCGTCGATAAATCGGCCGAAAAATCCAATTTTTTGTTCCTTGACCATATGTGACTAAGAAAACGAATAATATTTGCTTTGTGTAGAAAATAAAAAAGAAATGATCAATTGAGATCATTATTATAATATGATTATGATGATGATATTGTTGTCAAGAATGAGCATATTTGGGAGTTTTATACATATATAATTTATTTTGAAAAATAAATTATTAAAATAAGTTAAAAATCATAATAATATCGAAATTAGTGTATAAAGAGTAATATCCAATGATCAAAATATCGGTAAATACGGATATATCGGTAATTGGATTTTACGGAAATATCGGAAATATCGGTGGATATTTTTACAAAAATATCGGTTATTAAATTTTTTCATATTTTAATTATATAGATTATGAGAAATGATTCATATCTTAATTAAGATAGATTAAAATCAAATGGATTAGTAATTATTAAATTAAATATGTTATATTTAATATATTATTAGAATATTATTATATTAAAGACCTAAATTATTTATTTGTTTTTATTATTATTATAAATATTATGTAGATAATAAGGAGATTGAAAATGTATATATTATAATTTTAAATTTTTAAATGATATTATTTTATTTTCTTTTTCAAATTAATATTTGATTTAAAATATTATAAGTTATAAGTAAAATAAAATAAAATAAAATATTATGAAAATTAGAGAGTAGAGAAAGTGGGACCCACTGTCAGTGGGTTAAATGATTAAATCCATCAACTCGGTTGGTTGATATCACCGGCGAGGAATTATTTTTCTCAAAAATACACTTTTTTGATACGCGGCTTTGTTTGTGCGTTTTAATTTCTTTCCCTTGAGTGACCTAAATATAATTTACCCAAAATTTCGGGAAAAATCGGATTTTTTCTGGAAAATATCGGATTTTTCCGATTTTTCGGCGAAAAATAAACGATTCTGGGTTTTCGATTTTTTAACTGATTTTTTTGTGAAATCGTTTGAGTAATACATTTCGAAAACCCGATTTTTAGCCGATAAATCGGTAGAAAATCAGATTTTAATTCTTGGTAATGTCAGAAGTTTTTACCTTAATATCATAATCGTAGCCGTAACATTGAAAATATTTTAAAATTTGTTTAAATTAATACTGTAACATTGACTTAAAAAGTACTAATTTTGATATTATTTCCGATTTCAACATAATTTATTTTTTCAAAATAACCTAAATATGTCCCACACTCCATATTTGGGATATGTTTGTTCA
Organism: Tetrastigma voinierianum; assembly: GCA_016808115.1. Taxonomy (NCBI): domain Eukaryota; kingdom Viridiplantae; phylum Streptophyta; class Magnoliopsida; order Vitales; family Vitaceae; genus Tetrastigma; species Tetrastigma voinierianum. Next base: position 366,905 of record JAEQBH010004503.1, on the reverse strand, counting down.
AGATCGTTGACTTTGTATTTGTGTTTGATGTGACTCAGAAGAGCTTGAAATCTTGTCATTAGACAACTTTTGGCTAACAAGGAACGTGGGCAATAGACCATTTTGGTTAGTATTTTATTGACACTAAGCTTTTTGGTTAAACTATTTCAATCAGTCGGTCGAAATCGGAGCGAAACCATATTTGGATGCTTTGGCAAAATACAGCTCATTGAGTGGAAGCCAGTTGAAGCAAAAATTTGGTATGAGCAGTGTCAATGGAAATTTGGAGTAATATAGTGATCATTTGTTTATAAAGTAAAATTTGTGAAAACCCATTGCTACCCTCATGTTATAGCAGATTGGAAATAAGCAAGAAGCAAACGTGACCCTAATGAACGAGAAAGCAAAAAAAAAAATTACAAAACAAGCGATTCCACGATCAAATATTCACAGTGAAAGCGATAGATTCAAACAAAATGACGTTTTGAACTCACGCGGATACAAAAATACCGATAGTAGCAAAAAAATGACATTTCATACATCAATATTCTGATTTGGGAGAAAGCAGGTTGTAAATGACGAAAGGAAGAACTTCGGCGGGACATCGACCTCTCGTCGTCGTCGCGATCACGGTCATGGCGGTAGAAATTACCACTTTTTATGATCACTTATTTATAAAATCACCTTGCAAGCATGAATTTGCCATCTCAGATTCATGTGAGTCTTCAATCACTTGAGGTTACGTCTTCACTTCCTTTTCATTTCGTTTTGGGTATTTAATGAAAAAATAAAAATTACTTTAAATCATATTTTTTGTAAATACTTTAAAATACGAATTAAAAATAAACATTTTTACTTAATATGAATTAATTTATTTTATTAGCCTACAAATATTTTTATTAACTTCTAATTATTTTCAAAAAATAGTATTATAAATAAAATATTATTAATAAATGAAAAGCATAAATCATATTTTTGTGAATAATTTTAAAATACAAATTTAAAAATAAAATATTCTTTGATATAAATTAATTTATTTTATTAGCCTGTTCTTTAATTAACTATTGAAATTATTAATTCAAAATATTTATATTTATTTTATTGAATTAATTAAATAATTTATAGCCATTTTTATTTTTAATTGAATCTTTATATTTATTTTAAATTTTAATTAAATATTTATTTATCTTTTAAATCCGATTTTATAGTGTATGGAGTGATATATAAATGAATGAAGGGTATATGATGTAATTATTAAGAGGAAGAGAAAGGAGGTAAAATTGGAATAGATTTAGGATAGATGGGCTTTAGATCTTCATTTCTTTGGAATCTTTTAGCCAAATCACCAGGGTAACTTTTTGGAGCCAAAAAAATGGCTTTGGATGCTTTTTTTTTGGCTAACTGCTGGAGATGCTCTTAGTAAGAAAAATATAATAACAATTCATCTTTTCTTACCAAAGAGTGTCTCACTTGATTCAATATCACATATGAAAAAACGTATTTTTAATTAGTATCTTCGTATAAAAAAATCACAAAAATGATAAAACTTTATTATAAAATATAATTGCATTCTCAAAGTTTAAACTCGAGACTACTAATTAAGATAAAAAAGACTCCAACAATTTCACTTATTTGGTGATTTTCATCTATTTTTATTAACCCATGATCCTTTATATTTATAATCTGATACTAGGATTTTATCAACCCCCCACAATCCTTTATATTTCTAATCCGATTCTAGGATTTTTGAGCGCAACACTCAACAATCCTATCCTTCCCTCCATTAAAGTATAATCGATCCTACCTAAGGTTTAAAATTTCGGATATATCGATTGATATATTGGATATCGGTGAGGTTCGAAACAATATCTGTCATCGATAATCAGTTGATCGAAATTTCAAGAAAATGTCGATAATATCGGTGATATATTAGTTAAAGACCGAAATATTGCGAAACTAAAGGGTCTGTGGCACAAGCGCGTGTAAAGGAGGAAACAGTTAAATTTTCGGTAAAATATTGTCTATATATCGGGATATATTAGAGATATACTCGGATATATCGGAGATATATCCAAAGACATTCAACGGTTAAGATTGCACCCGTGTTTTGAAAATTTCCAAAGACTGTTTTAACTGATCCAAGGACTAGATTTGAATTTGCTTTGATATGACTATCCACCCAGATTTTACCTGAATTTTGAATGTTCTCTAATGGTTATATATATTTGCGATCCAACAGTCAAATTTTAAATTATGACTTGATCCAATGGTTATGGATTGATCCCAATGATTTAAAGAAGATCTAACGATCAGATTTGCACCAAAATTAAATCCAATAGTTAGAATTAAATTATAAAGATTGTAGATTGCGAGTCAGACATTTATGCGTAGCGTATTCGATTACATAATCAATATCGTCGGAAGCGAAGTAATGGCGATATGAGTAATGTCTTCATCCAGTCGGATCCGCACATCAAATGTTGTAATGGAGTCACATCGATCTTCATTTTGGTTTTAAAAGCTCATTGCAATATAATCTCAATGTGTATATTTGATTATTAATATAATATTTACATTTTTACAAAGTATTTCCATGAATTTCAAAGTATTTTTATTAATTTCCGATATATTGACACTCATGTAAAAATATTCAGCGATATCTGTAAAATCAAGTCTGGAAATATATCACGAATGAAAAATATTCAACTTTGATCTGCCTAAGATTTCTTCTCTTTCATTGTGTGTTCAGAGCATATGTCTTACGCACGAAAACACCACCTCTCGAGGACTTATCTCACCACCTCATTTTTCGAGGGACTTATCTCTGCCACCTCATTTTGTCAAACATCCATCCATGATTAAGCTTGAACACATTTGTAGACATTTATTCACTGATTCAGCATTTGTTGTGAAACTTATGGACCTACCATTCTTCACATTTTGATGATATATAATATTGTCTACTTGGTGAGGTCAGCACAGTTTTATTTTTTGGGCTCTCCCAAAAAAGTCACGTAACAATTAGAGATTTGGCTATTCTTATTTACTCATAATCCTCCATATGTCTTACTTTGGAGGCCAAATTGATAGTAATATTTTATATTTTGTTAAATCATAGAAGTTAGTTGTTCACATGTCTAACTTAGTTGATAAAGTCGTTCAAAGTTTAAAAAAGACATTTTGAAAAAGAAAGGAACCCAATGGACATAATTTACTATATTATAATGTCTACTTTGGAGGCCAAATTGACAGTAATATTTTATATTTTGTTAAATCATAGAAGTTAGTTGTTCACATGTCTAACTTAGTTGATAAAGTCGTTCAAAGTTTAAAAAGGCAAGACATTTTGAAAAGGAACTGATGGTTACAATTTACTATATTATAATGTCTACTTTGGAGGCCAAATTGTGAGTAATATTTTATATTTTGTTAAATCATAGAAGTTAGTTGTCCACATGTCTAACTTAGTTGATAAAATCGTTCAAAGTTTAAAAAGGCAAGACATCTAGGAAAAGAAGGGAACCCGATTGACACAATTTACTATATTGTAACGAAGTATTTAGTTGTAAAAAAAAAAGTCATATTATAAGTTAGTTGATAATCAGTTATAGAGAAGGCCACAGCTAATATTTAACTCAAGAGAACTGTTACTCATAGGTTACCATGTCTTTTCTACAAATAACATACCAACCTTGAAGCATGGGCATTAAAAGCAGACAAGGAGAAAGGAAACTAGGGCCAGCAGATGCAGTAGTCCATTTGCAGGAACTTCATTGTTCGTAACAGCTAGTGGAATTGGACTTGGCCTGAAACACAACAAAGAAAAAACAGCATTTATGTATGAGATCATAATCATCTGAAACCTTTTTCAAACATATAGTTTCACGTCAACACCCATACCCCAAACTGAAGACATGAATGGAATATTTTAGAATAACAGTTTAAAAAGAACAAATCCCAACAAAAATTATGAAACTTAACATTTTTTATTGAAATCCAAACACAAGTACAAAAAGACGCATTTTTGAAAAAAATGCCTTTAGGCATTTGGTTATAATGTGAGGGATTATACAAAATGATCCTAGGTGTTTAGTTATCACGTTGGAGATTTATCTTTATACTTTAAAGAACATTTTTGTCCCAAATGGGATATTTTCAAGATTAGTTTTACAAACAACTTTTGAATTTGTTACTTTTAAACCAATTTCTCAAAATTTTACATGTGGGGGAAACAGAGGATTACTCACCAAATCCTTCAACTTGAGAATGTAAAACATCTCCAGATATCTCCTAGTCTCTCGCCTCTCCAGCTTTGATACATGCTTCCAGAAGCCGTAGACCCCAGCCAGTGTCAGTAGTCTCTCAGTATATATTTTCCATGTGTACCTATAGAGTTCAAATTTTGAAATAGCAATAGATAAGTAAGGAGAAAATGAATATTGTCATGAGGGTTGACCTATTAACAGATATTGCAATATTATGATTCTTTTGTAAATAAAAAGAAAACCTTTCAATATATATATATAATCCGGTCCCACATCAGTTTCATGAGAAGTTGTGGAATGGTACTTAAGGTTGAAAAGTTTTCCCACCTATTAGGCTGGTCTTTTGGATTGGACGAGATTAGGTTTGGGTACCTATAATTGGTGCTCTCATTGAGAACCGATGTGTAACGGAAATGGCTATCAGGTGCCCTAAGAGAGGGTTCGGAGTGAAATCTATATAGAGTGTAAGCCATCCACGGACGTTTGGCTTCTCTTGTGGTGGACAATGATATGATCCTACATCGGTTTCACAAGAAGTTATAAAGTGGTACCTAAGCTTGAGAGGTTTTCCCACTTATCAGACTGATTTTTTGGGTTTGACTCTCTTATTGGGCTTGTGTACCTATCATTGATGCTCCCATTGAGAGCCGATGCGTGAAATGACTACGTGCCTAAGAGCGTCAAAATGAAGTTATCCCGAGTGTAAGGCGTAGCGGACGTTCGACTTCTCTAGTGGGTGAGGCGATGATGCAATCCCACATCGAGATCCTGAGAAGTTGTGGAGTGGTATTTAAGAGCGAGGATTCTCCTGCTTATCGGGCGGTCTTTGGGTTAGACTCTCCAATAGGACTTGAGTACCTATCATTGGTGCTCTCATTAAGAGCCAATACATAACAGGAAAGGGTTATCTGATGCCCTAAGAGAGGGTCCGGAGTGAAAGCTATCAAAAGTGTGAGTCGTCTACGGACTTCCTAGCTTCTCTAGTGGTAGGCAATGACACGATCCCACATCGGTTTCATAAGAAGTTGTGGAGTGATACTTAAGCTTGAGATGAGAGGTTCTTCCACTTATCAAGTCGGTCTTTTAGGTTGGCCTTTCTAGCTTAGTCGCATCATTGGTGCTCTCATTGAGAGCGCGATGCGTGCTTGAGAAAAATTTCTATAGTGCTTGAGAGAGGCTCTAGAATGAAAGCTACCCAGAGTGTGACGTCCGACTTCTCTAGTAGTAGGCAATGGTATGATCCACATCAGTTCCATAAAAAGTTGTGGAGTGTTACTTAAGCTTAAGAGATTCTCCCGCCTATCAAACCCCAGTCTTTTGGGTTGAGAACAACGTGAGCTTGAATCTTTTATCAATATATATCTATACAAGCCTATTCATCAAACCGCTACAAGAAACAGTAATTAACCTCCTTTATGAAACTATGATCAATCATAATATAACAATATCTCTTAACATGACCAACCAAAATCATTGATCCATACCTTTCATAGATTCGTTGAAGCCCTCCATTAGAGATCTCGTCCCAGTAGCCAGGATCCTTCTGGCATCGTTCGAAGAAGTCAATTAACAGCGTAGCTACCTGATCAGGATGATAGGGATCGATATGGAATCCAAGAGATATCCTCAATAATCTCAGCAGGGCCACCATGACAAGTAGCGAATGTAGGAAGCCCACAAGTCATTGCTTCCACAACTGGCCAAATGCTTCATAAACAGCAGGCTGCAAAAGGTCAAAATGTTCAAATACTGAGCACTGTAATAGCTAAGAAAAGCTTCGATTATTATTGCGGAGTGTGTAGTTTTGAGAGATGATGTTCTAGCCGTAATTTACAATGATTTTACAAACTTGGAAATCGAAGGAGATTTCAAAGTGTTTATAGGTTGTTATAATAGAAGTAGTTCACCTAATTCAATTATTCTACTAATGGAGGATATTTGGAGACTTTGTAATAGCTAAGAAAAGATTCGATTATTATTACGGAGTTTGTAGCTTTGAGAGATGACGTTCTAACTGCAATTTACAATGGTTTTACAAACTTTGAAATCAAAGGAGATTCCAAAGTAATTATATAGATTGTTATAATTGAAGTAGTTCACTTAGTTCAATTATCCTACTAATAGGATATTTAGATTTTTCTCAGAATCTAAATATTTGCAATTGTTGTCATATATATAGAAAAACAAATAGAACAGTTGTTTATCTGGAAGGGTTTCTATAATAACACTAATCCTAATATTTGGTGCTAAGATTTTCCTATGAAATGTTATAAATTCTGTTTTGAAGGTTATTATGGTTTATCTTTTAATCGTATGTGTAAATTTTTTTATTTGCATAGTTTTAAAAAGCGCAAGACGTACCAAGACGGAAAGGCCTCTTGTAGCCTTGGCGCAACCAACCTTAGATACACAACAATTTTATAAAGTATGATTATATAAATAAAAAATTAAAGATTCCTAATATTTAAAGAGAAATTTAAGGAAAAAAGTAGTGAAATTATATAAATTTCAATATATAATTAGAAATCTCAAGAATAAAAGTGATTTTAAAAGAAGTTATAGTTTATAAAGCAAGCCTTTTCAGTAAGGTTATGTCTTGGAAGGCGAAGCGCTATAACTAGAAAGTGGTTGTGTCTAGCCTAGAGGTGACGATTTAGGCGAACGGGTTGGGTTGGGTTGGATCGGGCCAAATTTGGTCCTATTTTTTCGAGCTAATAAAATAGCAACCTAGCTTAGCCCTAATTTCGGGCGGACCAGGCCAAATTACCTTCTAAAACAAGAAAATTGGTAGGTCAGTTGTAGAATTAATATCAACCCAGCCTTAGTCCCGGATGGATCGGGTTAGTCCAGTGGGGAATTTGGACTTAAATTACTGTCTCCATTGGTAGCCATTTTACAAAAAAGAAGAAAAGCATTCTAGTAGAGTTACAAAACTACCACATACCTGCACAAAAGCACCTTTTGTGTCTGCAATGTAGCGGTATAGCTCACCATTACGAGCTCGGTTCATTTGTGCTGGTATCCATCGAAACTGGCCATGCAAGCTATATTTCTTTATCAGATCATGCATCTTTTCTATCTCTTTTGTTTCTTCTCTATCCCTTGATTTTTTCACATCAATGTATCCAGCTACCACAGCAGGTTACGAGTTCCCTCCAGTTTGCTGCTCTTTCCAAAGCACTCAACAAGCCCCGTTATGTTTTTCACTCTATCAAGTCTTGCCATGGAAAAGATTATAGGCTTTGATCGATCGCTCAACATACCACTGCATTAACGAAATAGACCAGTTATATATTGAACTAAAGCCAAGAAAACACAATTTTATTTTTGTTTGTGAGTTAAATCACAGTTCATTCTCTTAGGCTCATTTTGGGCAGAAATGCCCAGAAAGAAAATAGCGAGGATAATTGGAAGGAAGGAGAATTTGGAAGAAAATAAAATATAGGTTTATAAATTAATTATATATGTTTATTTGAACTCATTTTATTTTATTTTCTCTCTATTATATAAGAACTAAATTTTTAGATTATATTTGTTTTTTTTTTTTATATTTTTTACGGTAAAAATAATTTTTTTTTAATAATTTTTTTTCTTTAGTATTTTTTAGGTTCCAAGCGAAACCTAAGGAAAATGATTTTCTCATATTTGAAGAAAATAAAATATAATCAAAATTCCTCAAAATTTTATATATTTTTAAATTTATTAGTCTTTATATAATAAAATAAAACAAATAAAATGAGTTTGAATAAACGTATAGAACTTAATTTAAGTTTAAGCTATTTTTATTTTCCTCCAAATTTTCTCTCCTCTCTCTTTTCTGCTTTATTTTCGCTAACTAATACTTCCAGGGTTCAAAATTAAATCAATGCTAAGAAAGATACTCACATGTGATCATCATTCTGCTCTGGATCATATAAGAGGCTTTCAATAGAATCATGTAGAGCAGTCAATCTCCTTTCCTTCTCTGAGTATGAGAAGTATATAGACATGTCTGCTCCTGGAGAAACTATATTAAACTTTGGATCGAAAACATCGATGCCATGAACAACTCGGTACAGCCCTGGAAGAGTGAAGGCTGTGTGGCTCTCATACTGCCCAACATTAGTCTTGCTGCAAAAATGGAGAAAGCATGTTAGGTACTGATCTTATCAACCAAAATATTAGAAGCCAACAATCAATAATGCATCCAACTATATGAACAATAATAATAACGATAACAAAAAGAAAATAATCAGATTACATTTTCTCAAGCTGTATGTTGAAAACAGGGTATTTGAGGCTGCAACCAAGGCATTTGGCATATGGCAAACCTGACTCAAGCTCGTGTTTCACTAACCTCCCAAGCATTAAAATGGATTAACACTCTAGGAGTTAGAATCTGTTTCAAATTTCTATTTAGTATTAATTCTTTTTTGCAAATAATATTTTATAAGATAATTCTTAGTTGTTATATTATTGTAATATTAGGTTTCCTTATAGAATAAGAAAAACTTTTAGAATAAAAAGTTATGAGAGAAATGAGCTTGTAAAGGTTATTCTATGCGTGTAGAGATGTAAGGATTTTATGGATTTGGAGTTCTATGAGATATTTTCTTGATATCATGAGCATTCTAGGGTTTTATGATTTTTCCTAATTGTTGCAATACGTTGATAATTCAATCTTGTACTATGGTTTTCAGAATAGTAAAATATTCTCTCTCAGCTGTGAATATAAGCATGATTGACTGAATCACGTTAAAACCCTCATACACTTTTATGTTGATTTACTGAGTGATGACCGTAAGTAAGAAAACTTATGATTCATAAAACTGGGCATACAAACTCATGAAGCAAAAGTGAGTACATGCATTATGTATCAATGTTGTTTATGAAAGATAAGGTGTTGTCCATATTGCAATGCTGTGAGAAGAACATATGGTCCTTTAGAAAATTCTAGAGACTCCATAGATGTCCATGTGAAAATTTCAACATGTTAAGGTGACAAGAAGAAATGTATGGTATGATGCCTCATATTTATTCTGAAACCTAATGTTATTCTGCCATAAAAACAGATAACATCGCTTGTCTCCAATGGTGGAACAATAAATCATGCTGAAAATCTTTCAGAAGGTAGATGAAGGATGAGCAGTGAGAAATTCCTGACTGTTAAAGATCTTACCTTCCAGCAATCTCTTGGTATGTACTGGTGATTATAAAATCTGCATTGTTCATTGCAATTAGATCAGCAGTAAATTGGCTTGAGAAATGATATTTATCCTCAAATTTTCTCCAATATATATCAGATTCTGGATACTTTGTTTTCTCCAAAGCATGAGCGATATTGCACTGGACAAGAAACGCAATCGAAAATCAAAATAAGAGGAAAAATGGTATGCTTATACATCAAAAAGTAAACAACAAAATGATCATAGAAAAACCTGTGTGATTCCCAGCTTATAGGATAATAAAGATGCAACAAGATTTCCATCACTATAGTTGCCAATGATCAGATCTGGAACTCCCTGTAACTCAGCAGCGATTTCATTTGATGCATCCTATACAATGAAAAAGACGAGGTAATTTTACCTGAACATGTAATGATCCAAAGCAGATGATACGTTGAACTTTGTAAATGTAATTATTAATGTTGAACGACCAAATTTCTGCTGAGCGTTGAAAGCTTGTAGGATTGGGTTTAATATGAATATAAATATGTATTAGCGTTTAATAATATTATGTCAGTCTTTAACATCCTCTCTCATGTGTACTAATACTCCACCTATAGAGTCAAATAAACAATCATAAATGACTTGAACGAAAACCTCTTCCCGTATCTTACAATAAGTGTTAAGCAATGGTCTTGAAAGTTCAGGCATGGATTTGAATTTAATATGAATATCGTGCCTTTAACAGTTACAAACAACCATAATAAGAAGAAAACCCGTGACAATCTTATCGGGGAAAAGGTTTGCAGAGTGGAAGCAACCATAAGCCTCCTTGCCTAATCCGAGGCTCAATACATAGATCAACAAAGATAAATTTGGACCTTGAACTGGAAGCATGTAATTGATTTTAAGTCTAGACGTCATGTCCAAACCAGTACCGCCTTGTAGCGGAACCTCCTCCTTAAGTATTATTTTTGAAAATTTTACATTATTAAATGTGAGGAAGTTTCTTAAGCATTACTAAGTATCATGATGAACCAGAAGGTCACCCTTAGACAAACTTCTGCATTATATTGGGTATGCCAGCAGCTGCAACCACAATCATCATCCCATTTCCGGCCGTAGAGGCCTAGCTCAAGTGGTAAACGGGGAGGGTTTGTGAAAGGTTTATAGTTTCAAGTCTCAACAGAAATAAAAATTTACCTATCAATAAAAAATGAAAAAAGGGGCAAAATATTTGGTGTATATAAGTCATGAACAATGCTAAAATCTCCAAAACTTCTTCCTACAGTATTCACTTATTTGAGAGAGAGACAAAAGAACAATTTCATGCAGACTCAAAAGAGATAGTCCGGAAAGCAAGATTAGAAATAAGAAACCTACCAGATCCACTATATCATTCAAAAATCATTAAATTTTAGAAGCTGAAATGAGAAAAAAGAAAAGGAAAGAAATAATAATAAATTGAACTCAATCATTAACCAGCATTTACCTCTGCAAAGGTCTCCAGATATGGCCATACATCAAACCTTGAGATCCATTTCCGAAGAATGCCCTTTTCTGTTCTAAAAGGCACTCGAAGAATATGAGTGTGTTCTGTACCACTGATCCTTTCAAGTCTCTGATTGCATGTTGTCCCCTTTGCATCAGGTATAAGCCGGGTCACCTAAGATAAGAGAAGATAACAAATAAATTGAGTATGATCAAGATTTAGAGCTAAGCAAACAAAAAGAAAAAAAAAAGAAAAAGATTTAGCACACTTACTATGAGAATCTTGGGGATAACATCCAGTCCTTGCTTTTGTATCCTAAGAATCATCTCATTTTCTAAGGCACGCACTTGATCCAGTATATAAACAATCTGTGCACCAAAAACCAACAGAATAGATGGATTTTTGCATTTTCTACAATCAAATATGGTTAAAAACACTGCATTGTAAGTGAATAAATAAATCAAATTCAAAAACTACCTGTCCACCTGTGTCAGGCAAACCCAACACATTTGCTTGACCAAAGTATCCATGAGGAGACACAATGACAACATTAAACACCATAGGAATCCTCCCGAGAAATGTCTCCAGGGTAGAGGGATCGGGAGCCTGAAGGATTTCCAAGAGAAGATGCACCATCTCTGAGATGCTTTGTGCCGTGTCACCCCAACCTCTCTCGAAGCCCATTCCTTGTAGGCTACATTTGGAATCACACTAAGTACTAGTCAGTAATCTAGCAATACAAAAATATTTACCAAGAAATCAACATTGTGTTAGAAGTTATAGGTAGAGCTTGTACTCAAATTCAAAATCAGAATATGGTGTAGGTGGGAGCTTGAAAAATTCTTCTGCCTTGCCAAAACAGACTGAAGTCGGGATATGTTCTGTATACGATCGTTCAGCATCATCACCTGCATGATATATGTAAAAATAAAATCTTCAGCATGAATGTCGGCCCTATAGTTTCGTATGTGGCTACAGGCATGGATCAAACAGCAAAAGCTCTAATTGAAAGAAAGCAGAAGTAGAAGATAAACACTTCCTAGAAAAATACCAACATATGGTATAGGGAAGATTTGGATGAAATGACTTAAAATAATTCATCCAACTATAGAGCAAAAATATCTACATAATAAAACAAATCAATTAAATCAATGACTGCAAAGAGAGAATTCACGAGGACTTGAATTAAACAAACTCACATGCCCATCATGTTTATGTGCACGAAGAAAATCAAGCAACGGCTCCAAACTTTCTTTGTTGCGGAACATAATTGAAGATAGGTGACGATTGAGGAATTGAACTCCATTCCCAATGGATGAAGACCGGGTTGGTCGTGGAAATGTTGAATTAAATGGCTCAAAATCAAGCTCAAGCACATAACTTCCATTGATCCTGACTCACGTTTGAGCACCCAAATTCAGATTAACTCTTATGAACAACAGAAAAACGAAAGAAAAGTGAAAGATAAAACAGGAACCAGCATACATGCCAAATAAAGTACTGTCAAACAAGGATACAAAGGCATTCCTAGAAATTTAGAAACTTAGAAACCATGATAAAAGAAAATCCTTACTCTCCATCCACAAGCTCTTCTTTGAATTGAAGATATTCTGAAACAGTTAATTGATCCACACTGAGTTCATAGACATTAACTCGAATATATTCCCAAACACCAGGCCTTGGGCGAATCACCCAATGAATACAAATGGAGAACTGCAGAACTATAGCTTCTAATATTAGCACTTGAAAAATTAGAAGGAAGGAGGAAGAAGAGAAGAAATCAACCCAAAAAAAAGGAAAAAAAAACCAAAATATTTAAGGGTGTTCCAAATTCAACAGAAATAAAAGTCCAGGCAACGTGTTTTTTTAATAGCTCAAGCATATCCAGTATAATTTGGAGGGATAAGCATTTAGAAATAAAGTGGAAATGAGATAACTCAATGGCAAAAAAGAGTACCATGTATTTGCAGAAACAAAAAAACACTCTCTCAAAGTGAAATTCCAAAATTTCACAGAAATAAAGTGAAAATTGCTCTGCATGTTAACCTGTGCTGATTTTAAAGATTTACCTTTGAAGAGGCTATCCTTGAGCTTCTGCATCCCTTCATCTTTTCCAACAACCTTGTCCATCATCCTATCAAGATGTCGTTGCGAGTATTCCTTTCTGAGCAACATACCTACCAATACAACAAAAAGAAAAAAAATGAAGAAAAGACCAACTAGTCTCTAAACCCACATCGATTTGATCTGAACAAGACTTCATGGTAGCATTGTCATAAAGGTAAGAGACAGAGTGATCAATCTAGAATTCAAGCTTTTATTTGGCATGCAATTAATTGAAAATATTCAAGAAAGTATAGACTCAGCTTTGATAATGAAAAGCAGAAAAGGACACAGTGAAGAAAAGAAAATTGATGAAAATAGTTTTCAGGAAACTGACGTTCAAGTAATTTCAGCATTTTGTTTTTCTCTCCTAGCACAACCACGACCACCACTTTTCAGAGGAAAAAAAGGAGAGAATTATGGTAAAATTAGCTTCATGAATCCAATTTAAAGTCAGTTTTAGTATCTTGATTTCTGTTTCCCCCCTTTTCCCGAGAAAGCAAGAGAAAAATGATGAAAAGAGATCCAGGAATTCAGTTTTAACTTTTAAGAGATGCCCAACATTTCTCTTTCCCTTTACCTTTCTCAATGGGAAAGGAGATGGAAATAGCTTCAGAAATCCACTACTTTGAGCCTTTTGCCTCCCTTTCGGTCTTTGCATGTGGAAAGGAGAGAAAAATGCTGAAATTCAGCATTTGGCCTTCTCTCCCACTCAGTTAAGATAATTCCAGAGTGATTTTTCAACACACAAAAACAAGGCATGCATGTGAAATCAAAACAAAACTATTCAAACTCGAAACAAATCCCCATTTAAACTACAATATCAACATGCAATCCAGAAAACCTCAACCAGAATCAAAAAGAAAGAAAAAGACCAAATAGCATTGCATGTAAAAATCAAAACCCGCAATCAAAGATCACAAGTAAAAACCGATAATTTGTATTCATGATTCATGAATGACCATGAGTGTGACCAGAGTGACAGAGAGAAAGCAGACCCAGTGAAGAGAGAAACAAGCTCGTTCCGGTGAACAGAGAGAGTTTCCTGAAGCCTCTCTCTCATGCTCTGGCCGTCATCTGAGGCATGGTGTCAGTCTTCTTCAGACACAGACGGAAGAAAAACCAAAAATGAGAAAGAGAAACAGAGAAAGAGAGAGAGAGAGAGAGAGAGAGAGAGAGAGGGTGGAGTTGTGAAGAGACTTATAAAGCAAAGACAAAGCAGAGTTAATCAGAAATGGACATAGAAGGGTGACGCGAGAGAGGGTGAAACGGCCACTGCATTCTCAACTGCAACTCTGCAGCTTAGGCACATGGCAGCCACTGGTCAAAAGGTTAGAGAGAAACCGCCTTCGCCTCGCCCTCTGAAATCGAAATCGAAATCGAAACCGTGGGTGCAGCTGTTACGATTACTTGAGTTCCAAAGCACTCTGACTCTTTGAGCAGCGCCCGCCCTGCGATTTCCAGTTTCACGTTCTCCGTATTGTTTTTCGCGCGGCTTTCGAGAGTTTTTATGACGCTTTGCCACGACACCTCTCTCGTGTAGCTCCGGCATTGGCTCCTAACGGAAACAGGTTCTTACTTTTTGGGTATTAAGAAATTTCAAACCGGAAAATTATTTAAGAGCGATGTTTTAAAAACATGATAAGAGGTTGAATAAAAAAAGTTATCAGTTTACGATTTTTTGGTTGGATCGGTGGTCGAATTGTGACCTTATAAATAAATAATTTATATATTATTAAAATTAAAAATAATTATAAAAATAGTAAATTTTTATAAATTTTTTTACAACATCTCTTATATTTCTTAAGCATTTCTATAAAAAAGTTTTACTTGTATAAATCATAAGAGATCATATTTTTAATACGATATAAGAAGTTAATTTTCATAATATAAATCAATATAATATTTATCATAACCTTACTATTCTAATAAGTAATAAAATATCAATGACCTAAGGAATGATTAACATTATTCAAAATAGAAATGTCATCCACAATACTAACATGGTTATTCAAAATATGAAATGTCAGTATTAAGAGTTTTTCATATTGATAAGTTCATGCATAAAAATATAGATACATGCCTTCATTCATTTTGGAAATTAAGATGTGAGAAGTCAAATTATGTACAAGGAAAATTAAAATTCTCAAAATCAACTCATTATAAGGCCACTTCACCATCATTCACATTTTCAATAAAAACAAGGAATATGTATCAATAAGAAATAATTTATAAAGGAAAATAAGTAATAACAACAATTTAAAATGGATAAGTTTATAAATTCCACTAACCAATTTGAGTAGTTGAATTTGAGCCTTCAACTTCTATAGGAAAAGACCCTTTCTCATATAAAAGATTTTCTACTTCTTCAGGATCTAGTTCTCCTAGTTCATCCTCATCAATTATCCAAATTCGGTTTCATCAATACATGCGTAATCAATAGGATTATAGCTTCTTTTCTTCTTATAGATCTTAAAAAAGAAAAACATGAAACTATTCATAACTATCAAATAAAATTGATATTTAAAAATAACTAAGAAAATATTTATAATTTTTCGAGAGCAAATTGTAATGAATGTATACAAGATCATTCGAGTCTTTGATGTTCAATTTGTTATACTAGTATGTATGCGTTCAAACACGTTCAAATTTCTTTCACACCCAGAAGATGATGAAGTTTGGCTTAGTATTTGAATTGCCAACTTTTGCAAATGTGAGACACTATATCTATGTACCCTCCACTATTCATCTAGTTTTCATTACACATAAGAATGAGAGAAAAAAAAATCATTAGTAAGTTTAAAAATATAACAATTTATACTTTAAAGTATATTAGTAAATATTAAAGTATAACTAGTCAAAAATAAGTTAAGAGATGAATTATCATTTACCAGGTTATAATATTTCACGTGAAGAATATGCAAGTTCTCTTTCAAAACTTTCCAGTTGCTCACGGTATAACTTTAACTCATTCATCAATTTGTTTTTGCCTTTGATGGCTTTTTGATCAATGACTTCCATCATACCTCTAATAACTTCAGGCTTGTTACAAAAGTTTTCTTGATCATATTGGAAACATGGATTCAACCAATAAGCTTGCTAAATGAATGCTTTTGCGAAGTTGTTCATCCCAACGCTGCTTTATGATATTTGTATAAGGCTTGTATAGTCTCTTATTATGATTAAACAACTTCTTGATGTCCAAACGAGCCTTATACATGCCTTCATATAATATCCTATGGAAGGTCTCTTATCACCATCAACAATACGCAATAAGCGCACAAGTGGGGCCATGAGTTTCATTCCAAAACTTGTGATCCAAGATGATAGAAACCACGACTTTACTTTTATTATCCTTTGAATATCTAGAGTCTGCAAAGACCTTGCTAGTCACCAAAGCTTGCAAAATCATGTTTGTGATCATGGAAGGCTTTCAGTACGTGAATGTAGTAGCAAAGCGAGTTGCATCAGGTCGGAGAATCTTTGTCCATCATTCTCTTTTTCTTAGCCAACGTAACAAAGCAACATGATTATACACAAAAATTGTCACCTTTGATGCACGTCTTGCAAACTCAACAATATGATCTAATTTACAAATATCCTTAAAGATCAAATTAAGACAATGAGCTGCACAAGGTGACTGATTAATGTGTTTATATTTCTCATAAATCAATCTTCTTGCAGCCACATAATTTGTTGCATTATCAGTGACCATTTGAACCACAATGCTTGGACCAAGCCATGTAATGATCTCATCAAACAGTAAAAATAGATCGGTTGCATCTTTCACAATATCTAAAGCATCAACAAACTTCACAAATGATATTCCTTGAGGACAATAAACCATGAAGTTGATGAGTGTTCTTTGCCTATTATCTGTCCAACCATCACCTATTATTATACACCCAACATTTTCCCAAGCTTCACAATAAGAATCCACAAGTAATTGAACTTCCTTCTTTACATCCTTTAGAAGATTAACTCGTAGTTGATAGTAAGTTAGACCCTTATATCTTGGACCAATCGCAGATATAGCATCCAACATTGGTTTGAAGTAGAATGAATTCACAACATTGGTAGGAATATTTGTAACACCCCGTCCCAAGAGGGTGTACGGTATGAGTAACCGTATGTGCACCAAGGGCTTCCTTAATTATTTTAGTGCCATAATAGAATTTTTGAAAGTTGTTTTAAGGGTGAAATTATAAAAGTTTCAAGAATTTGTGACACTTTTACAAATTAAAGGAAAGTGGAGAATTGAAATTCGATTATGGAATTTTAAAGGATAATAATAATAAATTCTCAAAATGGATTCGGGGAAGTCTCGAAAATTCTCTAGATCTCGGATGATGAAAGCGGTGTGTGCCGTTAAAGTTCGTTTAAGTGAAATCTAGTAACGGGAAAGTTTCGTTAAATTCCGAGGGGCAGGTGAATATTTTACGAATTTCTAGGCGACGAGTTTAGAGTGAAACCTGAAAACGAGATTTTAGAAAAATCTCGAAAAATGGCAAATATTTAAAGAATATTCAATTATGATAAATGAAATTGAAACCGGGACAAAATAAATTGTTTCGGGGTTGAAAAGATCGAGAAATGAAATAAAAAGGGACATGTGGGTCCCACTTGAAAAAAAAAAAACAACAAAACAAAAACAAAGGAAGCGGTGAGCAGAGACGGACGTGGAGGAGAGCAATTAGGAGAGAGATATTTTTATTATTTTCTTCTCTTACCGTTCTTTCTCGAATAATTCTGAAGTAGGCCGTAGGCTTTCATCGGGCGAGAAGAAGGCAAAGTTGGACTACGCGAGAATACGCATAGTACCAATATCTTAGCCTTTTGTCAAACTTCCAAAGGTATGTAATGACTTGAGAAATTTTTTAAAGATTAAGTAAACTTGATCCCAAAATTTTTAGGCGAGTTTAGGAATTTACCAGAATTTTGGGACTATGTTTCGGACAATTAGGACTGAATTCGGGCTGTTTTAGAAGCGATTCAGTTAAAATTTGGGATTGTAGTCAGACAGAGTTGGACAAAATTTTTGAGGAAATGTTTAGGGTATTTTTAGACTCTGAAGATCCCTTGAGTCAAAGTTTGCTAAAACGGATAGTTTTATGGGCATTTAATGTGTAGGGACATTTTGGTCGATTTAAGCGTCGTATTATCGATGTCGCTGTCGAGATGAGGCCTTGCGTAAAGTTTTGTTAGAATCGAGAAGTTCGTTCGATATAGTCACTTTGAAGCCACTGTGTATGTTTTATGGTTAAAGCGTTGAGCGAGGAGCATTTTAAGTACTTATATGGATTATTGGCGAATTTGAGCATCAGACGACAATCTAGAGTGGCAACAATTTGAAAGAAATTAGTTGAAAAAGGTGAGTACTCAAAATCCTTTTCTAAAATGAAAGTGTTTAAATTACAAGTTTATAAAGTGCTTTGAAAATATAAATTTATAAAGCATTTTTTTTACCTTCCACTTGTTATACTCAGCAAAAAAGTTTGATTTCAGTATTTAAGAAACAATTTGGCACGGTTTAGAAACCCACACAGATAGCCTGACTCGGTTTACAGTCGAGATGTATTTAGTTGTGCATGGCAAAGGTTATGGGATATTATGACTAAGCGCGCATATTGCACGGTCGGCAATTAGGGGTTAGATCTAGTATATTATATAGTGAGTCGCCCTGCATTCGAGAGTATATAGTTGGCGCGACTTAGTACATAGCGATGAGGTGTTGGTTAGAGGTTCCATCAGAGCATTTTGGTCAGAGTTTCCATTATGCTATATAGATCCGTAGTGTTCACGGACCATCTTAAGCCAGGGTAGTGTTAGGATTCACTACCGATGCGGGTTCCGAGGTTAGTGGCATCACGTCAGGTATTTGAGAAATGGGCCCGCGATGGATTTTGGTGCCCGATTTCCGATTATGACATTTTTCGGATATTAACCACCAGAAGCGATTTTCGGCGAAATAGTTTTGAGCGATTTTCAACAGCGAAATAGTTTTGAGCAGTTTTTCAACCGCGAGAAATAATTTTTGGCACGAGTTTGAAATGGTTTCGCCGGCTTCAGTTTCTCGCCGCAGTTTTACTACCATTGCATGCAATTTCATATTGGGAGAATGCAACGGCCCAGACAACCAGCATTTAGAAGCATAAATGCTACGTTGAAGCCGTTTAGCTCACGAGTTTTGTTTTAAAATAATTTTTCGGTGCGGTGTTGAAAGCCAGAAAGACCTTTCCGGATCCTTTGTCCTAAACGTGTATTTGTGATTATATATAAGATAAGGTGTAAATTAAAAATAATCAAAGTTAAATGTGACATTTTGTATATGTAAATATCTTTTGTAAAATATGCATGCATGGTTTGAGAAAAAACGAGGTTCTTTATGAAATTTTTGTTGGATTGATCCTTATCATATATTTTGATGAGGACCGAGAGGTCCTTTATATTGTAGTTGGATTTTGGAAAATATTGGGAGTATATTTTTATACTTACAGGTGATTTTGTATTCGGGCTTGACCACTTAGATGCGTCGTTATCTTTGCCGGATTTTCGTTAAATCTAAAGGTGTGATTTTTGATGAAAATGAAAATTTTATAACCCACGTTTTTAAAAACGATTAATGATTTTAACGGCTTAGCTTCCATGGTAACTTGTCAGTGGCGAGGTTGGGTACGGGAGGTTCTTGTGCCGAGTTCCGGCAGATTTCTGTCACTAGGAAGGGTGCATCGACATGCATCATAAAAAAATCTCCCTATAGCCATGTACGCTCTCATTTGCTTCTTTCAGCCCGAATGCACTCTTAATGGAAGGTTGAGCCCCTTGAGTAGTTCTTGGTGCAAAGTACTTATCCATTGTTTTTTTTTTCTTTTTCCACTCATTTGCGGCCTTGTAGGATTTGACATTTGTTGAACCTCTTCTTCATCTTGTTGCTCATCCCCTTCAAATTGTAATACATTGGGGCCATATGGATTTTCAAACTCATAAGTTGTTTGAGCTGATTTTTTGGATTTTACAACCTCTTGTAAGGAATTTTCCATCTGATATATAACATCGAGAGGAACCGACTTACAAGGTCCAATATCTCCCTTTACTCCAACAAGGTGTAGTTTAATTCGATAGACTCCCCCACTTTCAGTAACTTTTTTGCAATACAAACAAGTTAGAGCTTTTCTTCCATTTGAATACATTTCTTCATAAACATGCTCCCATGTTGGGTCGATCTTGCTTCTAATAGATTGTGAATTAGAGGTTGAATCTTGGAGGTTGGAGTCCCGATTGATTCATTTTCTGTAATTTGTAAACAAAAAATAAAAAAAAATTCATATATGCAACAATACAAGTCGTAAATTTCCACAAGTTGAAAATCTTGAAACAAATAAGCGAATAATAGATTAATACAAAAATAAAAGCCATTAATTTTCTATCAAGTTTTCAATGATTTCTCATGTGAAACCCCAAGAAAATCCAATTTTCTGAAAAAGGGCAAAATGGTCATTTTGATAAAAATCCAAAATTTTTCTAGATCTCGGATTTCTCCACGGGTCTCTTACACCCACATAGAAATTCGGGATATCTCCATGGGTCTCTTACACCCACACAGAAATTCGGGATATCTCCCCGGGTCTCTTACACCCATAGAAATTCGGTTCTCCTGGGTCTCTTACACCCACGAGAAGTCGGGATATCTCCACAGAGTCTCTTACACCCACACGAAATTTCGGAGATGTGCTCCGAATTTACGTGTGGGTGTCGCATTTTCCGAGGAATATCGATAATTAATAAGCGAGGAAACTATCAGAATTTGCAGTATTGGTGTAAGCGTTTTAGTAGGTGTCAGAGGAACTACGTATTAGTGTAAATTTTTGATGGAGATATTCGAGACTACGTGTGGATGTAAGGCTTTCGCGATGTGAAAAGTTACGTTGCTCGAGAGAAAGCACATGGTCATGTTATCACGTAGACTTAGAGTTGAGTGATAGGAATAGGGAGTAACTCGAGATGAAAACACACGGTCATGGTTATCACGTAGACTTAGAGTTGAGTGATAGGAGTCGGGAGTGACTCAAGATTTGGATACCCATTGGAAATTGCATTGGGTGTTGGTGGTAGACAAAGAATGGGGTATAATGGATATCATTCATGACATGGATGGGATTGGCGGTCCATTGGATTGTCAATGATTGTGACCTTGGGAAGGTCAGCGTTTACACCAAGCGGGGATTGTGTAGGGTTACATATGCACATGGTTGGATGCGTATGAGGTGGAATTTAGAGACGAAATTCTTTTTTAGAGGGGGAATGTGAAACCCGAGAAAATCGATTTTATAAAGGGCAGAAGCTCAAGATCATTTCGATAAAAATACGAAATTTTTCTAGATCTCGGATGACGAAACGGATTTTATCGTTGGAATCGTCTCGCGAAATCTAGTTACCACGTGGAGTTTGTGAATTAAGGAGCGATGGGAATTTCCATGTTTTGGAGGCAGTGTCGGGTGTAGTAAAACGGCTCGTGAAAGAAATGTGATGTGACAAAAGTCACCTATTACATGTACCCATGTGACACATGTCACATGATTAGAGAGATGATGAGATGAATGACCTAGATTGTGCCAAGTGTCAAAAATCAAGACAAAAGGGACACATTGAGAATTAATGAAATGTTAATGAAAATAAGATAAAAGTTAAATAGTGTTATCTTCTTCATTTTGAAGAACAAATGGGCAGTGGCTGGAACGAATTGCAGTAGCTTGGGTTTTCATTATTTTTGAGAGAGAAGGAGCTCCTTCTTTCTAGATTTTTGGCCGTTTGGATCGTTGGTTCTCGACGGAGCAAGAAGCAAAGTCGTTAGGCGTGCTCGTGAACACACCCGATTTGAGAATTGGATTGACAACTCCAAGAGGTAGGGATCTTTTCCTACTTGTGTTATTCTTTGGCTAATAGCCATGTGAATGGCTAGGGATAGTCTGAGACTTGATTTAGCCATAAATTTGGTCTCAAAACCTTTGAACTGAGTGGAGAAAATCCCAAAGTGTGTGGTCGTGAACAGTGCCAACCGAGGGTTTCACTGTTCACATGAATATTGATGTGATTTTTGGTGTGAATTTTTATGATATTGAGTGGTTCAAAATGAATTGCTTGATTGGTAAATTAGCCCATGTGAGCTAAATTTGGTGTTATTGATTGAGAATTGAATAATATGAATTATGGGAATTAATTGTGTTAATACATGCATGTAAATATATTAGCATGAATGGCTTGGAATTGTGTGAGAATTAATATGTTAATGCATGTAATTAAATGTATTAACATGATGTGGAATTATATAAAAATATAATTGTGTGTAAGCCATTGGAAATGAATTGTAATTAGCTCAGTGAGCTAATTTTGATGTTATTGATGTGAATTAAATAACATGTGACATGTATGTAAATTTTGTTAATATATGTGTAAATGATATATTGACATGTGTGGTTTGAATGACGCAGGTATTTCATATGCAGGCGGAACCTAAGAAAATTAGGTGTGGAGTCTTGGCAGCTATGAAAAAAATAAAAGGATGTTTTCTTACGTTGGCTTAGGCATGCGTGAGGAGATCGGTGAGTTGGTGGGATGGTGTAGACATTCAAGTAGGATCATGTATTTACTTGAGTGTGTTTGTTTTGTCATTACATGTGCACTTAGGTGGGAAGTAACCCATGTGAGAATTATCACCCTCTTGGGCGTACTCCTTGTCACACCAAAATCCGGTCAGGCAGGTGGCGGATCAGCCGGTTTCGAGTGCGGGAACATATCTTTGGGACTCTTTACCTGATTTTTTTAAAAAGCCAGAGACTTATACGTAGGTGTGGCCCACATCTTATAAAAGAATCAAAATATCATATACCATATTTATCGGAGTCCCGTTTTACAATTACAAAGCGTACTTTTACATCTCTAGTCGAGCAGACCTACATGTAGTGAACCCTTCTGAAGTGTGTTGGCCCGGTATGCGGATGTTTCTTTGACGTCTTCTCCACGTACCTGCAGTTTAAAACCCAGTGCTAAGCTTTCGCTTAGTGGGAAGCATATCTTATCTGAAACCTGAATAGCCGATAACAATATGAGATCATCAGGCTAAGGTATATCACATATTTACATACATAATTTTCTTATAACAAACTTAAGCTTATTCCAAATCTCGTCTGATGCTGAACTTATACTTATAACGTCTGCCTTACTCGGGGAATTACTCTTATGGCAGACTTATCCTTATTTGGATCTTATACTCATAACCGAGACTCATTCTTATTCTTAATCATGTTTCTCGTATCTTTGTCTTGAGCTTATACATGGACATACTTATCTCGAGCTTATATTTATTTCTTCTTATTCTTAATCATGTTTCATTATCTTTTGTCGCGAGCTTATACATGGAATTATACTTATCTGAAGCTTATACTTATTTGATCTCCGTGGGACATACTTATTTTGTATACAAAGGCGTATACTTATTCGGGTCTCCCCGAATGATGTATATGTCGGACTTATGCGATACTTAGACGGAGGTGCTATCACGTGCCTCTGCTTCTATCTATCTTATCTTGGTTCGGATCTCATTAGATTACATAGCTTATGCTTATCTGGAATACTTATGCGCGTCTTGGTACTTATTTCTATTTTAGATCTCCCATAGGTCACGGAACTTAATAAACTATCACAGGGTACCCTTAGGTACTACAAAGCTCATACTTATACCATAGGACTTATACTTATACTACGGAGATTACATTTATTTGGAGGTACCCATAGGTACTACAGAGATATTACGGAACGTATACGGGTATTACAAAACTTATCCTTATACGAAAGTAATCGTAGGTATTACTGAGTTCATCCTTATCCGGAGCTTATACGGCGGTGCAGCGGAACTCTGGAGCCTATACTTATCTGAGAGAGGTACGTGGAGTCTTCGTAATTGTCGAATCTGAGTACTCGTGGGTACTCTGGAACTTATATTAGTGTTTCGTATCTTATGCTTGTACTATAGAGGCCTATCCTTGTCTTACAGATCTTCTCTTGTACTATAGAGTTTGTGCAGTATTTCGGATCTTATCCTTGTATTACAGGCATACATGTATTAGTTTTTATCGTGTATTCACGGAACATACTTGTCTTCTGGGAGCTTATCTTGAAATATTTGAACACATACTTGTATTTCGTCTTATCACCAGCGTATTACAGAGCTTATACTTGTCTTACGAACTCTATCTTTGGTCTTGGACCTTATCTTAGTATTTCGAACATATACTTATATTTCGGATCTATACATGTATTACGGAACTTATACATATATTTGGATCTTACATGTATATTCTGAACTTATACTCTTCACGGAACTTATACTTGTGATGCAGACATATACTTGTCTTACCGGATCTTATACTTGTGTTCTGAGAACTTATTCTTGTATTTAAGATCTTATACTTATTTTGCAATAGGAATTGCAGGTAGGTACTCACGAATTTTACTTGTGCAAAAGTATGCAAAAATTGGGTACTATAGAGCGGAGAAATCTGAGGTGCAGAGTAGGTACTACGAGCGAATCTGAGAGATACATTGGATCTTTATTCTTATTCATTATTCAGAGTCTTATCATATAATTGTTGGATTTCCCTAGACCGTGTCACGAATAATTGGACATAACACAATAAGTACTAGAAGGGTACAATGCGATCTTGAGGTCTTAGTGGCACAAGCGAGAGTCTTGAAGCAACGACCAGAGAGTGCGTTGCACTAATAAGAAGTACGAGGGTATAATGTGCGGAGCACGGTCGGAGAGTGCCTTCGCACTAGCGAAAGTGTAGTCAGCACTAATCGGAAGTCTGCGAAGTACTAGTAATGCGAAGCACGGTCGAGAGAGTGCCTTCGCACTAGCGAGAGAGTCTTTGTCGCACTAATCGGAGAATGTAGAGTACTAATGTGCGAAGCACGGTCGAGTGCCTTCGCACTAAGCGGAGAGTAGTCGCACTAATCGAAGGAATGCTAGAAGTACTAATGTCTTGCTGAAACACGCGGTCGGAGAGTCTTTACCTTAAGCGAAATGTAGAAGTACTATGCGTGCCTTACACATAGGTGCCATATCATTGATCTTGGTCTTTGGCAATTTTAAATTTATTTTAGTTCGGTAACTTACTATCTTATAGCCAGGGCCTTCATAGCCACATTATGTTTTATGACATATTAGCCATTTCTTGTTCG
The DNA here is from genome assembly GCA_016808115.1 of Tetrastigma voinierianum. Taxonomy (NCBI): domain Eukaryota; kingdom Viridiplantae; phylum Streptophyta; class Magnoliopsida; order Vitales; family Vitaceae; genus Tetrastigma; species Tetrastigma voinierianum. Next base: position 341,682 of record JAEQBH010004503.1, on the reverse strand, counting down.
TATTCATGTTCGCTATTTCAATTCGTTTTCATGTTTCACATCAAATTCATGTTTCATGAACATATTTATACCTATTGCATTTCCTATACTTTCCTGATTTCATGCCTCTTACATATGGCATTTCATATACTTACACTTATATAGGAATACTTACGTATTCACACATCATTCATGTATTTTTGTTCCTCTATGAATCAACTTTACTTAGAAATTGGAATCATTCAAATCGGATCATCCAAACTCAAGTTATGGCCTTTTCATGCCAACTAGTCGGTTTACCAATTTTACCCGAGGGACAGTTTGCAATATCATTTTCCAGTGTCTTGTCTCCATATTTGACACTGGTTCTTTGTACTCCTTTAAATCTAAGGTGCTAAGGGTTCTCCTCCAACTGGAATCACGGTCGAACATCGGAACTGAATCGTCAGAAACAATCGGGACTACTCTATGATTCCTAAACTGATACGAGGAATTGGCTTGCTGCCTCACTTGAGGTGGATTTAGGCCACTTAGAGTGGGTGTGATGCCTGTTGAGGATGTTTGGTTTTCCTTGAAATCTAGTTTAATTAATCACTTGAATCACTCAAATCGGATAGAAATAGAAAGTTAGGGCTAAAATACGGCCGGTCGAAATAGAGCGAGCAGGATATCTTAGGTACATGTCTAGCATATCTTAGGTACATGTTGGCAAAAATGACGAGAACTGCATGTACGGTACATGTTAAAATTTTCCAAATACATGTCTATAGAAAAGTGCCCAAATTATTTGTTTCATTATTTTCCATATTTTTGCCATATTTAACTCATACTTCATACATCAAACCCCATTTCAAATTCACCTTGTAATCTCTTTCTATTCAATTCTCTTTCAATTACATGTCTTTCTTCAAAATTCTTTCTTAAATTCCTCCAAAATCATTCTAATATGGGTTATGACCCATACTCTAACTAAATATGATGATTGGTTATGGTTTGTTCTAAGCCCTAACTCAATTACTCTCGATTAACCATGAATCCCAACTAAGGGAGGATTCTATGATAAATCTTGTGCCTTTTTGAGTTTTACCAACCCTAATTTCATACATCTTTGGTTAGGATGAAATCCTAACAAACCCTAGGTTCTGAGGCAAGAGAATAATATACAAAACCAAAAGATCCCTTCAAATCTCCACTTAAGTCCATAATCAAAGTTGAGTTTCCATGCCTTTTTGATCATGTGTTATCTTCCTCCTCTTAACTACTACTCCTCTTCTCTTCTTCTACCCTTCTCTTCTCCTTTTCTTCTCCACCGTTTTCTCCCCCAAATTGAGACCAAACTTGGTCTTAAATCCATGTTTTGTTAAGGCAATGTTGGCCAAGTCAGAAACTCATTTTTGTTTTAAGTTTTCATAATTACATCTTGGTCCCCCCCATTTCTCTCTTATCTCTATTCCATGCCTCTATTTGCCTTCAATCCCATCTCTTCATCTTATAACCTTAAGTCATAGTGGTAAATAGTATTACCCTTGGCTTTATTATTTATTTAGAATCTCTCGTTTTATTTCGAAAATTTATATTTAACTTTTAATATACCTAGCAGTCAGCGCTGAGTACATTGAGTGTTACACTCCTGTTGAGGATCACTGGCCCAGTACGAGGGAGTGTCTGGGAGGGCAGCCCTCACCTGACATTTAGAAAGAAAGCCGGATTGTGGCTTTGGTATTTTCATTTTGTATAACATGTATTAAAATTGTAGATCATAATATATGTTTTAATTAAGAGTGATTTCTTAACTCTTGAACTATGTTATATAGTTTATATGTATATTGTGAGTATTGAGGCATGGGGCCAAGTGGCCATTTTACTCGCATGTGGACCCGGTGTGGTCATTGTAAACTGTTTGGGACAGGTTTTATTTAGGGTAGAGCTCCCACTGTACGAGGGCTACTACGATTTTCATAGTGGTGTCGGGTTACTTTCAGTATCCCTGAATATTAAGCGGGTTGACGGGTTGTCAACGAGACCTCCGGTTTGGAGCGTCACATCTCGGTTCTATAAGTCCTATGTTACCGCACAAAGATCCATTACAAAATAAAGTTTTAAGAAGCGTATTTAATTGTTTTTGATGGAAAAAGGTAGAACAACTAAAAGTTGTTCTTTAGCTTTAAGATCATAGAGAACGAAAACTCTAAAACACCAATAAATTCTATAAAATTTATTCATACCTTTCACTTGTCTTTTATGATTGACGATAGATAAATAGATAGATACCCTTGGGCCTTGACTAGCTCTCTTCCACATTTTAACTTTAATTTTCTTTCTTTCTTTCTTTCCATAGTTACATACACTTACTTGATCTATATAAGTTTCAACAAATTTCACAGTCCAATTCCTAGTAGGGATATGATTAACGACTTCTCTTAGATTCCTAGATCTCTCTTATACATAATATTAATAAAGCTTTAGTCTCAACATCCATCCCTCCTTATCGGCTGGGAAGTCTTTTGTGACTCAAACTGAAATTCATTGAATAACAAACATGGGAGAGAAACTTGGAGGCTGGAGTTTTTACATCTAAAAAGAAATAAATTTTCCGGTAATTTTCCAAATCAACTCTGACAATGCAAAAGTTTATTTCATCTTTCAATTCGGAGAAACTCATTTTATGGTCCACTTCCTCAATTCGTGCATTTGTATATATACTTCTCCATAGTCGATAAATACATAAATAAATAAATAAAACACCTGTAAATCCACAGCTAGTAATTAATATGCTTTCCCAAAATGTAGATAGCAGTCATATGCTCTTTATCCCTAGTAACATCTATGATCTACCATACCCATCAAACTAGATTCTAAAAAATTAGTAAATTACTCAACATGTTAGCAAAACCTGCACTTCCTGCTTCTTTCTCCCTAATTGCAATTAAATTTTTTTTTTTTCTGTTTCTTTTTCTTTTTCTTGTGTTTTCCCACTTGGTTTTTGTTCCTTAGAAAGATGACATGCCCTTTCCGCCTACACTCCTCAAAGTTTCATTTCATCACAAAGGCTAGTGAGGCCGGGACAATACCATCAATATCCATGACAAAGATGCATTCTAGTATAATAAATATCAATTCTAGAACAAGTACAAAATAATGAAATGCATACAAATCTCAGGATTTGGGTTCTGAAAAATCCTCGATTACGAATCTCGTAGATAAAAATCCTGGCGGTTTCGATAAAATCTTGGTTTTGATCAAATCAAGAGGAAATTGATCCATCCAGATACAAATCACCGCCACAGTCTTGGTTTTGTTGAGGTGGTGGTGGCATCGGTCGGAGTTGGAAACTTGGAATGGTCCGAAGAGGAGACTAGAGAGAATCTGTCAATCTAAAAATGGGTTCTTGAAAGGGATCAACTTGGAATGCGACGAAGGGCAACGCAGGAGGCTTGTAGCCCTAAGCAAAAAGACATCGTTTCGATGTAAAAAACATCAAAACGACGTCATTTTAACTTAAAAAAAAAAAGAAAAAAGATGTTGAGAACTGGTTGGTTCATCCGGTTCATCGGTTCGACTTCCGGTTCGAACGGTTCTCACTCGATTCGCTTAACAAGTGGTTTTTTGGATTGAAACCAACAGGTTTTATGGTCGATCGATGGTCGGACCAACTAGTTCAGTCCGGTTTTCAAAACATTGTTTATGAGTATCTTAAATACTAATTTTATCCCCATATTTTTCTTAAGTTTTAGTAGCTTTATGAGATAAATAAGTGCATTAATGCTCTTTTTTCTCAATTTTGTGATTAGGCTAATCATTGAGCGGAAATGAGTGAAAACGAAAAAAATCAGCAAAGTCATCATGTAGTCGTAGCAAACATGTGATCCTTTCTGCATGATGTCCTTCTATGATTCCCTCATTGGCATGGACATATTCTAGACTTCGAGGGCTTTCCGTAGACACTAAGATTGAGTGATTCGGAGTTCAGATGAAAAAGTTACGAAGAAAGGAGTGAAGAATGCCAAAGTAGGAGTTTTGACCGAAGCGTGAGCAACTCACACTGAGGCATGAGCCACTCACTCTATGGTGAGGTTAGGCTTCTCCTCTTCTAGTATCTCCCCATTTTCTCCACATCGTAGCGTTAGATCCGCCATGCTATAGCGTGGATGTCGGGGCCCATGATTTTTCCGAAGCCCATCTCCTTTCTCTGTGTTTTTTGGCCATTAAAAAAAAAAAAAAAAGAGATTTGGGCTTGGAAAAAGGGGAAGTTCAGGAGAGGGGTTCGATGGGAGGCAAAGAGGGGGTTCCTCTTGGCTCCAAAGAGGGAAGCCCCTAGGGTTTTTAAACCCTAGGGCAAAGCTCTCTTTGGGGAAGAAGAGGAAGATTTGAAGAGGAGATTGAGCATTTCATCTTCCATATAAGCTATTTCTTCTCATTTTTACATTTCCTCTCTTTTCTTGTTGTATTTCCCTTCTCCATGAACCAATCTCATTTTCTAGGGTTTTGATGTAGTCTAAACAATGAATCACGGTGTTTAGTTTTGATTTGTAATCTTTGATGTTTGGATATATATATATATATATATATATATTAATTGTTCTATTCAATTTCTCATGCTTGTTGATGATTGATCACCATTAACATGATTTGTGACCTAAATTGAGGTTGAGAAACAATAATTAGGTTAGACCATGAATATAATGTCATGTTTTTCTATAGAATAGAGATATTTGTGCGTTACATGTGGCTTTGTGGGTTTCTAATACTTAATGCAATCCTTGGTTATGATGATTTGAGGTAGAGATACATTAGAACATTTTTCAAGGGTAGATTGTTATTGCTTGAAAAAGAATAACGTTTGCTAAGGTGAAATCCACCATTAATATATAATTTAGGCATCATTGGGACCATTTCGAATCTCACCATAGGAATTTGTTAGACATTCTTATAAAACCCTAGACTTTCTTGTAATTACATTTTCCCTTTGCATGTTAGACATTTTAGGTCAGGATTTATTTAATTTAGTTTGTTTTCATTTTAACTTCCCCTTTGTGTTAATCCAAATAAAGTTAGGACTATTCTAATTTCAGTACTTAGTAACCTAATCCTAAATTAGAACGATACTCATTACTCATCACTTTACCACTTGATATGACGGGTGCACTTGCGCATATAGGCGTACTATTTTATATAACACGCTCGAGCCTATCAAGTTTTTGGCGCCGTTGTTGGGGATTAGACGTTTTTATTAATATTGATACCAATTAGTCATTCTTTACTTTGGATATAGTTAGTTTTGCTTTATTTTCATTTTCTATTTTTACTCTCAATTTTTTTTTTGGTTTTTATGTTGTAGGAGTTGATTCACAATGGAGGTCGTCATCTACTTATCAACTCAAATTTCTTTTCTCACCCAAGAACTACAAAGGAGGCAACTGTAAACCATCAAAGGTAGCTGAAGGCAAGGTTGGAGCAGGTACGCCTATGAGACAAGTTTAGTATGCGGGTAACCCATGCTTGAACACATATGACTCGGGATGCCAATATCACATATACCTCTCATGGGAGACAAATCAAGATATTCCTTTACCTCCACAAGCAAAGGAGTCGAACCTTGAAAGAGCAATGACTAAATTGGCCAATTCCATGGTTGAAATGAAAAATTATCAAGCTCAAATGGCTAACTCAAGTATAGAAGAAGCCATGGTTGAAATGGCTAAGTCTCAAATTGAATTTGCCAATTCTTAGGCTAAACTCATGAATGAGACAAGGAGTAACACCCTAAATTATACCATAATAGTTTATTACAGTTTAGTGGTATAATAAAAGTCAAAATTGTATTTTTCAAAAATTTAACTGCTAAGGGTGAATAAAATGCTAATTGTCAAATTAAGGACTCAAAGGACATAAGTTAAAAATATTATATGCTATTGTAGGAATTTGGATAACTTGATTTGCAAATGGGATAAAGAAGAAGGACTAATTAGCAAAAAAGGCAAAATTTGAGCAAAAATTCACCTTAAGATAACAAACTTGTTTTAGAATTGGGGATTTTCCCATTTTGGTTGGTTTTGAAGCTAGGGCATACGGTTCTTGTGGGAGAAGAACCAATTTTGGTTTCTTCCTCTCTATTGTTTTGGCTATCTTTGCTCAAGGAAGGGTGAAGAGAAGGAAAGTAAGAGAAGAAAGCTTGGTTTGAAGTTTTCAAGAAGATTAAGGTATGGAACTCTCCCATTTGTTAGTTAGGAAAAACCTTAACTCTTCCATGTTTGGGATCTTTTTGTTGGTTGGAATTGGGGTTTGACGTTTGTTTTGATCTTGTTTTGGTTATGATGTGTGAGTTGGTGTAAATGTGTTTAAGGGGAAACTCTATCAAAATTTCATTAGACTTGTGACTGTGTTTTGGCCATAATTTGGCCTACAAATCTTCAAATTGAATGATTCCAATTGGAGATGAAAGTTAAGACCTAGGGCTACAAATGTTTAGAAGAGACCTAGATCGAGTTCCTGTCTTAAGACCCCTAAAATTGAGTTTGAAGTCAGGTTATTGGAACAGTTCCCTGAACTGGAGTAATTTCGGTTGTTTGAATTGAGTTTTGTTGATTCAAATAGTGTGATTCAAATTTCTATACAAACTAGACATCTAGGAGAACAACTTTCATGAAGGAAGGATAGCCAAATTTAGTCCTCATTGTTACTAGAAATTTGTCAAAGTAAGGGAACAATTCTGTCCTTAAAACCTATCTTGGAACAGTCCGGATGTTAGACACCTAGGACAGTAACTTTCATAAAGAAAGTATGGTCAAATTATGTCCCTATAGTTCCTATAAAATTTTCAAAATTAGGACATAATTCCAGATTCTGTTCCTGGAAACTGTCTAGGAGCAGTTTAGAATGTTTAGGCCATACCTCATAATTTAGAGGTTCAAATGACTTGATTTTGATCCATTTGGAACTTAAGACATAGGGGAACATTGTGTTAGAAGAACACTTTTTCTAAAAACCTCATTTACTAGGTTGAAATTGTAATTGGAAATTAACATTTTAGCATGCATAAGGGAAATATTGTCTTAAGAATTGACCAAGAGTATAACATGAATATTAATAAGGACAAAATAAAATGCTCTGAAACACATATAATTATATGTCTGCCTAAGACCGAATAGTGAATGAATAGACACCTTTAATCAGTGCTACGACACTCTTACTAGTGCTACGACACTTCTGTTACGTGGGTAGACACGTCTTTGTTTAGTGCTTTGGCACTCTTTGTTCAATGCTACGACACTCCTGCTAGTGCTATGGCACTCCTGTTAGTGATACGACACTTTGTTACGTGGACGGATACGTCTGTTTAGTACTCTGACCTCCTGCTGGTGCTCACGACACTTATTACAGTGATCACGTCTGTTTGTGCCGACACCTCTGTTGGTACTATCTTGTACCTTCGAATTTTATCGTATTTGTATCCCTCTCATTCATTGTTACCGGTCTATGCAGGCAAATACTTATATGTTGTATACATGAATAATATGATATATGATGTTAGCCCAAGGGTATCTCTAGTTGAGGTTTTGATGATAACAAACAAAGGTTATTGGTTACTAATGGTTAAAGATGAGTTGAGTGATAGGTTGAAGTTAATCAAACATCAAATGAAGAAAATACAAGCTAAAGATGACAATGATGTAGTTGATCAAGCTCTTGGAAGTAAAGATCACTCAAGTCAAAGAACCAAGAAGACAAGTAACCAAGATTTCAAGCTTAAGCATCAAGTGAAAATTTTGATAGCTTAGGAATCTATGTAAGGTGAATGCATTGGTGCACTTTAGGATATCATCATTTATCATGCATCACTCACAAACTCGGTTTTCAAATCCTAAATTGCATATCTTTTGAAAACATGAGTTTAAGTATAAAACCTTAGACTTAATAATCCTAAAATGAGCTTCAATGTTTATCTAAGGTTTATAAGTGTTTTAAATCAAACAAAACATGAATTTTAACATTTAAAGAGGTAATCGGTCGAGGTGTGAATAGTAACCGATCTTGTGAACAATAACTAGTCTTGTGAACAGTACCGATCGACTAGTTGGTATCAATTGGGTGAAATGGTTTACCGGTTGTGAATCGGAAGAGTGGTAAGACTCGACTGGTTGGATGCAATAGCTCATCTAAAATCTAGAAGAAGAAATGATCGACCGGTTGTGTGAAACGATCGATTGGTTTGTCCAATGGTCGGATTCCATGACTACAGCATTGGCTGTTTATGTGTGCAAGCTGCTATAAGCGGCTAGTGTGCAATAACCGTCATTAGGTTGGCGACAAGTGATCAGGAGTTCCCATTCTATAAATAGAGTGTGGGGGATCACTTGTTGCATATGAGACTCATTGTATACTGATTAGTACCCAAAAAGTGCTATTTTAAGTCCTATTTAAGATAGGTTTTGAGTGCTTTTTGCGTACTAATCATATTAATTAAAGCCGTTGACATGCGGGTCCATTAGTATTACTGATTTTGTGTCGAGGTTGTTTTTGGTAGTTTTGCAGATTTCGTAAACCTCCTCCATCATTTCAAGCTTGACATCGCAATTATGCTGATTTATGCTGAGTTCGTATGAATTCTCGGTGATTTCATCAAGCCTGGATGAAGATATATCAAGCTGGAAGAGGAGAAGTGTGAGAATTTGGAGAGGGTGTGGGATCATTTGGAGCAGTTCGCTATGGCATAGAAATTTTTCGCAGTGATAGCGAAAATTTATAATCATAAGCGAAATTTTCGCGATCATAGCAAAAGAACCTTCCAGCTATGGCCCAAATTTTAAGCTATGGTATGAAATTTAGCTATCATAGCGAAATTCGCGTGCGTAGCGAAAATCTACTCTGTTTTTGATCCGAAGCGACTCGTTTGATTAATTCCTCTTTGCCCTCAATGTAATCATATTATTTAGGTTAGTTTGGTATTTTCACATATTTGGGAGGCTAAGCCATGTTATGGACATATTGTAACCTAACTATTCATTTCCACGCAGCTTTGCTCAGCCCCTGTTTTTGGTTCCCATTTTCTCTCTTCTCTCTCCTCTTTCTCATTTTACAGCTACGAACACACCCCTTTAGGGGATGACAACTCAAGGATGTTTGAAAATAAGCCTCGAAACCTTGAAGAGGAGGGTTGCTAGGTTGGTTGATGTTGGTTTGTAGGTGTTCCTCTGTTTTCATGGCAGTCTCTTTAGCGTATTTGTGTTTCAAACTTTCCAAATAGGTTTATATGCTATTTAATGTATTTTCTTTGGTGATACTTGGCATGCTTTAGGGTTCGATGTCTTCTTAATGGTAGATACTTGACATCCATTAGATATCATTCTGAACCCTTGAAAGTAGGTTAAATGCTTTATTTCCTTCTTTGAGAAACATTGAATGCTTTCGATGAAATGCTATGATTCGAATAGGAAGGTTCTTGGGGTTGGTTTTTAAAAGTTAAACAAAGATCCGGTTTTGGAAATATTTCCATGTCATTTGCCCTAATGTGCGAAAATAACTTGGGGACACTGCAACCCCATCATATCAAACTAGTGACGAAACTTAAAGTGTTTCTTTTTCTTACATCTTATTTTAAGCCCTTCACTTGGCTTAGTGACACCTGACCACACTTTTTAATGCAAATCAGAAAATCAAATAAAAGCCTCACCATTTGAATCATGATACGAGTCATTTGTAAGATGAAAACCCATCCACGAGTTAGGCCTGAGAACCGCTATCTTTATGATAGCTTGACTAGGTAGTAGGAAAATTTAGGATACAAATTTTGTTGACTTCGGATCACCCTACTGTAGCACGAATCAAATGGCGCCGTTGCCGGGGATGGTGCCAAACTATAGATGATGAGTTGATATGTACTTGTAATCTTCATTACAAGTGTTGGTGACTGCCACAACCCTTTTGAATTTCATTGTTTAGAATATCAAGTTTTTACTCGTGATCCTTTGTGGGCGTTTTATCATTCTGATCATTTTATTATTTGGCTAACACTAATCTTTTTGGCAAGCTTTGTAGTTGTTCCTTGCTTGGTCTCTTTTTGTGTCATAAGGTGTTTGCCATCAACGGGATAGAGGATATTAGGTAAGGCGCAAAGAGTTAGTGCACTGATTGAAGCGAGGATTCTTGAAGTCGGTGTGCATAATGATGAGCAAATGGATCCTCTACTGAGAACGGCAAAGTCGATAGCGGCTCCTATGAATCAACGCTGAGATCAATGAGGATCACATACACCCTCCTAGAGTTAGTGCTCCTTCACGCATCATACCACTGGCGAGGATGTGGCGGTAAGACCTATCTGGTGCCCTATCGACTTTTCATGGTATGGAAAATGAAAATCCATACACACACATTCGGGATTTTGAGGAATTATGCATAACTTTAGGGGTGTGGAATATGGATTTGTTGAAGTTGAAGAGCATTCCCATTAACCGCCCAGAATGGCTTGAATATGGCTCGATTCACGAGGCAGAAACGATTAGAAATTGGGCGCAGATCTTGAGCTGAATTTTTGAAGAAATTCTTGATCTGACGAGACCAACGAGTTTGAAGAGGCAAATCTACACTTACTCGACCTCTGACAATGAGAAGTTTTATCGGTCTTCAGGAGGTTCATGAGACCATCGATTGCATGTCCACACCATGGTTTTGATACATGGATGCTAGTGAATCATTTTATGATGGTATGTCTCCGGCCGTGAAGCAGCTTCTTTGAAACCATGTGCGGAGGGACTTCTGACAATAACCCGGATGAGGCCATGGACTTTTTAGGCTATGTGGCCGGAAACCTCAAGGCATGGGATGAGCGAACCAGGGGCGAGAAAGAATGGGGCCTTCGACCCACGAAAGGGAGAGCATTTATGCACTTCAGAAGATTTATGGAGATGAAAGCAAAGCGACCACTTTTGGCCAGAAGGTTGGAGGAGCTTGAAATGAGAAATCGGCATGAAGTGCAAGTAGTGAATGGTGCTGCATCTCACCCGGCTGTTTTAATTGTCGAGTCAAATAGCCTACACAGAGCAACATCCGGTAGTTCCTTGATAAGGGGTGATGCAAGAGCATGCCCATGTCTTGGGTCAAAATAAGCCACCTACAAATGCTCCTTATGGTAACACCTATAGCCCCCGATTGGAGTAATCATCAGGAACTATCATGGAAGGTAAAATCCCTGCATATGCCCCCGAGGGAGCATAATGACAATTTGGCTCCACCTCGGCTTCTTGTGACAACCTCCACCTTCTTCTCTGATGAGACCTTGATTACGAGATTTAAGCAAGGTAGTGGGTACTTTTGTAGAGGAACAAGGTCTTTGAATGTCCCGAATAATCGAGAAAATTGAAGAGTGGAGAGCTCACTCATGAAATTAGGCATCATGTGATACGAGGTTGCAAGTTCCATTACCAGGTTGTCTAACCAGCAGCAAGGTCCTGAAAAAGGGAAATTCCCTTCCCAAACACGGAAAAACCCTAGGGGAATACATGAGATAGGCTCTACCAGTGATCCCAATTCAAGAATTGTTGAAGTTAAAGCGATAGTGACTGCGAGGAAGTGGTAAGAGGCGAGACGGCGAGAACCCGACCAAAGCTCCCACAGTGGTTGAACCACTGGGGAGAACAACCGTGAGCGGGGAAGAGGTGAAAAGCGTGTACAGCCTCCTTTCCCACGGGCACTTCAAAAAGGAGAATTCGAGTTAACTGGCCCGAAATTTTAGAGTCTTCTGACAAGTGAAGGTTAACATTCCTGCTTGCTTGACATGATCAAGCGAAGTCCCATTATGCAAAATTTTGAAGGAACATGTACGGTGAAAAGAGGTTTTAATGTGAATAAAAAGGCCTTTTGACCGAGCAAGTGAGTGCTATCATTCAATGCAAGACTCCTGTGAAGTATAAAGACCCGGGATGTCCTCTGATCTCGATTAACATCGGGGCACTAGTGTAGAAAAAACACTTCTTTGGAGATTGGGAGCTAGTGTGAACTTCTTTGCCATATTCCATGTACAAGCGACTTGGTTTGGGAGGCGAAGCGCTTCATCTGCTTGTCTCTAGCCGATAGGTCTATTAAAATACCAAAGGGGACCATTGAGGATGTTCTAATACAAGTGGACAAATTCTACTATCCAGTGGATTTTGTCGTACTTGACACAGAGCCGGTTGCAGTGGGGGCCAATCATGTACCCATCATATTGGGAAGGCCATTCTTGGCTACTTCAAATGCCATTATAAATTTCCGAAATGGGGTTATGCAACTCACTTTTGGGAATATGACTTTAGAACTCAATATCTTCCATTTGAGTAAAAAGCATATGGAGCCAGTGGAAGGCTTATTTGTGAAGAGTGCGCATAATAGATACAATTCTTGAAGAGCAGATTCAATGAGCGGCAAGTGCGGGATGTGTTAACTGAGTTACCTAAGTGCCTTGTAGAGCCCAACGGGGACCTCAATCTGCATTGAGCCTAGTGCGAAGTCTTTGGAGAAAGAAAATAGAAATTCTACCTTTGTTGACTGGTGAAGAGAAGAAGGAACCTCAACAGTTGGAGCTCAAACCCCTGCCAGTGGAATTAAAATATGCATTTCTGGAAGAAAACAAGCAGTGTCCAGTTGTAATATCCTCACTGCTTACCACTTCACAGGAGCACAACCTACTGCACCTCCTCAAAATGAACAAGCAAGCTTTGGGGTGGAAAATTTCTGATTTAAAGGCATCGACTGACAATGCACTCCCTCCACATTTATTTAGAAGAAGAGTCTAAAGCTGTTAGGCAGCCACAGAGGAGGTTGAATCCTCACATGCAGGAGGTAGTTCGAATTGAAGTCTTGAAGTTACTGCAGGTAGGCATCATTTACCCCATATCTGATAGCACTTGGGTAAGCCCAACCCAGGTGGTGCCCAAGAAGTCAAGGGTGACCACTATAAAAAATGAAAGGGCGAGGAATTGTCTGCGGAGCTTACCACCGGTTGGAGGGTAATGCATGGAATACGGGAGAAGCTCAATGAAGTAGCGAGGAAAAGATCACTTCCCCGCGCGCTTCATTGACCCGGCTTCTTGAGAGTTCTAGACACCCATTCTATTGCTTTTGGATGGGTGATGAGTCTTTCAGATAGAGATTGCACCAGAAGATCAAGAAAAGACCACCTTTACTTGTCCTTTTGGAACTTATGCTTACAGAAGGATGCCTTTTGGTCTTTGCAACGCCCCTGCCACCTTCCAGAGATGTATGCTTAGTATGTTCAGCGATATGGTGGAGCGTATAATGGAAACGCCATGGATGACATCCGCAGTATATAAGGTGATTTTTTGAAGAATGTGATTAATCTTGAAAGTATCTAACGAGAGGTGCATTGAAAAAGAATCTGGTGCTTAATTGAATGCCACTTTTATAATTGAATCAAGGAATTATCTTGGGGCATGTTATTTCGACGGGGAATAGAAAGTTGACAAGGTAAAAAGTGAACTTATTTCAAGAAGCTAACGTCTCGACAAAATGTAAGCAGTTCGGCAGTTCCTTGGCCATGCGGGCTTTACGGAGAGAAGATTCATCAGGATTTTTCGAAGATTGCTTCAAGCCCTTTGTCGCTAGAGAAAGATGCTAAATTTGCTTGGGAAAATGGGGCTTGAAGAAGTGAATCCCCACGACCTTGCACGATAGTGCGGGCACCGGATTGCCTTTTGGGGAGTGATGTGTGTGATGCAAGTGATCTTTGACCCGGAAGCGGGTTCTTGGACAAGAAGGTGCGGAAAACATCATGTGATGAGTCTATTAATACAAGCAAAACCTTGAATAAGCACGAGAACTACTACCTAGGAAAAGGATGTTGCAGCATAAAGTGATGGTCTACATGTAGACAAATTTCGAGAGGCATACTTGGCAGGTCGATATGTGGTGCATGCTACAGGATGTTTGCGCTTTGAAAATATCTCACGACCAAACAAAATGCTAGGCGAGGAGCTTGTCAGGTGGGTTCTGCTTAGTGCAACTTTTGAGTAAGGACAAAAAGGGGGTGAGAGGAATGTTTGTGAGGACCATCTTTCTAAGATTAACAATAGCCCACGACACTCTTGGCAGCCCATGTCCCAGAAGGAGAATCTTTAATCAGGTTGAGCTCCCGGTATGCTCACATTGCCAATTTCCTAGCAGCAGAAATCCCATGGTGGAACGGGATGGGAAGTATTTCTTAGAGATAAAATTTATTATTGGGGAGAGCCCTTCTGTTTTAAATCTTGTCTGAATCATTCGGATAATTAGAAAGTGTGTCTTGGAAGAACAACGAGAATTTGCAAGCCCAGCACCAGTGAGAAGGCTGCGGGTGGTCACTTTGCCTCCAGGAAGACAACAATGAGGGTGGCTGTGATGGTTTCTACGCTTCTCTTTTTAAAGCTTCAAATGTGCGCGAGTGATGGAGTGCCAAAGGCTGGTATTTCCTTGATCGCATATGATGCCCTGAACGGAAATTTTAGTGGTTCAGTATTTGATGTTTGGGGCATTGATTTCGATGGACCACTTTCGCCCGCACTGTGCTTATGGGCATGCATACGTAATTGGTGAAGCCCCATGTGGCTAAATGGTTGGTAATCCACTGCAGCCAACGACCGAGGTGCTGGTGCGAAAGCTTGACATCTTTTCCAGTTGAGGTGCCAAAGCCCCATTATTAGTGATGGGTTCTGCATTTATGTGAACTGCTTTTTAGCCATAAACATATATGGTGTTAACACAAGTGGCTACCCCTTACCATCATAAACAGTGATTAAGTAGAGCTTGCCAGCCAGAAGGGAAATTAAGACCATTCTAACGAGGTGGTGAAGCGACCTTGCAGAAAAAGTTGGTCCCTGTGGTAATTTACGACGTGGGCACATAGAATGGCTTTCAAAACAATTCTTGGAATGTCCCCTTATCGGTTGGTCCTGCAACCAAGGCATGTTATCATGACTGAGAGGCACAAAGCATGAGGTGAATGATCAAGAAACTAAACATGGATTTCGAAGCGGGGCAGAGCTGAAAAATTTATGATCTGGAAGTGATTGGAGGAAATACGAGGAAATGATGCCCATGAACTCGGGTAAGGAGATTGAAAAAATGGCATGATCAAATGTTTACCGGTATAGGGGACTAAGTCCTCTGGCCTTAAACTCCATTGTTCCGAGCAAGCTCAAAATCCACTGGTGGGCCATTTCATTGTTCTAAGCACACCCCAGTAATTTCTCAATCAAATGATAATAGAATAATGAGTTAATGAATGAGAGAATTTGTGGCTTACTGTATTTGTCACCGACGAGAGGCTGCATTGGGAAATTCTTATGGTTCTCCTTAAGCCACAGGCTACATTTAGGAGTGTCTAACGAGTGTCTCCCCACTAATTTAATTTGCCAGGTTTCTATTTTATTAAAAATCTTGTGGTAATCAATTGAGTGGCATGTTTTGGTGTTGGTAGTTCTGCGGCCAGGTTGGAAATATCACAGGTTCGATGGATATATGGTGCCATTTATGGATATATATGTGTGAGAATATATGGGGAGTCTATATCGATTGGATATTTTTATGAATATCAATATATATCGAAAAATTAACACCAAAAAAATACTTTGGGAAATTCATAAAAATACTTTAAAGTGAAATGACATTAATAATCAAATATATACATTGCAATGAGTTTTAAAATCAAAATGAAGGTGATGTGGGCTGGGTGCGAACATTTGATGGATAGATCAGGTCGGTAAGTTTGTCGCTCATGCCAAGAACATGGTGTTCCGATATGTCGTGACAGATTACTGTAAGATCGAAATCTGTGAATAAATGTCAGCGACTTTGTATCTGACTTTCTTTGTGGATAGGAAATTGAGGTTTCGTGCATCTTCGTTTCAAATATTGCTAACATGAAAAATTAATTTATTAATATTACTAAATTAAACTAATTTAAGAAAACTGTGAAAACTTCTTATATAATACTATATATAATTTATAATAATATACAGATATTAACTAATATATAACTTGATTTTAAAAAATTAATGAACATGAAATGTTAATTTATTAATATCTATTATACATAGATAACTATTAAAATATTAAAAACTAATATATAGTTATTTAAGAATATCACAAGAAAATTTTTTGAATTGAAATGAAGATTATTGGTAGAAAATTTGTGATCAAATTGAATGATTTTAGAATTTATTTCCGTTTTTTGAGGTCAAAATAACACGTTGGATGATCAAAAAGTATATTTGTAATTTAATTAGCAGTTGGATTTAATTTTGGTGCAAATATGGTCATTTTGATATTTTCAAGAAAGATATCCGATGTATGGAGTATCGAATATATCTCATTTTCTGGATGTTCCGATATATCTAGATGTTTTACCGATATTTCCGTATATCTCAGATATTTTGAGCGAAATGGTCGCGGCGTGTGTTTCTCTCACTTATTTCGCAGGGAAATTTCGGTCAGATCGACCGCTATCGCCGATATTTCCATTTCAATTTCTCTAAGCGATTTTGGTATAAAAATAAACCGCTATATATCGATATCGGAAATTTCAATCGGCGGCATCAACCACGCCACCCAGCCCGGCTTCGGCGCTGCCGGTGGATGATAACTACTCTTGCCGCCTCTCGATTGAGAGTGTGTGTTAGTAATGTTTGCTTCTTTGCATCTTTTGACCTTTTATCGTGTGGTATTTGTCTTACCTTGAGTTGAAAAGTGGAAGCAACGTATCTTTGCCATATCTTTACCCAGAAGCAGTTCGTGCATGATGTAAGTTTTGAGTGATTCAGTTCGACACCGTCATCGCCTTTAGCTAATCACACATTGCACAGGTTTTCATCAATAGGTTGAGAAGTTGTATACCTCTTTATTTGCAAAACCGACCTTAATTAGTTGACGACCATAATAGGTTTTATGTACCCACAAAGAAGACCAATGAAGTCTTCCCCTGATGAAAAAGAAAAGCAAAGAAAAAAGAAAGAAGCCGAATTGAAAGCCGTGACACTTTGTGAAACCGAACCACAGTCTAAAATTATATGGCAACCTTTGGCAGTGCCCTAAACCTTCTGGTTGAAGTCACCAGCTTTGTGTTAGCTACCACAGGCGGATGGTAGGATTTGCGAGTTGTCGAGCTAAATTCTCGAAATCGTCGAGAAGTCAGGAATTGAAGCTGAAGAGTTTGTGATCGACAGAGATCTTTTTGACTTGATACCCTAAAGCCTTAATTGGTTGGGGTCATCGGTGGATCCGTTACGGACTTTTGTGAAGTCAGTCTTTGGCATTCACCCTGATACAATGGTAAGAAATAAGAATTATATTGGATCTATTTAGATTTGGTCATATCAGTTTAAAGGATTAATGTGCTTAGTTTGGGGAGGAATAGCTTTTGCAACTTATTGATTCAAACTGGTTACCTAAAACACTTAGATTTTGGTGGAAGTTCAGGTTGACTTCCTTGGAATTGATCTTGAGTCTTGTTTCTATATGGCTGCTGTTCTCTCATATTGGTTTCTTCTGAATTAATTTATATCTTGACAGTGCATATCACTTATACATACACCCCAGACATACACTTTTTATGAAAAGCATTGCCTACATGTTCTTTATTATTTTTTAACGCTACTAAAGGACTAATGTGTGGGTTGGGGAGTGTGATTAGTACCCAAAAGTGCTATTTTGAGTCCTATTTAGATGATTTTGAGTGCTTTTGCGTACCTGTCATAATGGTCGCCGATTGACTGTCGAGTTCATTATGTGTCTTGATTTTGTGTCGAGGTTGTTTTTGGTAGTTTGCAGATTTAAATCAAACCTCCTCATCTCATTTCAAGCTTGACATTCATGAAATTATGCTGATTTATCTTGAGTTCGTATGAATTCATTGATTTCATCAAGCTGGATGAAGATATCAAAATTGGAAGAGAAGTGTTCAGTACGGAGGTCTCGCGGGATGGGTTTGAGCAATTTGGCTATGGCATGGCAGAAATTTTATAATAAATAATGAATTTTGTAATCATAGCGAAAATTTTCAGATCATGAAGTGAAATTCCAGCTATAGCCAAATTTGTATGATGGCGAGAATTTAGCTATCATAGCGAAAATTGCGTGCATGCGAATTTGAATTTTAAATACATGCTGTTCGTATGATAGCGAGATTCATGTGGCACTATCATAGCGAATTTAGCTATCATAGCGAAATTCAGCAAATATAAGTGAAAATCTACTCCCTTTGTTTTATTGATCAAAAGCGACTCCGTTTTTGATTAATTCTCTTTGCCACTCCAATGTAATCCTTATTATTTAGAGTTAGTTTGGTATTTTCACATGTTGAGAGGCTACTAGACATGTTATGGACATATTATAAACCCCTTTATATTCATTTCACGCCAGCTTTTACTCTATTTTGTTTTGGTTCCCATTTCTCTCTTCTCTCTCCTCTTTCTCTCTATTTTCTAATTCTGCTTTGCCTTTGAGGATGACAACTCAAAGGATGTTTAACTAAGCCTAAAACATGAAGGAGGTTGCTAGAGTTGTTAGGACTGATGTTATGGACTCAGAGTGTTCCTCTGTTTCGCCAGAGCAGATGCTGTGTTTGTGTTCAAACTTTCCAAACTAGGTTTTAAAATGCTGTTATGTATTTTCTTTGGTCAATACTTGGCATGCTTTAGGGTTGATGTGTTAACGACCAACGTCTGTGTATCAATTCAGATGTCAATTCACCCAAGCCACTGAAAGTAGGTTAAATGCTTTATTTTCAGCTATTTAAACTTTCATTAAGATATCGATTAAATGCTATGGTTCAAATGGGAAGGTTACTAAGGGTTCAATTTTTAAAAAAGTTAAACAAGATCCAGGTTTTGAAATGACTATATGTCATTTGCCTAATACGAGAAATAACTTGAGACACCTCACTAACCCACATCATATCAAACTAGCAATGAGCTTTGGCTTTAAGATGTTTCTTTTCTTTACATGTTTTCTGGCTGCTTCTTAGCTTGACATTTACCAACCACACTTTTAATGCAAATCAATCCAAATAGCCTCACCATTTTGGATAGTCTGAGTCATTTGGAATGTAGAAAACACCCATCCTGAGTTCGACTGAACACTATCTTTGAGAGTAAAACAGTGACTCTCTGACAACTGTGGGAGAAACTAAGGATCTAAATCTTCATTGATTAGGATCATATGCGCAGATCTCTCTCTAAACATCTTCTCCTTGTGAATCAGTCTCAAGCCCAAGATTGTGGTCATTAAATTACATGCATATTGTAGGGTGCATCTTTGTCTTCATTAAAACTTGAGTTGTAAATGTAAATATGAGAGCTTGAAGAGGATCTCATTGTGCTTAAGTGAGAAAAGCAGTGTGTATAGCTTGAAGGAATTCTGTGAAGGCCATTGGGCCAAAATCCATGTGTAATCAAGCTCGGGATTGGGCTGGAACTTGAGCCAATTGAATATGTCAAAGTGTAAAGAAAAGAAGCTCAGGTTGGAGCTTGCCACTAAGTGGAACTCTATCCTTACCGGTTGAAGGTTGAGGAGAAGTGCGTAGGCAAGGTTGTCTTTGAACTACTACAATTTAGTTTCTTTCTCTGTATACTTATTTATTTAATATTTAGTGTTATTATTGCATTTAATTAAAGATTTATTGTAGTTATTAAAAAGTTTTGAAAACCAATTCACCCCCCTCTTGGTTAGGTTTCTTAGTCATATTGAACTTTCATATGAGATGAGAACCAGAAGAGTAATGAGTTTGCATTCATAGTGTACCTATGTTACCTCTTGTCCACGAAACTTATGTTAAGTACTCTACGGAGAGTGTATGAAAACTACGATATATGAATTAGGTATATTATCATATCACTGCAGAGTTGAGGACCTTGCATGTGGTCATTTATTTATCTGTTTTCCCATACTAAAAACAAGGCTTTAGCATAGGTGTTTGCTCCTTATAAATACCTAAGGGTAAGTCGAGGGCATCACACTCTTTGGGACCTCTCTTGACATTAGAGTCCACACGATGATATGAGTTTTGGCTGTTTTGAAATTTAAATGTAAGAATTTTAGCCAACTTAGTGGAACTTGTGTAAAGTACAAGTAAATGAAACTTTCCAAATATGTTGGGTTATTAAGCGCCTTCAGGTGGTAGTTTTACAAATTTATACAATTATAATTTGCCTTTCCGAAGTGGGCCTAATGTGAAATCAACTTTATAAGTCTCAATCCTGGCAGGCGTCCCGCCCAGATGTGATTAGGGGAAGGGGTGTTACAGTTAGTGGAATCAGAGCCTAGGTTTGAGCGTGCAGGATAACTCATAAGTTAGAAATGCATATGTATGGCAGTAATGTGCTATCAGGATCTTTGTTACGGATGGACCGGACAGATCAAGAGACCAGCATTGAAGCACTGAGTGCAAATCTGAGAACTGGTCATCGGCCTACGTCTTCTGAATCGGTTGAAGTAATAGTGATATCTGACATTAGAAGCTTTGCTTAGATTTCACCGCGATATGGCTGGGTTTAGAAGCGGTGACGACCCTCAAGCTTTCGGAATTGATATAATTGAAAATTGTAGACTGAAAATTTCATGGATCTAGTTTAGAAAAAAGAATTAGAAAGAGTTTGAGTCTTGGCTAGAGAAACTCTGAGAGGGTGTGACATGTGGACTTGAGAAATTTTAATTTATTTAAGTATAGTTGTGTTCCCCAGTGAAAATAATCATAAGCAATGTTCATAAATGTTGTTATTTTTTCCTGTTGACAATCTTACAGTCTTTTATTGTGTGCAGGCTTATAAATTGAAACTTCATTTTGAAAAGTATTTGACAAAATAGGAACAAAATTATCTTTTCCTTCAGTTTTTTTTCTTTTTAAGTATTATAATGACATATAACATTAATTTCATATGCTGAACTTTTACTATTTATCTAAGAATTCACGTGGAATATTAAAAAAAAACAAATTTTGTTTTAAATATAAATGGATTGATTGAAAGTTTAGTACGGTGCCGAATATGCTAAATATATTTTTTCTATTAGATAATTAAAATCGACATGTAAATGTTTTGTGGAGTTTGAATTTTTGTAATTGCTATAATTTCACATAATAAATAGGGTAACCCTAGTCTCTTTGGGAAACCCTAGTTCTTTATGTTCTTTCTATTCATTTCGTTAGAAATGAGGGGTATTTTCATTTTCATGGCCGAAATCTCCTTTGTCGTTAGTTCTCGGATGCGGCTTTATTTCAAAATAAAGTGATTTCTTCCATTTGATATGAGTTTTCATTCGATTTTTTTTTTATATCGTAGACTTGTTGAGGCGTATGATTGTATCGTCGTATGACGGTTGATTTGTTCATTGATTTTCATGTGAGATGTTCAAGCAATATTGTTTAATAAAACAAAAGATTCCCATGTCAATCATTTGTTCACTCCTTCACATTCCCAGGTATCTTAGGATTATCGATTGTGTAGCGAGCGGATTCATTTTTGATAGCACTTGAGATATTATGTGAATTAACAATATTTTAAGTATTTGCTGAGGCGTCTTTCTGATAATATATTATTGTACTGAATGAAATTTCTCTTATCAAAAAATAAAAATAAAAATAAAAATAAAAAAAGGGTTTGCCACCCATTACTAAACGTGGAATTTAGAAAAAGGAAAGTTTGACAAAGAATCAGATTCAGTCATCAGGATGAATCAGATTCAGAAAAAAAAGATTGTGGTGTAAGGTACATATAGAAGGGAAGATTCACTCCACGTTCAGTCAACAACAAATTCTAATGAAGATAATTCATACAGGCCTAAGGTTGAATGTGGCCCCGTCCTTGCTTGCTCATCACCAGTCTTCAACCTATAAAATGAGCGGCTTACAATGTGATAACTATATAAACTTTTTTTAAGAGATATTGTTGATTGATAATCTGATAGATAAAAGCACATGAAAAAATGCTGATAGTGAAAGAAATAGAATGATGAAATGAGTGATTTATTTAAAATAATAAAAAAATAACATTTCCAATCAATGAAGAAGAACTAAAATTATTAGGGGTGCATTTCAAGTAGTGAACAAAATGATCAGAATGTGACAATAGGTAGCAAATTAATGTTGCTCGTGTAGCATATAAAGATGATGATTAACATGGTAGGTGGATATTCTTCCGTGAAGATTATAGGAATCATATTGAAAGCACATTGCTAGACCACTTATGGCATAATGCACAGATTGAGACACTGTAAACTACTCTCATCAGTCTTTAGTTTTGGAAATCTGCAAATATGAAAGCATCTAATTCACTTAGGAGAGAAGACCGACCCATACGACATCAACAATTATCATTCCTATCACCTTTATTTGTTATTTTGTTTCACTTGAGAATATATATCACGATTACCATTCCCCTGCTTGCAAATGGCATAATTGTTGGGAATTTTAGAAAAATAATACAAAATTAAACTCTAATAAGAAAAGCATGTGGTTTAATGAATAATTTTAAGAGTAATTTATACTATATATATATATATATATATATATATAGGATTTTTATAGAGGATGAAAGATTAAAAAGTAAAGTGTATTTTCAAAATACACTTTTTTTTAGTCTAAATTCAAAAGTTTCAAAAGTATGAAAATGTTTTCAATAAACACTTTCGGTCTAAATTTGAAATTTCTGAAAATTTACAAAATATCTCTTAAAGATTCTTTTCACATACTTAAAAGTGAGTTTACAGGGAGAAAAATGAGTTATTTTTTTTTAAAATTACAAATACTCAATTAATAAAATGATAATAGAATTAGTATGTTTCAAAGGCAGCGTCGGCATACGTATTAGTATCTTGCGATGGGTAGCGAGTTAAATTTTCTTAAAGTTAATGTTATGATGGGTGGCTGATGTCAAGCAAAAATTTCTTTATCATTAAAACGTCTTTTTCCGGCATTGTTTGTTTTTCAGGTATTTATTAATAATTTTAAATTTTGTATTAGTTTGGGACAAGACTTCCAAAAAATACATTAGATTTAAAAATATTTTTCAAGCTTTAGTGGAAGAATTTTTATATATTTTGGTTTAAATGTCCAAAGAAGCCCCATGTCCTTCCTTGGAAAAATGGAGTAAAAAGCAGCAGAGACCATGATTTTTGGAGGAATCTCTCTGAGAAGAGGAGGAGATCCTTCTCTCTCCTCCTCCTCCTCTCTTCACTCATAAAAGGGTCTATGTTGTGGTGTCATAATATTCATACAAACAACAATCACTACTTGTCATTTGATTTGGTGTGCTCGGCCGGTGCCGGTACCAGTACCTAGTGTGAATATACTATAGAAAATGAAATGAGGAAATGGCGGGAAGGAGATGTCCTCTGGTTGTTGAGGATTGGGGCGGAAGGCTTTGATATGTTGGAAAATATCTATCCGATTAGATATCCATATCCTCCCCCTCCAGGGCCTCTTCAACCACAACGTCCATTTCCGCAACGGTTCATGATGGAATGCAGTGAGGTTGCTCAAAAATTTGGGCGAATTGTATTTGTGGATCCCCGGAGAAGAACTGGGATTAGGTTCGAAGAGACATGCGATGTTGACTAGCTTCTTCCTTCTTATCTTGCATCTGTAATTCAACTCGCTTCTCTTAATCTGTCACTCAATCTTTGCTGTTATGGTAATTAAAATAGCGATGGAGTTCAGACTAATTATGCTAGGCTTTGTGAATTAGTTATAATTCACCTGTACTATTGTGGTATATATATATATATATATATTTAGTGACTGGTAATACTAATGTGATTTGATTTTCTGTGTTCTATATCCCTAATTACGACGACTGGAAAATTTTTAACTTGAAAAGCAGCCTACTTGAGAAAGCTGGTGTACTCTGCTGATGGGGTCATTAGGTAATAGATTAAGTAGTATTAGACTTAAATCACCCAAATTAGCATGTGTAAGGAAATTTGGACCTTTTTATGTCCATGAAATAATCAATGTTTTAAAAACGGGATGGAATTAGCCGATGAATCTTCCACAGATGATCCTGGTTTAATCCAGTTCCACCGTGATTCGAATATTGATTCGGACCTTAAATCTATGGCTTATACTTTTCCTACCAAACTGGGTTTTGTCTTGATCCTTACTCCTGGACCGAGTATGAGAGAGAGCAGACCAGTGAAAGGAAAACAAGCTCATTGTGAACAGAGAAAGTCTGAAACTCTCTCTCATGCTCTGGCCATCATATCTGCGAGGCATCGTTGATCTTCTTCAGACACAGACGGAAGAAAGACCAAAAATGAGAAAGAGAAACAGAGAAAGAGAGAGATCGAGGGTGGAGTTGTTAAGAGACTTATTAAGCAAAGAAAACGCAGAGTTAATCAGAAATGGACATAGAAGGGTGACGCAAGAGAGGGTGAAACGGCCACTGCATTCTCAACTGCAACTCTGCAGCTTAGGCACATGGCAGCCACTGGTCAAAAGGTTAGAGAGAAACCGCCTTCGCCTCGCCCTCTGAAATCGAAATCGAAACCGAACTCGTGTAGCTCCGGCATTGGTTCCTAACGGTAACAGGCTCTTACTTCTTGGGCATTAAGAAATTTCAAATTGTGTTGGATATAACTATTAACTATCTATGAGAATCTCATGCCATTTATTTGAAAATTAACCCAAAGAGTTTAAACTAAGGCCTCTTTATATGTAAAAATAATCGATAAAAGAGTTCAAAATATTTGATAATATTTGAAGATTCAAAGCAGGGATTAAGTATGATAATTCGAAGATTATAGGACTTCGTATTCCTTTTTTTAGTTTTGCCTTTAGCTTCGGGCTTGATTTTTGTTTTATAGATGTTTAGTCGCTACCATGTGTTGATTGGACTTCTCTTAATTCATCATTGTCCAGACAGCTGGACCCAATGGTCCCACTTATTGGCGCCTATGTGGCGGCTCCTCGAATGATTCCCTTTTTGGTTGTTAAGCGGTTTTGGGTGACCTTTCGATGAGAGGTTCTTGATTGCATATCGATGTTTTTTGATGGCGTCGCTTGTCGGATGGCAATAGTCTCTTGTTTGAAATTTAAATGTGTTGCTTCTCAAGATTTCAAATCATGATTATCCTTCAGATTCATTGCCATCCGTTTCTGCTTCGTTTTTGATAAAGTAGACGATACGTCTGAGTGAAATACTTATTTTATTTACGTCGGGTTTAAAAATAATGGACGCGTGGCCTAAAAACCTGACCCCAATGTCGAGGCCTAGAAAGGATTAACGAGGCCTAGTACCAATGTGGTCCAAAACAATGACTTGATTCACCACTTCAAAGTTAAATGATATGTCGAGAATTCGTATTAAAGGAAAATACCCAATCTCCTTTCAATTAGGAAGAGTAGGATATTTCTAATTATTGTAATTATCATATTAATACTGTTTCACAAATGCAGGAAAGAAAATCTCCCTGATGGGAGAATATCGACCCATGTAAACTAGGAAAGTGATCGTGATGACCCACATTATAAAATGCCGGGCCACCTTCGTTGAAGATGCGCCTGTGACCTTTATTCCACTAGCGAGTTGATCTTCTCTTCGCAGAAAAGAGCCGACTTGCGTGAAGGAGAGGCGTAGAGCCCGATCGATCCTTTTTGTTTCTTGTTTTGCGGAGGAGCCCGACATCCAGTCGGCGGACCGAGGTCGATCGGTACGCTCCGGCCTATAGTTAGGTTGAAAAACTATCATCAGTTTGGCGCAGTGCGGCCAGGGCAGCTTGGTTCCTTTACAAATAAAGTCGATCTCGGTGATTGATGGTATCCTTTCGAACCTGGCAGGAGTCATGCCAATCCTCCAAGGATGCAAGACCGGCCAGGCGACGTGGACCGGTAGGCCTCGGAAGCGCCAGCTTCAGATTAACATATGGGCGAGTGGGCGCTCGTCTCGCCGACCCGAGCTTCTTGAGAGAGTTGAAGCAACTCACCAGGCAAATACAACGCCCCCAAGAGACACGATAGGCCTGAAAAGGCCAAAACCCTGTTACCCGAGAAGAACAACACCTTGACCCTCATCGAGAAGCCGATAGAGAAGGAGAAACTATTGGCAGAGC
Source organism: Tetrastigma voinierianum (assembly GCA_016808115.1). Taxonomy (NCBI): domain Eukaryota; kingdom Viridiplantae; phylum Streptophyta; class Magnoliopsida; order Vitales; family Vitaceae; genus Tetrastigma; species Tetrastigma voinierianum. Next base: position 315,639 of record JAEQBH010004503.1, on the reverse strand, counting down.
ATGACTGCCTGGCCCCGGAGAGGATCGCAGTGTGAGAGAGCGGGCGGGAACCGAGCGATGGGCCGATCCTTTATATTGTAGGGAGACAGGCGGTAGCAGGCAAGGGTTCAAGGACATCAATGAAATGACCACATGAAGGAAGCTGATAAAGGCTAGGAGCTCCGGTCTCTATGGACCTTACAGTATATGAGCTAAATCCCGGATTCCTGTAGGTCTTGCACTTCTCTCTTCGCGAAGTTGAATCACGCCGAATGGCGTTCGGCGGGCGAAAGGGCCCATTGATGCTATTATGAACCTGCGGATGGAATTTGCCCGGATGCAGGACCCATATGATGCAGGCCTTAACATCACTAAAGGGCGGCAGTGCAGTTTTAACATACTCAGCCATCTTCCATCATCGTTCGCAGGCTTTCCATCGTGTTAGGTCTCTACTTTATTGGAGCTGGGCGGCACAAGAAAACCAGATTATGCCAGGCCACTTTGCAGAGCTATGGGAGGCACAGTTGTATGTCGGAGATTCAGCGGAGATCGTTAAAGTGGATGTCATAAATGAAAAATTTGCCATTACGCTCATCGCAGGAGGCGAAGGGTGCCAGTCGAAAAGGTACCTATGTTCTCTCTCAAAAGAACCTCAAAAGCGACATATGAGGTCTTGCAGCAGTATATCACTTGGCGAAGAAGCCCTCTTATCGAACAAAGGCTCTTCATCTCCAAAGGAAGAAGCGGGGCGATAAACTGGGCTGAAGCCACTGGGAGTAGGCGGACGAGGATAGTCCCCCGAGGAGGTGAGAAAAGCAGGCGGTCCTAGGAAGGTGAGGGAACGTTAGAGATCGCCTGGGACCGCCTCGGCCTAAGCTGCAACGGCGGTATACACCTTGACAGTTCACCCCTGCGGCCTCGGTGTCACGGGTCTGTGAGTGCGTATGAATTCTGAGATGGCCATCCCCGATTGTTCGGACCCGGCGACAGAAGACGTCACGAATCTTTGTGAGTTTCACATGGGTCATGGACGAACGGATAAGCGCATTGTTCTAAGAAAGAAATTGAATACTTTTTGATGGCGTGGGCATCTCCATGCCTTTCACGTGGCTCAGAAGGTCGGAGACTAGGCGTAGCCACCACCGCCTCGTCGGTAGGCACCACCTGGCCCCATTACTGCCGGAGAGATCCATGCAGTCTCGGAGGATTTCTGAGGCGGGAGTCGACTGTTGGAGGCCCTGCGCGATGTCGGATCGGAGAGCACAAATTGCAGAGCCCTGTCGAAACCACCGGTGGATACTACCATTACCTTCTCGGACTCCGACATGGAAGGCTGTTAGCATCCCCATGACAATCCGCTAGTGATAAGGGCCGTCGTGGCTAATAAGACAATCCACAGGGTCCTCGTCGACAATGGGAGCTCGGCTGACATCATCTTCGCATCAGCTTTCGATAAAATGGGTATTGGAAGGGAGAAGCTAGAGCCAGTCAGCACTTACCTACATGGATTCTCTGGAGAAAGGGTGTTGCCTTTGGGGTCTACACAACTAGTGCTCACTTTGGGAGACCCCCCATGCCAGGCTACGACAACAGCAAGGTTTCTCATAGTAGATGCCCAGTCGGCCTGTATGTATACTCTTTTGAGCCCTCATCAATGCCATAGGGCAGTTCCTTATAACTATCACATGGTTATCAATTTTCCAGCGCAAATGGGTAGATGGTGAGAAACTAGCGCATAGCCATGGAATGTTGTAGCATGATGAAACAAAACACGAGTCGACAACATCTACATGGACGAGCTTGACATAGAAGATAGAGTAAGCACCCGGCCTGCTCCCTGAAGAATTAGAGCTTTGTATAGCTTAGGGCCCGGCGAACACCTCGTCTACATAGGGGAATTCGCGCTAGTAGGCATGAAGCCCCTTTCGTGGTTGGAGCGAGGCAGTGAGTTACGAAACGGAAGACATGGGTGGGGTCAACCGGCGGTGAAGTGCCCACAGTGACGTCAATCCTCCTTTAAGCGTCCAAGCAAAGAAGAGTTTTGAAGACGAGCGATTAATGAAGGGTTGTAAGCTCCTCTATAGAGCAATCATACCGTGGAATACAAAATGGTTGGCTAACGTTGTTCACCGTCAAAAAGCAAGCGGCAGAGTGGCGGCTGCACTCGATTTTCTGAGACATCAACGGGGCACACTTGAAAGATAGTTTCCCTACACTGAGTTGATCTCGCAATTGGGGCGTACGTGATCATGAACTCCCTCGGCTTCATGGACGCCTTCTACTTCTAGCGAATCGGTGACTAGCGACCCGAAAGACCTTTGGCCTCTCTTTGTGAGACTTTAGTTGTCAGTGATGCCCTTTGGATTGAAGAAGCATAAGAGCCACCTACGAGGTTGGTGAGCAAGATGTTCGAGAAACAAATTGGAGCATCTATGGAGAGTATATATAGATGACATGTTGGTAAAATCGAGGCAAAATTAGAGCTCCACATAACCCCATTTGTGAAACTCTGAAGTCTAAAAAGCAAATATCAGTTAAACCTAGCGAAATGCGCTTTGGAGTCTCAGCGGGAAGTTCTTGGTTTTATAGTCATGTAGAGAATAGAGGCAAACCCGAGGATAAGATAAGTTTGTGCTTGATATGTCTGCCTCCTTGACATTAAAGACATTCAAGCCCTTGGGGAGAATAGGCTGCGTTGAGCAGCTTAGTATCTAAGGCGGCGACAATGTGGAAGCCTTTCTTGAGGTTACCGAAAAGGCCTTTCGATTGGGATACTGCTTTGCCATAAGGTCATTCACAGCACTCAAAACCTACCTGAGCTCTCCCCCCATTCTAGTAAGCCCTCCGAGAGAGAACTCCTTACTCTTTGTTGGTAGTTGGACTTCTCAACTATCTTTGTGGTAAGAGAGGCAGACCAGTCACGATAGTAGATCTACTATTGCGTTGAGCTGGGAGCTTGAGGAGAGGAGGAGAGTATCAATGGAGAAAGTGATCCTGGTTGGTAACTGCATCTAGAAAACTCAGGCCTTTAAGCTCATATTGTCGAAGTTCCAGCTAGAATATCGATGAAGCAAATCTTGCATAAACTAGAAACCTTAGGAAGGCTAATAAAATGGGCTATAGAAGTGAGTGAGTTTGACAGCAGAGTACTAACAGGACAACGATGAAGAAATGGATCTGGCCGGACTTCATACTGAATTTACCCTGGCCATGACGTCTATGAACTGACCAGATGACACTGGGACCTCCCGTCTGGAGGATTATCGAGTGGGCCAGGCATGATACTTGAAGGCGGTGCGGGTCTGATCTGACTTCTCCGGACGGGATAGATGTGGAATCATGCCTCGGTCGGCTTCCAAGCCTCGATAAGGGGCAGAGTAGCAGAGGTTGTCATCATTTGGACTTAACGTCTCGCCCTCGTGAGCAAATCGTTAGGAAGTGACGTGACTCCCGATTAGTGGTAAAGCGGATAGAAGACTCCTACGAGAGTCAGGGGAGAAGATCTATATCGAAGGTGCGAATTGGCAAAAGTTCATACGAGTTAGATTGTGACACTGAAGCGGATAGTTCAGGGCGTGCGCCTGTAGAAAGTGGCAGTAACTCGAAGACCTGGCGGTCGATACGGTGAGCACCTCCTAGAACCCTGAGTAAGCATGACAGCGGGAGAGTACACCCTGTGATGTTTGACGGGCTGATGGACCCCATATGGGATTACTTGGTGGAAGGAGCGTTGTAAGCGACCGGCATCAGGCTGAAGCAGGTGAATGGATTCTGATCATGAGGACCTATTTATAAGCGAGGCTTCTGGACGGAAATAAAGTAGGGGAAGGAAGCGCGATTACATACTCATGGAAATGCATGAAGGCATTTGTGGCAACAGCTCAATGGAGCTCGGACCTAGCGGGAAAACCTTGAGCGGGGGGTATCTTGGCCTGATGCTTTCGAGGCAGATGAGACTGATGGAAAACCAGCTTGTTAGAAGACGTGCAGAATATCTCTCTATCTGTTGTTGATATCGATCCTAAAGTCCACTGGCCTTTTTCGGTGGGGGTTGAATATGTTTTGAGTTCTAATGCATTGGAAGCTGGCCTGTTGTCGTGGCGGGTGTTCTTTTTCCAAATGGTGGCGGAGCCATGCGATAATCCACATAAGCCAGATGCTTGGTGGCGTTCTATGCGAGGTTCGGGATCCTGAGGTCCCTCATGTCTGATAATGGGAAACAGTTTGACATTAATTCAGATTCTGACTCGAGAGATAAAACGATTCTTATCTATCTCATGCAGTCAGTAGACGACGAGAGGTCACTATAAGGACTCAGCGGCAGAAGACTAAATTAGAGAAGATACCAGAAGAAAATGGGTAAAGTGCACCTCCTCGAGGTATTATGGGCATCTGGAACTTCTGGCGTGGGCAATGACCAGAAACCCCATTTGCTGCGGCCTTTGGCATGGGCTTGATGATCCTAGTCGAAGTCGGGATTAAATCACCAAGGATTGAACTTCGTGGCTTAGAGACACATGAAGGCCCCTTCACCTAAACCTAGATCTAAAAGAAAAAAGCGTGAGCGAGGTCTAAAGCGTATGAAAAGACTATCCAGAGAAAGGTAGTGAGATACTATGGCTAAGGGTCCGAGCCGGAGTTACAAAATTTGGCTTTGGTTTCTAAAAGCTCTTGCTATGCAAAGGAAAGACCCGCACATGGGAAAGCTTTGGGACCCAGTTTAGGAAGGGCCCTATATTGTATCCGCATAATTAGACACAGCAACTATGAACTCGAACGGAAGAAGGAAAAGCCACTTAGCTCATGGAGCAGGAGACATCAAAGCGATTCTACCAATAAGACCTGTGGAATGTATAGTTTGTAATAAAATCTTTGCTTGATTTGAATAACCTCTATATGTCCTTTTTAAGGCACATTTTAGTATTACGGTGGGCTAAAAAATAAGTTATAATGACAAAGCCGGGAGCTCGGCTCGGAAAGGTCTAGATACCAGAAATAGATGATTCTAGAAAGTTTGTTCTTTATTTTCAAAGGTACAATTAAATACGAAAAATTGGTGTGAAGTAGCCCTAATATCTCAGGAATGCGGCACTTAAAAGCAGTTTATCTGTCCTTAAACGAAAAATCCTGAGAAAAAGAAAAAGAGAGACGAGGCTCGGCTATGAAAAGTCACATAATAGAAACACAAAATTTCATTATGGGAGATTTAATCACCTCAAGAAGTTAAATCTTTATATAAGAGATTACAATTAGCAAAACCATTATCGTCATATCTCGACACCGGTCGGCGAAATCTACAAGGAAAGAGAAAGAGAAGAGAGGGTAAAGAAGAAAGAAAAAGAAAAAAAAAGGAGAATGCGGTACTTAAGTTTTAAAACAGTTTAAGATACGTTCTAGCACAGTTCCTTAAATGGGCGCAGCTGAGGAACAACCCTTCGCTCTGGGGAAGACTGAGAAAACACAACTCTACAGAGTGGTAGACCGCCGACATAAGCGGCTGCGATCACCGGACAGACCCCCTATGCAGTGATGACCAAACCTGACGCTCCATCATGCGCGGAACTCGATACGCAAAGAAAGGACAAAGTTTGGAAAAGCATAGTCACGAGAGGACCGTATTTACTAAAGTAGGACACTGGAAGCCGTGTTGTCAAGTCCCAATTCTCCATGGATCCGCATTAAAGCCACACACGCTTTCCCAAGAAAAGGAAGACGAAAAGGTCTTAGAGCCCCGGACCCCAGTAGCTCAGTTTTAGACATAGCGCTGCCTGATTAGAGGCAGCCCATTAGCTCGGTTTTAGGCATAGCTGCAAAGGGTCTTAAAGCCCAGCGAACCAGTAGCGCAGTTTTGACATATTGCTCCAAAAGGGTCTTAGAACCGGAACCCAGTGGCTCGGTTTTGAAACGTAACTACTCGGGAAGGCTAAAGAGCCCGCGGGCCATGCGGCTCTGGGGCCCAGTAAGCTTAGATTGCGAGCATAGCGCTCGGGAAGGCCCGAGCCACGGGCCACTGGAGCTGGGTGATGGCTGGATTCTGAGTATAAAGCGCCTTTCAGAGGCCAGAGCCCGCAGGCCATCACGGCTTAAAGACCCGATGCTTTCAGTTCGCGAGCATAAGCGCTCGGGGAAGGCCAAGGAGCCCGCAGGCCATGCCTGGCTCAAGGCCCCTGGTGGCTTTCAGTTGTCTTGAGCCTCAAGCTTAGAAGGCCAAGGCCACGGGGCCATGTATTTCAGGCACTGATACAGCTCAGATGAACATCGTGCCGGAAGGAAGCGAAAGAGCCGCAGGCCATGTGGCTCGAACGAGTAACTAGATTGTAGAGCATCACTTTGCTCGAGAGAAAGTAGAAGAACCCGCGGGCCATGTAACTAGGAGCCTAGTAGCTCGACTTGCAAAGCAATAGCTTGGAAGGCCTTAGCGCCCGGGGCCCGGTGGCTCCGTTTGAGCTGCTTTCTTCAGGAGGCTCATGGCGGGGCCCGGTAGCTTGGTTCGGAAGCAACGGCTCGAGGCTATGGCGCGGGACCCCGGGCCGGTAGAAGCAGTGTGGGGCTTAATAGCTCGGAAAGGCCTTAGTGTGGGGCCCAATAAGCTCGGTTTGAGCTGCTGCTGCTTTCAGGGAAGACCTTAGTGCGGGAAGTCCGATGGCGCCGGCTTACTGGAGCTTACGTATTGTGGCTCGAGTACTCAGCGGCAAGGCCACAGTGGCTCGAGTTTTGGAGCTTGCTGCTGAAGCCTGAAGCAGAGCCATGGAGCCATGGCTCGGGGCCCGATGGCTCATGTGCGAGCATAATTGCTCGAGAAGGCCAAGGGCCAGGAGACATGTTGCTTTCGGGGGCCGATGGCTCAGTTCAGAAGGCATAGCTTGCTCGAGGAAGACTAAGGCGAAAGTGGATGAAGCTAGTAATCGATAAAACTCAATAAAGGAATGATAAAATTGGTGGTGAATCTTTATGTGATGTGAAAACGAGTCAAAGCAATACAAAATCCACACGGCTCTACGCGGGATATATGAGATAAATAAAAGGCCTAGATGCTGACGTCGGATCTCGACTTGAAGGCAGAATTGAAAGTAATTGACAAAGCGGTGGAAGAACTAGCCCCCGAAAGGAACCCGAAGATCACGGGCAAGGGAGCCGATGGAGAACTCGTTAGCACCTGGCGCCCATCGACCTTGGCTTCTAGGCGGATCCTCCTACCTCCTCATCAGAATTTGGATGTTGAAATCTAAGCTTGGAAGCTCGAAACGCATTTGAAGGCTAGCCACCGAGGCAGGCTGACCCGAGCCTCATCTACGAGCTCGCTATCACTTAAGCCCTCCAGTTTATTAGCCTCTTACCTCTCAAGGGTCCATGCGAAACAATGAGCTCCTCCGTCAAGCATTCCTGAGTCACACCTCTAGGCCTCTTGAGCAGTTCCAAAGTCGCCATCTTATGACTACAGGTCACCCTTGACTTGCAACTCCTCGGCCGAGCTATGGCTCGCCTTGGCTGACCTTCACGTCCTTCCGGGCTTCCATTTCTTTATCCTCGGCCCGCGCCCTCACCACCGAAGCATACTTTAGGTCAGAGTTGTGCTACAGCTCCTCGGTCAGGTGCTGTCAGGCCGAAGGCCCGTGACCACCTCTAGGAGATGGAAGCTCATATAACCCTGCAGGAACCGCGCTACTGGCGAAACTCCTCGTGAGTTGGCCCTCCTTACTAAGCCTTTCGCGTAAGTAGCCACTTGCCAAAAAACAAAAGTCGGCTAAGCAGGCTGACAATAAAGAAAAGATGACCAGCCTTGGGCGTCTGAAGCCGGTTCCTTGAAGTAGACGAGCCAGAGCCTCCTAGATGGACAGGGCATCCCCCTTCTTGAGGTCAGAATTGCGAAGGATGGAGGAAACAACCCCAACGGTGAGCTCCACATGAGAAGAAGAGAGTTCTAAGCTCCTGGCCAGTAACTCAAAAACGTCGCGATCCCAGTCACCTTATCTCAGGCATCATAGGAGGGTGGCAGCCACAGTGGGACTCCCAGGCTAAATAGGAAGAACCTCCAAAAGGGCTGGTCGCCCCTTCCCAGTCTCGGCCTGGTGCATGAAGGCGGAAGAATCACGCTAGGATCTTAGCCGGCCGAGGGCGACCCTCTCGGGCGAGGTGGGAGGTTTCCGCTTCATGCTCCTCTTAGCTGGCTTTGCTGGCACCTCCGGGCGGCCCAGCTCTCTCGTGTGAAACTTTGCAATAAAGGGGCTCCGACGGAGAGGTGAGGAGGACTTGGAGGCAGGGAGGCTTCATGACGGAGAGGGAGAAGATCTCGAAAGGAAGTCGGGCAGCCTCGCCTTGAGACTGACGGGGATATCAGGCTTTGATGAGTTTCGGAATAGGCACGCGGGGCGCACTTAGATAGCTTTCGCTTCACCCCTTCGTCTTCAAGACTGAGACCGGGGTGAACTCTTGAAGGCCACGCAACTAAGGCAATGTTAGAAGTGCCCTATAGCCTCTGAAAACTAAGGTGAGCCATGAGGGCTCACGTAGGTTCTCGGGGAGTAGTCGGACACCGGAACCTTGAGTGTTATCTTGGGTCAAGGTTAGTACTCCCAATGATGATAGTAACCAATGCTTCGTGGGACGGGAGGTCGAAATAATTAACCTTGCTTTGGGCAGAGATATAAAGGCTTGTGTAGATTCTTCACTGACTGAAGAAGGTCAGGAAGCGAGGTTTATGCTAGGGAGATAAATACCTAGGCCGTTGTCCTAGAAGCATTGCTGACCCCACCGAATACCTAGAAGTTGGGGGAAAGCTGAGAAGGACATACATTGAAATGTTGCGGAGCCTTTTTATAAGATGAAGGGAGCTTGAGAGGCCATTCTCAGCGCAGCCGAAAAGCACACCGTCTTGAGCGCTTGGATGGCGTGGGTGGTCGGCACGGTGGGCGCCAAACACGGATCCCAAGCGAGGGCCCATACCCGGGCGCAAAGTCTCACCATATAAAGGAGTTTGTACCCATTGGGGCCCACGACCTCTGTATTTTGCATGGCAGCCTCAAATATTGAGCCATTTGGGAGTATCGAATTTTATTAATTTTTTCCTTGCTTATCGAGGAAAGGAGGTTAGACGTCCGTTGAACCACCTGACGAGCCGTCGGACTTGCCTGATCCACCTGATTTGAACGCCTCGGCGGATTACCTACCACCAGCAGAGAGGCGAGCGGACCCCATGAATGTGCGAGGCTAAAGTAAGAAAAAGGACATGAAGAAAATGCGAACCCAATAGAGCAAGCCACAGAGCCACAGCAGAGACTTCTAAAACCAAAAAGACGAAGGAGAAGAAAAGAAGCGTACAAGACCGAAACAAGACAGGGACCTAAACCCAGAGTATTTGCTCGGGGACCATCAAAGCGAGTCACGTGAACAATGAAAAAAGGAAACTGAGCTTGAGAGGCAAAAAAACGAAACGAGGGAGCAAGTGCAAGCGGTCGGAGGAAGTTTGGGGAAATGAAGCCCTAAGTGAAATAAACACGAATCGAAAGCCATCATTATCACAAGGCGTTGGGCGACAAAGCCCTAATCAGCCGTTCTGAGTAGCCACGTGGGTTATCACGATAAGAAAGCGGTGACCCTTGCCTCACATAACACCGTCAAGAGTTGAAATGGCCCGATCGGGTTTAAAATAATGGGCTTGCATGCGAGTGCAGACCAAAATGCCGGGCTAGAAGGATTAAAGCAGGCCTAGTACCAGTCATGGACCCCTTGATGGCATCCCCCTAAATGGCCCCAGCAGGCCCAATTAGCGCTGCCATACGCCTTCAAAAGGCTGGCAATGTAATCAAAGAATTCGTATTAAAGGAAAATACCCAATCTCCACCAATTAGAAAAGTAGGATATTTCCTAATTATTGCCCATCAATAATCCCTTATTAATCGGTTTACGATAAAGAAAGAAAATATCTCCTGATAGGAAGGAATATCATCATCCCGAGGAAACTAGAAGAAATGATCATTATTTGTTATTATAAATACCAAGCCACTCTATGATTGAAAGGTAGCCACAAACTTCCATTCCCTAATGGTTGATCTTCTCTTCCCACCTGGGAAAGAGTGGCTTAGGCATCGAGGAGGCAGCAGGCGAGGCCCTTAGATCCTTTCGTTCTTGTTTTCTGGAGGGCTGACATCTAGAATCGATAAGCCATTGTGAATTCCAGTACACTCCTGATCAGTTCCGAGTTGAGCATCATCAATTTCTGTATCACTTTTAGAGTTTCCTTTGAAGGTTGGCTCGGAATGGGCGACGTCGCTTCCCATGGGTGGGTCCTCTTTTGGAGTGCAAGTCTTACGTGGGCTGGTGTTATGCTACAAGTGGATGACATTTTTTATGGAACCTTTGTTTCAAACTTAAACTCTTTTTTGAACCAACAAATGACCTCATATGAGATTCTCTTAACATATAGATGCTTATCAAGTTGGCAAGGGTCAAACATGGACTTTATCAATTATTTTTTACATAAGGTGTCTAAGCCTAGGTTCTAGCTTTCATGGGCTTCAAAAAAAATGCCATGGGACCTACGACAGTTTTCCCTAACAAAAAAAAATATTTTTTTGCCTCGATTTGTTTTCAAGTCTTATAAAAAAAAGTTTTAATTTATTTTAGTATAGACGAATTCTTTGAAATGTGAAGAATAATCATCATAAATCTTTCAAACAAAAAGAATATTCATAAAATATTTTCCTTGTAAATAGCACTTTTACAGCGCCTTTATTGATATTTTGACTTATAAATTGGAAACTTCATTTGAAAAGTATTTGATTAAAATAGAAACAAAGTAATCATTTTCCTTTGGATTTTTTTTTTCTTTTTTCTTTTTAAGTATATTATTCAGGTTATTTTCATATGCTGAACTTTTACTATTTGTCTAAGAATTCAAGCGGAATATTAAAAAATATGAACAATTTAAATGTATTTTGATATTTATCTAAAGTATATTTTCTATTAGATAATTAAAATCGATATACAATTATCATGTAGAGTTTTTTTTATCATAGTAGGTGAGATGATTGAGGTTTCTCCTGACTTAACTAATGGTGTTGAGTTCAAATCCTGACCCTTGTGGCTATTTTTGGCTTGTATTATGATTAGTTTGAATGTGATATGATTTAAAAGCGTTGTAAATATGTGTATTCACCCGCTAAGAACAACTCATAGATCCGCTCCGGACACCATGAAAAAAAAAGAGTTTGAATTTTTTTTAATTGCTATAATTTCACATAATAAATAGGGTAGCCACCCATTACTAAACGTGGAATTTAAAAAAAGGAAGGTTTGACAAAGAATCAGATTCAGTCATCAGGATGAATCAGATTCAGAAAAGAAAAAGATTGTGATTTGTGAGTACATATAGCATGGAAGATTCACTCCACCTTCAGTCAACAAATTCCAATGAGTAAATTCTTACTGAGGCTAAGGTTGGGCTATGTACGTCCTTCACTAATATTACCTGGCTTCAACCATAAAATGGGCTTGCGTACAATGATAAATATATATACTAAATTAATTAATTAGGGTTCACGATTTCAAGTAGTGAACAAAATGTCATAAATTGGATTCGGATGGTCGGATAATTTATAAAGCTTAGGAATTGGGTACCCAGAGATTATAGGTTGGAGTTTCTTTGGGGGATTTACCCTGTTGGTCACTCGAGGATTTTGTGGGATTAGTCGAAATACGCGTAAATGGATTTGAACATTTCACGATTATAAACAAAAATAGTAGACAAAATGAATCCAAGATGTGACAAAAGGGAGAAAATTAATGTTAGCTTGGTTAGCAGCATATAAAGATGATGATCAACATGCAAAGTGGATATTCTTCTGTGAAGATTATAAGGAATCATATTTAAGTAAAGCACATTGCTAGACCCACTTATGGCATGTTCACAATCGAGACAATGTGGCCATATACAGTCATTGGATTTTGGAAATCTGCAAATATGAAAGCATCTAATTCACTTAGGAGTGACGACCGACCCAAACGACATCAACAGTTATCTTTCCTATCACCTTTATTTGTTATTTTGTTTCACTTGAGAATATATATATATATATATATATATATATATATATATATATATATATATATATGATATCTTTTATCCTTATGCCACAACACTCATTACCAAGCCTGCTTGCAAATAGCTTATAAATACTTATATAATAGGAGTAAAGATGCTTAGGAGACCAACTATTTGGCCATGATTTTATGGAGAGGAATCACAAGAAGGTGGGAGGGAGATCCTCCTCCTCCTCCTCCTCCTCCTCTTCTATATAAAGGGGTCTATGTTGAGGTCATGATATTCATACCAAGCAACAAGCTGTACCACTACTAGTCATATTAATTAGGTAAGGCAGCCAGATTTTACAGTACTATTTTCAGGTTCAGTGGGTATATACTATAGAAAATGAAAATGAAATATGGCAGAAAAGGAGATCAGATCTGTTGATATGATTGGGGCGGAAGGCTTTTGATATGTTAGGAAAATATCTATCGGGTAGATATCCTCCCCTCCTGGGCGTCAACCACAACGTCCATTTCCGCAGCAGTTTCATTGATGGAATGCAGTGAGGCTGCTCAAAATATGAAATTGTATTTGTGGTTGGAGGGAAAACAGTTCAAGATTGAAGAAGTTATTACGATGTGACTAAGCTTCTTCCTTCTCTATCTTGCATCTCAACCAACTCCCTCCCTGTTAACCTGTCACTCAAATCACCTGTATAAAAATTAATTAAAATAGCGATGGGTTTCAGACTAATTATGCTAGGCTTTGTCAATTAGATTATAATTCACCTGTACTATTGTGGTATATATATATATATATTTTGGTAGCCATATGTGAGTTTGATTTTCTGTGTTCTATATCCTAAATTACGACGACTGGAAAAATTTTAACGAAAAAGCAGCTTACTTGAGGAGAAGCGGCATACTCTGCTGCTGTGGGTCATTAGAGTAATGGATTATGTAGTATTGGAGCGTTAAATCACCCAAATTAGTCGTGTAAGGAATCTGGACCTCTTTACGTCCATGAAATAATCAGTGTTTTAAATATTGGATCGAACTGCCTGGCCGAATCGACTAGTTGGACCATCGACCGGTGACCTTTCCGATCTTGGTTTAGTTTGGTTCCACCACGATTCGACTATTGATTCGGCCCTTAAATCATAAATCGATAAATTTGTTATCTACCTCGCAAGAACACTGAAACGGAAAAAGAAGAAGAAAGAAAAAGATTACAAAAGAAAACAAAAAACAAGGGATGGAAAACCAAAGGAGCAGAGTCTCATGAGGAATCACGATTTCCTTAAAATAGATTCGTCGTCTCCCTGATGCTTGGAAAAACACGATCATGTCTGTCTCTTAGGATGAAACGACGATCGAGCGACACCGTTGCACCTTGAAACCACTCCGATGAACTAGAACAAAGTTTGTTCTATCACGAGAGGGATAAGGAAGAAGACAGAGGAATATAGCTTGGCTTCTATGGAATTCTATATTTGTGTTTGAGGCAACTCTGATGTTGTTATATAGTCATAGGAGATGTGAAAGAACACATAAAATTGATCGTTTAGGGTTAAACGGAAAAATAAACCCATAAATGACATTAAACCATATATACAGCAGTTCAAAACAATTAACCCCAAAGCGTATTTTTTAATTGTTCAAGCGAAGAAGCTAATAATTTCCTGTAGATAAATTAGCATTTTAAGAGATAAGACCCGATTTCTCAGATGATGAGTAGGTGGTTGAAATCTACATAGGAGGTAGGTGTTACTCTTTGAACCTTCCCTTGTAGAATTATGTTTACTCTATCGACTAAACAGTAAACACGATGTCCTTGAATCGTTCTGTCATTTGTGTTGATGATGACATACATCACACATGACTCTTCCTAACATTTTCTAGTTCTCACTTTTATGTTCGTTTAGCCATGGACATGCTTGGTTCTGCAAGAGCTTAATAAGAATTGCGCCCCAATCAATTCCCTTTGAAGCGACTACTTAAGCTCTTACGTAGGTGATCTCTAATTTAAAGTGGCTCATGTTACTCTTTCCATCTGCGAGATCATTAAAAGCATAATTTAACCTTCTTCGTTTGAGCATCTGTTCATCATAGGAATGGACACGGGAAGATCCCCACAATGATCAAATCAAAGTCTTTACAATGTAGTTGTCTCTTTTGAACATAGATCTTGGGATCTCAATTAATAAGACTGGGTATCCATTACCTTTAACTTTTCCTTTTATGGAGCTTTAGTTCCATTCCCCTGTGTTTTTCAACTAACTCTGTTTAACTCTTTGGTTAACGGATCCCAGATATTATACCAAATTTACAAGGAAATCTAAAGATAACCTAATAGTTGAGAATGCGTTGTTTAGAGCTGATGTGTCTCACGAATATGTATAGACTTGCCATTGTACTATCTTGTTTTGTGCTCTATTAGTAGATTGACTATCTGTCATGCATATTGGAGGCCTGACTTTTATGGCCCCTTGGAATATTCTCTGAGTGTGTAGCCATTCAATCTTCCCCACATTTGTCTAGGGCTATAAACTTAGATTCCATTGTGGATCTAACTATAACCGTTTGTTTTGAGGATTTCCATGCGAGCACATTGCTCCCCTATGAACAGAAATAGCTTCACTGGGTTTCGTCTTTGTGTGATATCAGGTGTATGTATGTCCTTCCATCCTGTAAGGGATATCCTATACTCATCTGACCCGTAATATATCCTGTGATATAAACCTTAGGTATTTAATACTCTCATAATTCCTTCAATGCTGGCTCTAAGTTAGTTGTAACACCCTATATTATGCCTAGTCATTTCTTATCTTTAAAATTAATACCTATAATTAAATTTGTATTTTTACCAGAAAATTTAAATTATCAAGTGAAAAAAGGATAAAACTGAGAGATTAATACAAAAACCAAGAGTTAGAATGTAAGTATAAATTTATAATTAAAAGACCCTAGTGTCATAAGATGAAAAAGATTGCCTTATTAAGTAGATTGAATAAGTTCATTTGCAAATAATAAGAAATTGAAGGGACTAAATATGTAAATGGACTTTTATTGCAAAAGTGGATGAGACCAAACATGGTCTTACAAAATATCTCATTTGGCTTTGAGGTTAGGGAAAACTTGATGAAGAGAAGAAGGAGAAAAAGAGAAAAAAGAGAAGAAAGAAGAAAGAAAGGAAGAAGAAGAAAGAAGAAAAAAATGAGGTATGGAATAGGAATTATGGATTATATGTATAGAGAATTTGTGTATGGAAAATATGTGTTTGAAACTTTGGTAGATTGTTTGGTTTGGTTGTGGTCCTCGATGGAGAAAAGATTTATATAAAAGAAAATGTTGGGTTTTAGGAGAATCTTTATCAGAAATTTTCCAAACATATAACTGTGTGATCATACTTAGTGCATCACTCCGTACTAAAATTGAGTGGATTCAATTTCTCAGTGAGCTAGACACAGGAGAGAAAATAACATGATAAGTGTAATGATTTGGATCATTGGACCAGAAATTCGTAAATGAATATGTTTTGAGTCATTATGGTTGTTAAATCATCGTTTTTGTTGAATAGTTGATGTTAGACATAGATTAGTTTCTTTCAATAATTGATGATTAAATTTTTAGATAATAATATCTTCGGAAGATAAATCTTCTGAAATAAATTATTCAAAATTTTAAACTTCCATTGGACCTCAAGAAAATTTGTTAGTCAAGAACAAATGTCTTTAAATCTATCTCGGAACGATCATAGTTGAATAAATTACGTTGTTTTAAAATCACCAAACTTGATTACCTAGTTAATCAGGTGATTTAATTGTTTGTTATTGGATCTTGGCTTTGCGGAAATATGGTGAATTAATACCGTCGTTGGAAGATTTTCAATCTGAGACTGAATTCGGATACATTCGCGGTATCTAAGATGGATTGGAAATCTGAACTGATTATATCATAAATTAAAGTCGATGTGTGGATGCGAACCATAACGACTGGGCATGGGGTTGGATTAAAAGATCAGCACCTGATATGTATGAGATCAAAAATTATAAGTGAAAGAATGAACTTGAGGGTTGCATAATTGTTAAGTGATTAGTTATGAAATTAAATTGTATAGGCTATCAAATATTATCATAAATAATGTGCATTAATAGACTGGTCATGATAACAGTGTTAGCGGAAATGAACAATATATTTTGTTATATATGAAAAAGGTGCAAATAATTGAAATATTTATAGGACAACCTTTGAATCTATCATATTTTATCTTTGGTATCGATGATTATTGTGTGTCATGAGATATCTTTTCGATACCTAAAGATTAAGAAAACATAATAAAGCCCGAGTTATGCGCTTATGGCGGGTAGTTGGATAGATAGGCATGTCTATAGGGATAACAATACTGCAGCATACAGTTTAAAGACAAAGTGACCCCATTTGGGTGGTATGGATCCGTTTGGATCATTATAGTGGTATATTTAGTTCATACAATACAATATAGTTTATAGATCTTGTCTTGTATAGTAATAGTACCTTGGTACATACGGTTATTCTGTATCCACTTCTTTTGGAATATAGGACATGACATATAAGATGAGATGAAATTTTGGAATGTTATAAGTGAAGGCAAAATGATGTGAAATCTGATATAACAATTTAATTATCTCTTGAAATGTATGTAATGTATGAATAAATATTGAAGCAGCTGTGATAGTTATAGTGGTGGAGTCACATATTTATGAATTCCCATTAGCTATAAAAACATGCGAGTGTTCTGTCAGTGTAGATCTTGAAGACGTGCGTGATATTCCATTATATAGTGGCCAACACAACTTGGAGTCCATCATAGGATTGGTTTTATGAATCGATTTGTAGTGTAAATGTAAGATTTTAGGGCAGTGTGAATGTAAAAGTACAAGTAAATGGTTCAGAATATCTTATGGGATATGCAAATACACTATATGGTGTGATATACTAAATATTTTTATTGTAAGTTTATATTTTCAAGATAATTATTTAGAATTATATAGGTGTGGTTCTAGTTCTCGGATTTGTGACACTCTTTCCTAACACGGGTCGGAGTTGGAGACGTCTGGGTTTGTTAATTATCGGAGACGGGGTTGAAGCGGCTTTGGAGATAGTGTATAGTAGAAAAGCATGTGTTTATAGTAATGTATTTGCAGCTTGATGTGGATGTCCTTGTGTTTTGTATAGATGGATCGTCTTTCGAATCCAGTTGAAGAAGCTATTGAAAGTGTTAACCTAGGAGATCTGGTTGCCCTTGAATCCCTTTTGAATATGTCGAAGTGAGAGTCATACTTTATTGAACAAATGAAGCCTTCTTTGAGTTATCTTCAGGACACCTGCCTTGGGTATTGAAAAGATTGTGACTCACGAAGCCCAGTAAGACATGATAAGAAGACATGAAATTTGAGGAATTCATGGGTGAAACATGGATGATCAAGTAAGTTGATTTGTTTGGAAAAATTTGCAAAGAATAGTCATGAGAGTGAGATGCCCTCTCGATCAAAGAGTGGCGTGCAGTTTCTCTATTGCAAAGCGATTACTTATGATTAGTGAAGCTAGTGTTGAGGAATGGAGCTTCCCGAAAGGATCTCATCTATGAAGTTTTGTCTAGAGTTGGGGCCAAATATGTCTATGATATTACAGAGGAGACGAGTGAAGCGGTTCTTGGGTAAGCGAGAGAACTTATCGACTGCGAATATGAAAATTAGGCCATCTTAGCAATGCACTGAATCAATCCTCAGAAGCATTTCGATGCTTCAGTTTGAGGATGGACTAAATGAGTCCATAAAAAGATATCTGGCACCTGTGACAGTACTCCAGCAAGTAAATTTCTATCAGTTGGTTCAACGACAGTAAAGAAATTAAAATCTGACTGACGATGAAAAAATTTAGGAAGAAGCTTTCTAGAGAAGCTTCTTCTAACTTCGGTAAAGCTAGAGAGTCGCGAGTCGGTACATAGTTACGCTAGGGAAGAAGACAGGAAATGAGTCGTACCTGATCTTGGTAGAGGTGCTGGCGGGACGGGGAGAAACGGAGTGCCCTGCATTGTCTGTGTATTTTAGGAGTTTGCAGTTGTTGATATGGGGGTGCTTCGGATGTGAAGCACCAGACATTTATAGAAAATTGTCCCAAGAGTCAAGGGATAAAGAAAGAAAGGAATCCCTCAGATAACAATGGAGGAGTGCACAACACCACGATGGGCTGAATAAAGGTAGAGGTCGGGGGCAGCCCGACATAGAGGACGAAGAGGCACGATATCGAGAGACAGGTAGGTCGTCTTATGCCTTTAGCGCTAGCATGAGCATATGCTAAGAAGGCTCGTGGGGACCAAGATGCACCAGAAGTAATTGCTTGTATAATTTCTCTTTATGGTATTGAAATGCATGCATTAATAGACCTTGGATCTACTAATTCATATGTATGCATTGAAGGCATGTGGTGTCAGATGACAACTGATGGAACCCAACTATCATATAATATCATGTAACTAGTCCTTTGGGCATATGTGAATGAGTGTAAAAATTTCTTTTATTATAATTATTCATGATAGTGAATTTTACCTTTAGATTTGATTATCTACCATTTCGTATGATTTGATTTTATTTGAGAATTGATTGGTTGTCTAAACAGAGTATAATTGATGGATAAAGCAGTGAGTGCCTGAATGTGATTAGTTTGAAGTGATAGTACATGGTGTTCGGTTTGGCCCAATGTTCGTGTGATTTCAGCTATGCAAGCAGTGATTCTTGAAAAGGATGTGAGGCATTTTGGCACAGTGCTTAGCTCTAAAGTTCGAAATAGAATTCGAAAATATTAAGTTTGTGAAAGATTTTAGGATATGATAGAGTGAGATATTCACGAAAGAAGTGGGTTATCAATTCAGTTCTGGGAACAATTCCTACATCTAAGGCACCATCAGGATGGCTCCAAGCGAGTTAAGAAAGAGCTAAAGATTCAACTATAAGAGCTTTTGGATAAAGGGACATCCGACCCGGTGTTCTCCTTGGCGAGTGCGCATTTTGTTCAAGTGAAATGAAGGTAGCCTACGGATGTGCATTGATTATGACAGTAATAAAATTAGCCGATGAAAAAAATACCCATTGTCGAATTAAAGATCCTCTTTAATCCACGATTTACGAGGGCGGAATTGTCTTCTCGAAAGATAGACTACGTCGGTATTATCAAGGTAAGAGTACTAGAAGAATGTCGATGTACGAGACAACATTCAGAACTTCGATATGCCATTATGAGTTCTTAGTAATGCCATTTTAGGTTGATTAATGCTGTCGGCATTCATGATTTGATAAATAAGTGTTTGACCTATTTAAATCGATTTGTCATGGTCTTTATTGATGATATATTGGTATATTCTGAGATGAGTACAGGGCATAAGCCCAACATTTGAAAATAGTTCTACGGACTTTGAAAAGAAGAAGTTGTATCTAAGCTTAGCAAATGTGATTTTTAGTAAATGAGTTTCATTCCTAGGCCATATTGTGTTTTGTTGAGGTATAAGAGTTGACCACCTTTAAGATTGAAGGCGTAATTGGTGGAAACCACCACGAAGTGTAGCAGAAAGGTGAAGAAGTTTTGGGCTAGCAGTGAAGGATATTATAGAAGGTATGATTGGATTCTCTGTCACCTTCTCCCTCACCCTAAATTTTTCAGGAAAGAGCGTAAAGTTTGTTGGGACAATAAATGTCAAAATAGTTTTGAGCGGTTAAAGGAAATCTTTGGATTAAGCACGAAGTGTGTGTGATCTGGAGTAAAAGTATACTCTATAAAGTGATAGGCTTAGAATTAGTGCAGGTTGTGTGTTAATGCAAGATGGTAAAGTTGTGGCATATGCATCCCGGACAGTGATTGAAGCCCACCATGAAAAAATTATCCTACATGATTTGGAATTGGTACGCGGTAGTATTTGCTTTAGATATGGCGACACTAACTATAATTTGAAAATGCGAGGGGTATACGGATCATAAAAGTTTCAAATATTTGTTAATGCAAAAGCTTATTTGAGACAACGGAGGTGGTTAGGTATTAGATTATGACTACATAATGACTACACTGGAAAGCTAATGTGGTAGTAGATACTTGTAAAAATGAAAAATGATGTGACTTTGTTAATATAGCCTGATGAATGGAGAATAATATCTTATGGAGCTATATTAGCTCAATTAAAAGCGCGACTGTTTTAAAAAGCAAATGATTATAGATGCTGCGAAAAATGATGAGGATACTTAGAAAAAAGTACAATTATTAGAGATATGGTGATAAGATTGATTTTAATTAAAGAAGATGTATGTTGTATTTCCAAAATAGATTATGTGTGCCAGCTGATAATGAGTTGAAGAAAAAGTTACTATATGAAGCTCATAATATGGTATTTACCATGCATCCTGGAGGTAACAAGATGTACCAGAATTTGAAACAGTATTATTGGTGGAGAGGATTGAAAAGGGATGTGACAGAGTATGTGTCCAAATTGCAGTCATAGTAAAGGCGAACATCAAAGTACCATTCGGTTTTGTTAAATCCCATTGGTTCCACGGTGGAAATTAGGACAATATTGCTATGGATTTTGTATGAGTCACTCTGCAGTAAAGGCATGATTATAATATGGATGATAAGTTGATGAACTCTGAAAGTCGACCCATTTTTATACTGGTAGGATTGTGTAATATACATGGATCGACTAATTGGGCTATATGTGGATGAAGTTGTGCGTTGCATGGTGTGCAGGTGTCTATTGTGTTAGATAGAGATCGCGATTTACATTGAGGTTTCTGAATTCAGTTATGTGTAGGAACTGGCGACCAGATTTAGTCTGACATTCACTTAGACGGATGGGATAATCGAGAGGTTGATTAAAGTGCTGAAGATATGCTTGAGGGATGTGTAATGGAATTTCTTGGAAGTTGGGATAGTATATTCTTGATAGAATTTTGCCTACTAAGAGTAGTTATCCAATCCAAGCATTGGCGGGGCATCATATGAGGGCTTTGTATGGCTAGGAATGTAGGACTCTGTGTGTTGGATATAATTGAATGACGCCACCAAAGTGGTTATCGTTCAGAGACATTAAAGATATAGAACCAAAAGTTTAGGTTATTCGGTAAAGGTTAAAGGCTGCAAGTGATCGACAAAAGTCATATGCCGATTTGAAAAGGAAGGACATTGAATATGAAATGGGTGATAAATTGTTCCTAAAGGTATCTCCATAGAGGAAGGTGTTTAGATTTGGAAAGAAAGGAAAGTTGAGTCCGAGGTTCATTGGCCCATATGAGGTTTTGTAGAGAATTAGACCAGTGGCGTATAGGTTGGCACTCCCTCTAGAGTTAGCCAAGTTGCATGATGTGTTCCATGTGTCTATGCTTTAGAAATACCGTTATGATGAATCACACATATTACCAATACAAGACATACAAGTGCAACTAAACTTCACTTTTGATGAAGAGCTAAATGCAATTCTCGATCGTGAAGTAAAGCAATTGCAGAACAAGCAAGTCCCTACAGTAAGGGTGCTTTGTAGCATCCTGGTACTGGAGAAACAACTGAGGCAAGGTGACAATGAAGGTACAATACCCTCAACTCTTTAATTCAGGTAATAATTTCGATGTCGAAATTTTTTTAAGGGGGGAGAGTTGTAACACCAAAAATTATGCCCTAGTTGTTTTATAACATGTTTAGGGTATAATATAAGTTAATTTGTATTTTCAAAAATTTAAAAGTGCTAAATGTGAAAAAGGATAAACCGGGATTAATACAAGTCAAAGGTTATTATTGAGTTGCCTAACAAGGACCTAAGTGTAATAAGATGAAAAGATTGTGTTAAAGTAGGAGATTTGAATAAGTTCATTTGCAAATAATAGAGTTGAAGGACGAATAACAAATGAGACTTTTGACCAAAGTGGATAAGACCAAACATGGTCTTACAAAATATCATTTTGTGGCTTTGGGGTTGAGAAAAGCTTGGTGAAGAAGAAAAAAAAAAGAAGAAAAGAAGAAGAAGAAGAAGAAGAGAAGAAGAAGAAAAAAAATCAAGGTATGGAATAGTTTATGGAATAGGGTATGGAGTATATGTATAGAATTTTTGTATGGAAAATATGTGTTTGGAACTTTGGTATAGAATTGTTTGGTTTTGTTTGTAGTCTTGATGGAGGAAAAATTTATATGTATCAGAAAATGTTGAGTTTTACGGGAGATCTTGTGATTTTTAAAGCCTCGTTTGTCTTGTGCTGTATCACTCATCAAAATTGAGTGATTTAAATTTTGATAAACTAGTCTCTTCTAGGAGAACAAATCTTCTGAAATAAGTATATCCAAATTTGGACCTCATTGGACCCATAAAATTCGTCAAAGTGAGGCTCTGTTTTCGAGTCAATTCTGATTCAGTTCTGATATAGTTTTGAGTTTCAGAATAGTTTTGGTATTTAAGCTATAAGTTGCATTTCACTTATCTAAATTAAGTGATTCAAATTTTTGGGTAAACTAGACTTCTAGGAGAACAAATCTCCTTGAAATAAGTGTATGCAAATTTGGACTCCATTAGACCCAGAAAATTCATCAAAGTAAGGGAACAATTATGTCTCTGAAATCTATCACACGAATAGTCCACCAATTTGAGTATATTCAGTTGATTTAAATCACTAACAGATTATCTTCTTTGATTCAAATGAGGTGATTCAAATTTTTGTACAAACTAAACATCTGGAAAAACAACTTTCATGAAGAAATTATGATCAAATTATGTCTCTATCATTCCCAATTTTTTTTTAAATATAGGACACAATTCCATATTTTGTTCCTATTTATTTGAATGATTGGACATGTTTAGACCATATCTCCAAAGTAAGATCAATGACATGATTACTGAAAACATGAAAACTTAAGACATAGGAGTATATTGAGTTATAATACCACTTTTTCTAACAATCCACCTTTACGAGTCAAAATTGTAGTTGAAAATGGACTTAGGGTTGCCTCGAATTGTTCCAGAAGTAAAATTAGTTATGGAAATAAAATTGTACTAAAGATTATATAAATGTATTGTTATCAAAAAATAGTGCATCATAGTAAGTTGGTCATGATAACATGTGTTATGAAAGCTAAAGAGAATACACGTATAATTTTTATTTATATGAAAAAAATCTCAAAAATCTGATTAAATCATTTTATAAGATATTATTTGATAATAAATATCTCATAAGTATCTATGATATCAGTAGATTTATTCATGTATATGAGATATCTTTTCTAATACCTAAAAGATTGTTAGAAAACATAATAAAGGCAGTTGCTGCTTATGGTAGGTAGTTGGATAGATAGGCATGCCTATGGGATAACAATCTGCAACATACGGTTTATAAGCAGTGGCCCGTTTATGATTGATGACATGGATCAGTTTGGATAATTACGGTGACCTCTTTGGGTCACCACAATACAATAAAATTTATAGGTCCTTTGTCTCATTACAATGATAATACTGCTAGCATTGCATCGAGTTATTTCCCGTATCCATACAGAATATGCAAGCATGATGGCTTTCACAGATAGAGATGAAATTTTGATTATAAGCGGCGTGAAACATGAAAGTAGGCATGAAATACTGTATCATATGTATTTAATTATAATGATATGAGAAGTAACATGTATTATGAATAAATGTTATAAATGTTAACGATAGTTATAGTGGTCATCCATATTTATGAATTTACTAAGCTATAAAGCTTACTTTGATGTTTATCCGTGTGAATCTTAGAAGAGGGCGTCGTGATATTAGCATATAGCGAGGCGACACAATTGTAGGAGTCTATCACGGGTTGGTTTGAATCTGATTTGTGAGTGTAAATGTGAATTTTGAGGCAGTACCTGTGAATGCAAAAGTACAAATAAATGAGACATCAGCCACTATACAAGACCTTGTAAATACCACTATGATGTATGTATATGAAATATTTTTTTTGTAAGTTTATATTTTCAAGATAGTATTAGAATTACTATAAGTTAACGCTGTTTACTAAGTTCTGGAAATTTGTGACTTCCTAATATAGGTCTTTGGGTTGAGGCGTCACATTGCTCATAACTACTCCAATTTATTGTCCGAATAGATTGTATGCAGTCTTGTACAACTCATTAGGTACATCAGATTGCTATTACTCTAGAGTATTCTACATGAGAAACACTCTCTTCTTTATTCTTGGATAGAAGTAGTGTTGCATCAATTGGTATTTTGGCAATTTCAGAATTGTTTTTATCAAACTTTCTAAGAATATTGTCAACATAATGTAATTGACTTTGTAGATGAGTCCAGATGATGTTCTTTTGATTTTATTCCTAAAATTACATTAGCAAGTCCCATGTCTTTCATGTCAAACCTAGAATATTCAACATGTTCTTGGTGATGTGATCAATCTTATCATCCTCTGACAATAAGCATGTCATCGTACAAGCATAATGACATATAGATCTTCCATCCTTGACATAGACACACTTGTCACATTCATTGAATTTTGATTCATGACATCATAGCGTTCTGTCAAATTTTTCATGCCATTGTTTCGTGCTTGTTTTAATCCATCACAGATTTCGCTAATTTATAGACTTTCTTTTTCTTGTCTTGGAGCACAAAACCCTTCCAGGTTTTCTCATATGGAATTCTTCGTGTTCAAATTCACTCCATTAGAAAGGTTGTTTTTACATCCATTTGATGTATTTCAAGATTTCTTAGTGCAGCAATTGCAAACACCATCCTTATGGAGTTTATTCTCGTCATAGGAGAATATGTGTCAAAATAATCTAGTCCCTCAGTTTCCCTGTAGCCTTTGATCACAAGTCTTGCCTTGTATTTGTCTATTGAATCCATCTCTCTCCTTTCCTCTTGAACACCCATTTGGAGCTTAGAGGTGATAGAGGTGGTATTGTTATGTGTTAAGTGTTGTCATGAAAGATCCACTTGTTCTCAAGTATGGTTATGCAATATGGAATCAATTTCATTCTTAACAACCTCTTTCCACATGAGTAGCTGTAGGGTTCACGCCTCCTCGAAAGTCAGTTTCCTTCAAGCACATACGTCGGAAATCTGAGTAAAAGATTTTTGTCCTTGCTCTTTTGCTGCGTTTGGGTTCTACCTCACCATCTTGATCTTGACTATTTTCATTAAAAGTTTCAAGCACTCGTTTCGACGAGCTTGACTCTTCTCTGGATTTACATGGAAATACATCTTCATTCAACTAGTGCATTCCTTGATTCCATTATCGTGTTCTTTTAGATATGCTGGATATTCATTTCGTGGACAAAAAAATCTATACTTGATCTTGTTATGTGTATAGCTAACTGAAAATGCAATCAACAATTTTAAGTCTTTATTTTCACCTTTTTGGTGAAGGTGCTTACTTTGGCTAGACATCCTACCTTTCGCAAGTATTTATAGAATGGTTCTGTCACCCTCTCCATAACTCATATGAGTCTTCTCTGCTTTCTTTCTAGGTACCTTGTTCCACAAAGTTCAGTGAGCCAATGACTTATCCCCATGTTTTGTAGTATGACCAGGCTTGATGTTGACCATTCATCATTTCCTTTAGAGTGCGATTCTTTATTTCGCCATGCATTGAATAGAGGTGAATAGAGTGTGTAGTTTGTATAAGTCCCATCATTGAGCATAAGCATCTAACGATAGTGATTATCTCACTACCTCAATCATAGCACTTTAATTTTCTTATTGAGTTGATTCTTAACCTCGTGTTTTGTAGAGAACAAATTTCTCTATCTGTATCCTTACTTTTGAGTAACACATAACAATACTTTGTGCTATCATCAACAAAGGTAATAAAATATTTATTACCACCTCTTGTTTGTACAAATTAAAAATCATATATATCACTATGGATTAAGTCAAGAGGTTCAATGTACGTGTCTTTCAACATTTTGAAAAGATGACACGATCATTTTCTTCAACTGAAGTTCCCACACTTGTGTTAATTGGAATTTGAGTATATGATTGACAAATGATTTACATAATGTATCATAATTAACATGTGTAATCTACCATGTATATATTAGAAGACTCGAGAATATAAGCACAAGTACTAGCTTTATTCATATCTGACTTAATGATAGTCATCACATTAAGCTTCCCGTACCACCACCCATATACCATTTCACGACATACATTAGGTGCAACATTTGACCCCATCATGGCATGTGAGGGCGTCACACAAGCGAACTGTTATCTGATTTCTGGCGTGTATTTTGAGATATTCATTTCAAGCATAGATTCATTAGTGACATAAACTTGCTAAAAATCCATAATTATGAAAACTGGCAGCCAAAACTACCACCATAATGGTGTTTAGATTGTCTCATTCATACATGCTTGAGTCTTAGCTACTTGTCTTCATATAAATTTCACTTTCATCACAAAATATTATATTTATTCTTTTATAAAGAAAGTGAATCAAGGACATTCTTAAGGACTCCTAATGTTATTAAGCCTAAAGTCTTGGGATGTCACAGCAACTCTTGTTTCTACACGGATGAAACACATGTCTTAGCTACTAGTTTAGTGGAAGCAGCTCTTATATATGACCATTTACATGATCCATAGTATAAACGAACATGCTTGTATAAACATTTCACGTAGCATATATTCATTTTCCCGGTAGGGTACATAGCAAATTTCATATCGAAGGTGCCCGCCGCACTATAGTATGGAATCGAGGTATGCCTAAGCATTTGAGCTGATTACTTTGTTTTCATACTGTTCATTATTCATATACATTTCATATAAATGTTTGCCTCCATAAACCAGTGAAAATAAATAACAAGAAAACGGTACAATAAGTACCCGTAGGTACAATATAATACATAATAGGAAGTGGTCGTAAATGGAATCCACTTAATGGCGCTAGCCGAATAGAAATGCTTAATAAATTCATGACGTACTAAAGTACGGAACACACATTCAGTATGGAACATACGTGTTGATTAACACGAGACAGAAGTGTTGGATAACACTAGTCCATATTTATTCACTATTTGGTCTTAAGCAGGCATACAATTATATATGTTTCAGAGCATTTTATACTGGTCTTAATAACATTCATGTATTTATGCCAGCTTTAGTACGAAATTCATACTCAATTCTAAATTATAATCCCTAGTTGCTTAAATCTTGCTATAGGAATTGAAAGCGAAACAAGCAACAAAGAAGGCAAAAACAAAAGCTTATTATTAAAAGCATTAACTCACTTGAAGTGAAACGAAATGGTCAGAAAAGTGGTCTAGGGTTATAAGCAGAACAAACCTTCGTTAGCGAAGCTTACATACTAATGAAGGGTAGCAAGCCCAGAAGGAAGACACACGACCGCTAAGAGCGAAAGGACCCTTCGCCTCGCGCAGAGGACTCTTCGCCTAAGCGAAGGGCATCGGGCTTGAACATAAATGTCGTATTTTTACCCTTTTTCATCGGACAAATTTGAACCAAACCAAAAACATGATCAAATCCAACCTCTTCTTATTTCAGGCCAACAAACAAACCACAAAATAATGGAGAGTTAAGATTTTCTAGCTTGGACTATCCCAAGCTTCAACCTAGCTTCCCTTTTCTTCCTTTCTTCTCTTCTTCATTCATTCCTTTTCTCTCTCTTTATGAATAAGTAGAACCAAACAAGTGAAGAAAGCAAACCAAAATTGGTTTCTTCCCCAACTTGGGATGCCACCCAGCTCTCTTAGCCCCAATGAAATTTCTCTTCTCTAGAAGACAATTTGTTGTCTTAGGTCATTTAGCTCAAATTATTAGCCCTTGTTTTTTTTAGTCTTCCCTCTTTCTTCAATTTGAAAATTAACTTATCAAAATTCTACCTTAGCATATAACCTTTTAACTTAATGTTCATTAAGTCCCACCCCAATTTGACAATTTAACATTATCCTTTTTACTTCTTTAATAATTAAGTTTATATCATTTTTCACACTTGCTATTAAATTTCCGAAAAACACAAATATGATTTCCATTATACGCTTCAAGCATATCATAAGTTCTAGAACATAATTTGGGTGTTACATTCCACCTTTTGTCTTCGAATTGTCTTCGAACACAGGTGAAATCCATGATTATTCGACAATGAACGGACACAAGTTCTTGCGGTTGAACACATACAAGGCATTTGTCAAATTCAGTTCCTTTCCAGATTTCATCTTCAAGACCACTTTTCCTTGGCCCTTGATGTCTGAAGTGGTAGAGTTCCCCATGAACAACTTTTCCCTAGTCTCAACTGGTTTAACGGTGGAGAACATCTTCTTATTAGAGCACACATGGCGAATAACACTAGTATCAATCCACCATTCCTTGGGATTGGATCCCACTAAGTTCACCTTAGAGATTGTAACCACGAGGTCAATGTTAGACATGTCCTTGGAGATGTCGTCAATCACATTGACTAATTCCTTGGGTTTGTTCCTCTTTGGTAGTCTGTAATCCAAAGATTTGTGACTATGCTTCCATGGTTGGAAGCATTTCTAGGAACTTTGCTTCTTGAGACTCCCCCTTTAGGTCCCAACAATGCATTTCCTTCATTGTTCTTATTCTTAAACTTGGAACTTTGGCCATGTTCCTAAAGTTAGCCTTAGCCTCATTGGGGTTGTGTGCCATTTTCTTCAGGATCCTCTATTGTCTTCTTGTCGAGAGTCTGTAAACGGATCTGCCAGTACTCATCCTTTCTCTTGCTCTTGGGATGTTCTTGAGTCTTTCAAGAAGGAAGCAATTTCTCAATATCTTATCTTGAAAAGTTTTAGTAAACATCATTCCTCCAACGTGGTCGTGGAGGATTACTTGAGATTCTTGGACTTGGTGACCACGGTCTTGGAATCTACCATTCTATAATCGAGGAATCGACCCACGACAAACTTTTAACATTTTGGCATCATGGTTTATATTTACTTGAATAAAGTGGATTTCTGGTTCCTTGATTGTTTTCTTATTTGTATACATTATGTAGAAATTCATCAAACATTAAGCGTGGTTCTTTGAAGTTAGAGTGTTTCCAAGCATCCACAACACGACGGATGTCGAGCTAAATCTTCTTTGAGCTTCAAGCCTTCCCATCAGAATCTCAAAGATTCCAAGGTTGTCATTAAATAGCATCTTTTGTACCACCTTTAAAATTAAGTTCACTAATTTCTCATGGTTTTCTCTTGAGGCAGAGATAGATACGATGTGTTGACATCTTTGTTTTTATGTTCACAGTAGGATTACCATAGAGCAAATGTAGTCTGGAATGATAATGTAGAGTCCACACCCTTCGTGACCTCGAGTGCCACGCCGGGTGGAGCCCACTCTGAATGCTATTACCGAGGTCCCCAGGCCCGCCTTTTCTTTCGCCTCGCGGGCAGAGCTCAGACCCATGATCAAGGGACTCTTATGGCAATGGGAGCACTCACCTACCAGTGAGCTAGTTGAGAGGTGAGTAAGTGGAGTAACGGGGGGTTTGTGTGAGAGAGGATGGTACCGTGGTCATGCGGCTGGAGAGTTACTGTATGGGATGTAGGTGATGTGAGAGAGATTATGGACCCATTCCTCAGCATATACATCAGGAAGTACAAAGATGTATCCTCACCACACAAGGAACACTTCTTGATGGAGTTGAATCTATGCTTGAATTATCACCTTGACATTGGTATGGCCCTTATGGCTCTTTATGGATGAAAATGTCGAACTCGTCTGTTGAGACCAGAGTAGGTGAAAAGAAATTAGTAGGTGTGGGAGGCCTTCTGATGACTTGTGATAAGATCAAAGTTATAAGGGATATGAGCGCATTACCTAAAAATGTAAAGATTTACTTGGGGACCAATCATAATACAAAGACTTAGAGTTTGAGGTAGGGGATATGGTATTTTGAGGATTTCCCATAGAAGACGTACTAAGATTTGAGGCTTTGATGAAACTGAGTCCGGTATATTGGACATCTGAAGTTGTTGAGAGGATTAGGAGGTATATCGATTTGAGTTGCCATCGACCTCGTCGCATTCACGATGTTTTCCATGTTTCTATGCTCATAAGTATATACGGACCCTTCATGTGATGACCAGGCCGGTGTGAAATCTGAGAATTTGACATCTGAAGAGGAACCGGTCACGGATCTCGACCGTCGAGAGCAAATTAGCACAACAAGACTAAGTAGTGAAGGTATTGTTGTACGGAGGAGTCATACGGTAGAAAGCTACATGGGAGCTTGACTTGCAGATGAAGAGGCATTATTCATCTCACGAGTGCGAAGTGCGAATGTTTAATTTCGAGGGCGAGAGACACACATAAGGAGGGGTGATTGTAAAACCCTAACTTTGATTGAATGTATAATAGTAGTTTTTATGTTGATTAGAGGTCGATTAAGCTTGAGGTAGCTTAAATTTAGAGCGCTCACATGGTTTTCATTTGGACATGAAATGGAATTTTGAAAATTATGGCAAGATGCCTAAGGGAATAAGTATTTTCTTATTATATCAGGATGGAGGGTTTGCAAAGGAATTTTAGAATTTCGGTTCCTATGACTTTAATTGATATTTAGAAGAGATTAGGAGATTTAAGTTAATAGTGCTTTCGGGTGAAATTAGACCCTCATTTGAAATTTTGAGGAAGTGGGCGAGAAAATACGAAATGTGGGAATATATCATAGAGTCTACTTGGCGAAGCGGGTGACGAGATCGTTTGGATAGTTTCGAGCGTCGAGGCGTGAGCCGGATAATGTCTTATTTATTATCAAATTTACGATTTAATGATTTTAAATCGATTTGATTGATTTGAGCACTGAATCCTATAATGAAAGAGTTGGTAGAATATTTCATGGTCAATGTGAAGTTTAGATCAATTACAGAATATTTTTGACATTTAATTCCAGATAAAAGATAAGGCAACTGAGATAAAATCTGGCTATAATGGAGATATTTTGGCCAGAGAGCAATCAAAATCTTTTTATTGGCTAAGTTAAGATTTAAAATATCATGAGAATGGATCTAATGAGATTCATGGGCTCAAATGCAATTTTGGTAAAGTGTAAGTTAAAGAAGCAATTCAAGGGACCAAATGGTAATTAAAGGAAAGATTAGAATATTAAAATGGAAGACAAACAAAAGTCTCATTTTTGGTCTTTTCAAAAGTTAGGGAACCCGTAGGAGAGAAAGGAGAAGGGAGAAAGGAGAGAAACGAAAGGAAAGAAGAGAGTAAAGCTGAAGAAAATTGTGGAGCAAGGCAGAGATGTGATTTTTTCTTCTCCTTCAAGCTTTCCAAGTGCTCTAAGGCCGTAGCAAGTGGTGAGGTTTCAAAGGGAAACCAAGAACAAGTAAGTTTAATGGGAAAGTTAGGGTTTGATGTTTTTCTGTCTAATGTCTTGAATTACAGGTGGATGTTAAAATTGGTGGTACTTGTAAGGTCAGAATGATGATTTTGATATCAAATGAGAAAGAAATGGATTAGGTTAGGTTTTGAAAAAACAAAGTGAGTGAATTGTTAGGTTTGATGTTTTCTTCATATCTAATGTCTTGACTTTTCTGGTATGGATGTTAAATTGGTGGTATTTAAGGCTGAATGATGCCGATTTATAGATTAACAATCTGAGTAAAGGAAATGATTAGGTTAGGCTTTAAAAGAAAGGAGGGAATCTAGAATTGATAGTGAATTTGTGTGATATGTTGAAATGTATAAGGCATTAGATTGAGTGTATAGATGAAAAGTGGAAGAGAAACACATTCCGCCATTTTCTTCGGGCAAAGAAATTTCTCGGTATTAAACACAGCGCTGCTTCGTTTTCGACCATTGTCGATTTTGACCTATAACTCGCCATTTTGATCCGATTTGAGTAATCTGCTGTTGGTTAAAATAGTCTTCAAGGAGAATCAAACCCAGGAAATAGGCATCGTCAAATTTGATTATATAAGGGCCTCTAAAATTTACTCAAAGTAGGGCCATGTGTGTTTAACGTCCGGGTTCTTACAGAAATGCTCGTTTTCTTATTTCCGACCATTTGTCGATTTTGATCATAACTTGCTCATTTATGATTTGATTTGAGTGATTCAAGTTTCTGGTTAAAATAGACTCTAAGGGAAAATTTATCTGAAGGAAGTCTACAAATTGTAATCCCAAAGTGCCCATAAAATTTGTCAAAGTGGAGCTTATGTGCAGATTCTGTTCGCCAAATTGAGTCATCTAGATGTAAAATACAATAACTTGTGTTATGTGGTTGAGGGTTTTATAGCGGAATTTTAAATTGAAAATTTAATGAGATGTCATTGGATATATAAAGGACTGATCTGAGAGTTTATAAATTCTGGAAGACCGTTGAATAATTTTTGAGCTTCACAAAGTCTATATAGAGTATTGTTGGAAAGGTTGGCCAAAATGAGTGGGTTTTTAGTGCTTATGGTAATTTGTTCTATTTATTTTAAATGAATGTGTATAGGATTAAAATAGTTATGATTAATGTATATTGCGGGTTTTCTTGAAAAAGGTGGAAAGGACTATCTACTGGGAACGGAATTAATGGAAGTAAGCTGGATTGAAAGGAACTCGTGAGCGAAAATGATATTTTGAAAATTGGAGTTTTTAAAAGTGAATGATTTAATGTTAAACCGAAAGTTTAATGGAAATGTTTATGTAAATGCTAAGGCATATGGAAATGTTTTATCTGCATCAATATATATTTATATGTATATGAAATATGTATGTATATGTTAGCAGTATTATGAAAGTTTAAAAATGTGTAAAGAATGCATATGTGTTTTAAATGATAAAGTAAATGATTTAAATGGATTTTACAAATGGTTTTGGAAGAAATGTTTTACCGATGGTTACCCTAAAACCCTTCCAGGACTGTATGGACTGAGCACGTCGGTACTTTAAGCGTGTAAGGATTTAGAGGGTAAAGTTATAAGTTACTAACTGAGGGAGGGAAATAGGTGTCTAGAGTAATATCCTTACACGTGATAAAGTGCTATGACTGGAACCCTATGCAAAGCGTGAGTTTCTCCTCGTGAGTGGTTATGATCGAATGTGACTGTCCTCACCGTCGGCACTTAAACCGTTCTGTGTTTATTCCCCGGGTTCCATCGTAAAGAAGGAAATAAAGAAAAGTTTGAGGCATAAATGTTTAAGGCATAAATTGATTTAATATACTATTTATTATAAAGAAAAGAAGAAAGCTGGCGCATAAATGCCATGTATAAATCCGATTTTAATTGTATGCTATTTATTACTTTGATATATACCGGAAATGGTTATTAATGAAAATGTACACTCACCTCCGGGCTCCTTTAGCTCATTCTTTCTCCTCGTATGTTTCAAAAACATTTTCGTGACTCAGACAAAAAGCACTGTTAGAGTATCCTCCTCGTGCAAAGGAGTCAGCTTACTGAGAGACGACGCATGTGAACTCCAGAGGACATAAATAGTTGCATATTTTATATGTCAAATAATTTGTCATGTATATATGCATATATGGATATATTTTGAAAATGAATTACTTAGGCGTCGGCTTAAGTCCGGCTCAAGCCCAAATTTTTTTTGATACAAATGTGCATGGAATTGAAGAAGTTTTAAATGTTTTGATGATTGAAATGAATAAAGGTATATGGTATATATTGTGTTGATTGATAGACGAGAGTCCTACAACGGAAGTTGAAAATTTGAATATTAGAAGGTTAAATGCTTATGTGTACTTGTAAATTTGGGAAAGTCCGAAATGTAGGAAACTCGCCATTTTTCAAAAATTCAAGTGTCGGAAAAAAAAAAAAGAAAGAAAAAATTTTATCACTTCGCTTCCACATTATTTTCAAAGATATGTAAAGATTGTAAAGGGGTTCGCCTATGGATTTTATTTTGATTGTTTTGAGGAAAAGTTTCTTTATATTCATTGAGTGTCGAGGTCCCCGGGTTCATGAGGTTAACTGGGCCTGGATCCTTCAACGTTGGAATTGAAGCAGTTTTAAATGTTTCTTGATGATTGGAAATGAATAAAGGCATATGGTATATATATTGTGTTGATTGAAAGTTGTGGACGAGGGAGGTCCTACAACTAGTTGAAATTTGAATATTGAAGTGTTTTTAAACGTTATGTGTGCACTTCCTTGTAAATTTTGGGAAGTCCGAAAACAAGAGAGAAACTCCGCCGATTTTTCAAAATCTAAGGTTGAAAGAAAAGAAAAAAATTTTACCACTTCGCCCGCATTATTTCAAAGATATGTAGCGATCAGGTATGGTCATTCCACGATTTTATTCGATTGTTTCGAGGAAAGTTTCTATATCCATCGGGAGTGCCACGGAGGTCCCCGTTCATGAGGTTAACCTGCCTGGATCCTTCAACGTGGTATCGCAGCCACGGTTTTGAAAAAGGTTATAAAGATTTGAAAAATTTTATGTTCATAAGGATTGTTTTAATGTTTTATTTTAAAATTGCATAAACTATTTGGTGATTTAAAATCATATATGCATTACATGACAGGCTTAATTTTTTTTAATTACGTAAAGTAAGGTCTGGCGAGGTCACCCGCTACTGCAGAGAGCTCCTCGAGGCATTAGTACCACCACCCGAACAATTTTGCAGGTTTCATTTATAGGAAATACTAGATCTTGAGTTGGAAGTCTAGGCAAAAAGGAGTCTCTGACTTTAATCAAAGATTACATTCGAGGATAGAGAATAGGGTGTGAGTGAAAAGATCATAAAGTTGGAAAGAAATTGTAGGTGGCTGTGTAGAAGGAGTCCCACTCACTTCATCAACACCTTAGAGGAATATTAATGTACAAACCGACTCGCCCAAATGGGAGTCTATTCGTCTAATGAAAATCATATTACTTCAACATGGAAATGATAATGTCTCTACTGTTCAAACAGGATGATAATTAGAGACATGGGAGACTATATTTCGAGGAATCGTTGTCAAGATGATTGTTGGAAAAAAGTTGAAGAAGACGACTTAATGATAGATTAACATATGTGCTGCATGATCTTATACATAATTCGCACAATCAATTGTAGGATATGAGGTCCTTATTCCAAGAAATGCCACAAGTCATGTATCAAGAGAAGTTAGTCATGTATCATTAAGCTTAGTGTTGAATCCAATACAAAAGATAAAATGGAAAACCAAAAGGTCCATATCATATTTGAAGAGGTTTGCTCTAGGGTTTTAGTCCGTGAGATTTGGACCACAGACGTGACAAATTTCATTACGCACGGCCGTGAAGGGAGGCTGCAAAGTAGGATGAGAGAGGAGCATGGGTTTGAAATCCTGTGCCACGACATGATTAAACTGAGCGGGTCAACGTGGGTTCATGGAGGTTCCAAAGAAGTAATTAGTGGTTTATGGATTATTTATCTAAACCTTCAATTGAGTTATATTAAGGCTTTAGCTATTAAATTGACATGATTCTAGGTTGATTTTGCTAAGAAATTGAAAAGAAAGAATGAGATTATAAGGGATTGTCAATTTAGGTCAACTTTTGGAATGTGGAAATGAAGTGATGTTGTTTCTTACTTGGTTTACTGGATGACGACATTACTTGAAATACCAAGGAATTAATGAATTAATGGAATTAAAAGTTGAATAGAAATGAGATGAGGGTTAGGCCTTGAAAGGGTTTAATTGGAAATGCATTGGTTTGATTTAGTTTGTATAACAATGACATTGATGAATTATCAATATAATTGTTGAAAGAAAATGGAAGAAATTAAAGAAATAATTATGAACGTGTGACATGCGGATTTTGACCACCTTAGAGAAGTATGGAAAAGTTGAGTTTCCATTACTTTAATCAATTGGAAGTGATTAAAATGCCTAATGGTCAAGAATTAATGTTTTAAGAAGAAGAATTGATTAAGATATAGCGTAATTTTTTATAAGAAAGACATACATTTTCACTTTTATGATGCTAATGGTTTGATGTGTAAGGCCTGGCAAAGATGTTGTCATGAGCCTTGATTTAATTGAAGTGAATCGGATAAGTTGAGACTTCATGATGAGGATGCCCCAAGACAGCATCTTAACACTAGACGGCATTTTGAGTTCTAATCACATTGACTTACGAATGCCCCAAATTACTTTTATGGATTCATGAACAGATTTTTTCGGCCTTACTTAGGATCAATTTGTTATCGTGTTTATCACGATACATCACTTATTCAGCAAAGGAGAAGAACATGCAAGATAATTTGAGGATACCCTACAAACATTAAGTGAACATTTACAGAGCAAACCCGGGGCAGAGGTCCGTTTTGGCTCGATGTCGCCTTTTTAGACACATAGTTTCATAGGGGATTCATGGATCCAAGCCGTATGTCGGCTTATATCGACTGGAAACCTCTCACAAAGGCGTAGAAAAGGAGTTTTATGGGTTTCAAGGTGGTATTACCGTAAGTTCTAGGGATGTTCTAAGATAGCCGCACCTTCGACCTAGACCGACAAAGAAAGAGGAACCGTTTATGGTCGGGCTTGTCGCCAGAGCTTGATGAACCGAAAATGAGAGATTGACCTCGCCTGCATTTCTTACACTTCCATCAGGCGTGTGATGGCTTTATAAAGTATTGTGATGCCTCTAGGCAGGTCCGGTTGCATAATGCGCACGACAAGGTGATTGCATATGCTTCTATGCAATTGAAGAAGCATGAATGCACTATCCTACACACGACTCAGCTAGCGTACCGTGAGTATCGGCTCTCAAGGATATGGAGGCATTACTTACATGGAGTACAATGTAGGATTTTACAGATCATAAGAGCCATAAAGATTCGGCTAATGCGTGCTGAACCGAACATGAGACGTAGGAGATGGATTGAACCTGATCAAGGGATTATGAATGTACTATCAATATCATCCCGAAAGGCGAACTGGTATGCATGCTCTTAGTAGGAGACCATGAGTTCTCGAACGCACTTGAGGGCCGCATCTTCCCCGACTCAGAATTGAGGTCCTTGGGTGAGACTGAACCGGCTGCATTCGGGAGTGACCTAGCCACATTTCATGTACGTCCCGTATTGATAGACAGATTAGAGAGCTTTTATCTCGTGATCCATGCGATGCACATTTGTATCAAAAATTCGGGGCTTCGAGCCGGACTAAGCCATGCTTAAGTAATTCATTTTCTTCAAATATATCCATATATGCATATATATTATTGACAAATTATTCGACATATAAAATATGCAACTATTTATACAATGTAATCTACATGCTATTCTGCCTCCTCAATGCTCCACCGCACGTACAGAGGATACTCCGCCTACAAGACCTGCCTCTGGTCTCGAAAATGTTTCGAAACATAATGGAAAAATGAGCTTAAAGGAGCCATGAGGTACATTTTCATTAAAATAACATTTTCAAAGATATATCAAAGTAATAAATACTTATACAATTAAAATCGCTTTATACCTTAAGCATTTATGCCTCAAACTTTCTTTCTTTCTTTTATAATAAATAATTGTACTATTAAAATCAATTTATGCCTTAAACATTTATGCCTCTAAACTTTCTTTATTTCCTTCTTTCTCGAGAACCTGGGAATAACACACCTAATAGCTTCTCGCACGACGGTGAGGGATAGCCACATTCCGCTCATAACTACTACGTCATGGGAGAAACTCACGTTTTGCATGTGTTCCAAATATACCACTTTATCACGGTAAGGATATTACTCAGACACCTATTTCCTCCCTCGCTTAGTAACCTATAACTTTATCTTCTAACCTACATGCTTAAAGTACCTTACCGATATCGGGCCATAATGTTATAGGGTTTAGGTAAACCCATCGCAAACATTTCTTCCTAAAATACATTTATAAAATCCATTTAAATCATTTACTTTATCATTAAAACACATATGCATTCTTTACACATTTTTAAACTTTCTATAATACCTTAACATATGCATACATATTTCATATACATATAAATATATATTGATGCAAGATAAAATATTTATTGCTAAATATTTCCATTAAACTTTCAGTTTAATATTAAATCATTCACTTTGAAACTCAATTTTCAAAATATCATTTTTCACTCACTACCACCGCTCAATCCCGCTTGCTTCCCGTCGACTCCCGCTTCCCCGTCCGATAGTCCTTTTCACCTTTTTCAAGAAAACCAACTATACATTAATCATAACTTCCATTTTAATCCACCATACAAATTATTTAAAGCCAAATGAAACAAATTAATTCTTAAGCATTAAAGACCCACCTATTTTGGCCAACCTTTTTCTAACAATACTCTATAGACTTTATGACTCAAAAATTATTCAAACAAGTCTTCAAAATTTATGAAACTTCCAGATCAGTCCTTATATATCTGTAATGACATCTCTACTAAATTTTTCAATTTAAAATTTCTTTCTAAAGCTCCTCAACCACATAACACAAGTTATTGTATTTACATCTAGATGACTCAATTTGGCGTAATTGCACTGCACATAGCCCACTGACAAATTCCCATGGCACTTTGGGATTACAATTTGCTTGAACTTCCTTCAGATAAATTTTTCCCTTAGAAGTCTATTTTAACCAGCAACTTGAATCACTCAAATCGGATCAGAAATGAGTAAGTTATGGTCAAAATACGACAAATGGTCGAAATAGGAAAACAGAGCATTGCATCGAGAACTGCATACAAAGGGGTTTACACATGACCCTACTTTGAGTAAATTTTTAGGGCCACTTATAATCAGGGAATTTGAAGATGTCATTTCTAGGTTTGATTCTTCTGAAGACTATTTTAACTAGCAACTTGAATCACTCAAATCGGATTTAAATGAGCAAGTTATGGTTAAAATACGACAAATGGTCAAACAGAAACAGCATTTCCGTACTGAGATCGCCGCCTGTAAATGACCGTAACGTTGCTTTCTTCCACTTTTTTTCACTCTAAACACTCCAATCTAATGCCTTATACCCATTTCAACATATCACACAAAATTCACTATCAATTCCTAACAATTCCCTCTACTTTTCTTTTCAAAACCTAATCAACCATTTCCTTCTCAATTGATATCAAAATCTGATCATTCAACCTTAAATACCACCACCCTAACATCCATACCAGCAAAAGTCAAGACATTGTATATGAGCAAACATCAAAACCCAACAATTCACTCACTTTATTTTTTCAAAGCCTAACCTAATCCATTTCTTTTTCATTGATATCAAAATCATATCATTCAACCTTAATACCACCAATTTAACATCCATACCAAAAAATTCAAGACATTAGACATGAAAAAACATCAAACTCTAACTTTCACCATTAAAAACTACTGTTTCGGTTTCCTTTGGCTTTCCCTTTTCATCAGGAAAGAATTTTGAAGCTTCAAATGTATAAGAAAATCACATCTCCCACCTTGCTCCACAATTTTCTTCCCTTCTCTTCTCTTTCTTTTCTCCTTTTCTCCCTTCTCCTTTTCTCCTACGGGTTCCCCTAATCTGCAGAGACCAAAATGAGACTTTTTGTTTGTCTTCCCATTTTAATATTCTAATCTTTCCTTTAATTACCATTTGGTCCCTTGAATTTAGCTTATATTTAACTTACACTTTGCCAAATTGCATTTGAGCCCATGAATCTCATTGGTCCATTCTGCGATATTTTAAATCTTAACTTAGCCATTATGAAAGATTTTGACGGCCTCACAATAAAATATCGATAGATATTTTATCTCAGCTTCACCCTATACCGCTTTTATACCATTAATGTCAAAAATATTCTATGGTCGCCTAAACTTTATGATTGACCATGAAATATTCTAATTAAATCCTTCATGCTGGATTCGTGATCTCGAAATCAACAAATCTGATTTAAAATCATTAAAACGAACCGACAATAGCGATATTATCCCGAAATTACTATCGTCAGAAATTATCCAAACTGACTGCTTTCACCTCGCTTCGCCAAGTAGACTCTGTTAGATATATTTCGACATTTCTCGTATTTTCTCGGCCCAATTAAAAATTTCAGCCACAGTTCGACTCTGTACTGAAAGCACTATTAACTTAAATCTCCTTAATCTCTTCAACATCATCAAAGTCATAG
Organism: Tetrastigma voinierianum; assembly: GCA_016808115.1. Lineage (NCBI taxonomy): Eukaryota > Viridiplantae > Streptophyta > Magnoliopsida > Vitales > Vitaceae > Tetrastigma > Tetrastigma voinierianum. The sequence continues at coordinate 275,550 of JAEQBH010004503.1, read as the reverse complement.
GAACTCGAAATTTTTAAAATTCCTTGCAAACCCCCTCCATCCTGATATAATAAGAAAAATTCACTATTCCTTAGTATCTTGCTACAATTTTCGAAAAATTCCACTTCATGTCCAAATGAGGTCCAAGAGCGTCAAATTCTAAGCCACCCTCGTTTCTATAATCGACCTCTAATCGGGCTCAAAACTACTATTATAATATCTAATCAGTCAGCTCTTACGTATAATGTCCGAAACTCAGTCCATTTATCCGTAAAATTGACAGTGTGTCAATTTTCCTATTCCCAAAACCACATCTGTAATAATTGTACAAATAAATAATAGAGTATTCACAGAAAGATTGTGGTATTTAAACCCGAGTTAAACTAGCCTCCTTATTAATATTTAGTTTCTAGAAAGATTGAGAACGGTCCGCTTAAAATCCTAACTACTTAGATAGAACTTTGTACAGAATTCATACTCTTAAAACCATAAAGGAATTGGCTCAACACACAAAGTGAGTGTAGAGTTTTACAAAGGCTTTCTCCTTATCATATTCCTTGTGAAGAATACTTATAATCAACATGTATCCTAGTGGTAGAGCATTCATCACTTAAATGCAAGGTCTTGGTTCAAAACCCTTCCTTGTACATTTGTACTAGGATTTTTTTTTAAATAAACCAACAAACCACTAGTTTGTCTGGCTTTTCAAACTGTAAATTTTTAAAAACTTAGCGGCACTTAGAAAGAAAAACTTTAAAGAGTTTTTTTCCCTTAAGAAAACTAAATCAATCAGAATTCCTTAAAAAACACAAATTTTTTTTTTTTTTTCAGAGCCTGAATCAATTCGAATTTAAAAAAAAAAAAAAACCAACTATTTTTCAGAAAACAAATCATTCGAATTCTTAAAAGAAAATTCAACTAAATTGTTTTTTTCCAAAAAAAAAAAAACCAGATACTTTGCTGAAAATGCGTTTTTTTTCCAAACAAAACTCATAAATCTGAATTCTTTTGTTTTTCCCAAATCTTCCTCCATTTCAAGTCTCTGGCGACTTCTAATTTTTCTCTCTGACTTGAATTTTTTTCTCAGTGACTGTTTATTTCTTTTCGGTGAACCAACCTTATTGGTTCATCATTTGCTTATCCTCTTTTTTTTTTCGGGAGTCTGTTTTTAAGAATGTTATCTACCTTGCAAGTACACTGAAACGAAGAAATAAGAAGATTGCAAAGGAAAACAAAAAACAAGGGATGGAAAACAAAAGGAGCCGAGTCTTGTGAGAAATCACGATTTCCTTAAAACATATTCATCATTCTGCAACGAAAACACGGCACGTATGTCTCCTAGGTTAAAACGGCCGATTGAAATGTACCACTACACCTTGAAACCATTAGATGAACCGGAAATTGTGCCGGTTCTATCACGAGAGGGACATAAAGAAGATTGAGGAAACAGGAAATTTCTCAATGAAATTTTATATCTATGTTTGAGGCAATTCTGACGTTGTTATATAAGCATAAGAGATGAATGAAAGAGCACATAAATTCTGATCGTATTAGGTTAAACCAAAAGGAAATAACTCCATAGATGTGCTTAAAACCATTTATTAAACTGTTCAAAAAACAATTAACTCCGTTCAAACAGATATATTTTTTTAATTTAATCCACCAGAAGGAAACTCCAATTAAACTCTTCCGCCTTCAGGGGTTTTAAGATCTGGTGAGTTCGCCCTCTCCTGTCCTCCCAATTCCTCCCCCAACTTGCCTCCCCCATGATTTGATTTTATATCATTTAATAGTAATCTTAATAAGTACTTTTAACTTAAGGAAAAAAATTTTGAAAAAAAGTATTGGACATTTAACAATATTTCAAAGAAACTTTTTCCAATTATAAAACTCATCTATATTGTTAGAAAAAAACACTATAGTGATTTTTAATAAACACTAAATTAAAATTATATTCTACTTATAAGAGTTTTTTCTAAACGAAAATAATTTTATTGATTTAAACGCATAACAGATCTAGATCCACATAATGTATTGCTAAACCATAAAGAATAAGCAATATCCACGCTAATTGCATAATAAATAAGTATAAAACCTACAAATTTGATTAATATAGTGATTAAAATATATACAAAGACTCAGCCACATACTGACTACCATAATCTAAATCTTTGACTGATCGAATTTATTTTACCTATTTGAATTGCCTACATACAAATAAAACGTTACAACAAGATGACGAAAAACATTACGTTGTAACAAGCCGAAGATAAATCAAATGTCGTAATAAAACGACGACAACACGAAAAACAAGATAAGACCTAAATATGTATGCAAGAAATATTTTATTAAGAGATAGACCGAAGAAAAAAGGTGTAGAGATTGATATTAGGCCAAAAATACCTAAAAATCTCCATGAAAGACGATTAGTTAGAGAAAAAAGAAAAGAAAATTGAGATAAAAATAGACAAGGGTTTTTACTTATTTTACAAGTTAAGAAATGTTACTTAATAGTGTTTTGGCTGATATTTGAAAATAGGCGTGATAGGCCCACTCGCAAGCTCCAAGAAAGTAAAACATAAGACAACCCAGCTTCCCCATGCACCCAACCTTCAAACAGAGTTCAGCCTCTATACAGTCTTCCTGTAATGTACTTAACACTGATATCCGAAAGTCTATATGTCCTGTAATCGAAACCAAATCCTACTCAGATTATGGAAGTAGATATCTTCAATAATCCATTATCCAATCAAACAACCCCATAAATGAGGGCAGATACTCTCAATGACCTCGTCTGATATCCTTTAGTTCCAGTTGAGGGAATATAACATCCATTAATGTAGTGATCCTGGTCATCAACTGAATTGTAAAAGACAGGTTGAAATAGAAGCTGACAAAAAAGCAATCCTTCATCGGTAAGGCTAAATGATCATCTCCTGAGTGGTGTCGACCTTTTCTCTCATCGCAAGAACCTGCCTTTGGTATTCTGAGCTGCGAACGCGAGCCCCCGCCGACCCTCTTTGTTTCTTGTTTTTACAGAGGAGTCCAACGGGCCCGTGAGCCAATGACCGCCCAAAGGACAAGCTCCGGGGCTCGCCACGATTCCAATGTGCTCCATCCCGCCCGGCTGAAAAAGCATCATCAGTTTGGCGCCGTCTGCGGGAACGAAAGTTCCTTTACAAATAAAGCCGAACACTCTCAACGACCGGATGGTATCAACTCTGAATACAAGCGTGAGCGCCAATCCTCTATGATGCAAGACCGCCATGCGACGTGGATAAATTTAATTCGAGGCTGTCCATTAGAGACTGTGCGGGCCAACACGGACAAGGTGGAGGCGCTTCGCGTCGCCAACCAACACTTGCTGAAAGAGTTAGAACAACTCATCGGGCAAATACGACGCCCTTAGGAGCTCAGTTCGAACAGGCCATGTAGCCAAGGAGCCAAGTAGCTTAGGAGCCCAGTAGCTTAGTAAGGCCAAGTAGCCATGGAGCCAAGTAGCTCAAGAGCCCACTCGCCGAACAAGCCATTAGGCCCACTGAGCTCCTAACAACCGCTAAGAGCTCAATCAAGCCAGGCACATATAGCCGCATAGCTAGTTCACCGTGCAATATTAGCCCACTGATCCTCAAAGAATCTCGCTTTTCAAGAGCTCAACCGGCCGTAAAGACCAAGAGAAATAATTAGCTAGTTCAACTCAAAGATTAGCTTCCACTGAGCAATTCACAGCCGCTTTCAAGAGCTCAACTGTTTCGGTAGGCGTCTGCAGCCTGTAGAGCTAGTTCAAAGTTAGGCAGATAGCCTACGTGAGCCTCGACAAACTTAGTTTCTAAGAGCTCAACTACGAAAAGGCCATATAGCCATCGTGAGCTACCAGCTCGTGCATTAGCCTACGTGAGCAAATATTAGCCTGGGCCAAGAGCTCAATCGTTCAAATTAGGTCTGCAGCCCGTGAGCTGGCTCAAATTTCTAGGTAGATTAGCCCACAAAGCTCTCTCGCAGCCTTAGTTTCGAAGAGTCGAACTACTTCCGCAGAAAGGCCATATAGCCACCGGATCCAGTCGGCCCAAAGTGTATAAAGATGGAGCCCGGTGAGCCTGTGGAGCCGCCCACCAAGACATTAGCCTACTGAGCCTCGCAGCCTGCGCTTCAAAAGCTCAACTACCTCAACCAAGGCCTGGGTGAGCTCCAGAGTCGGGCCTCAGCTCAGCAGACACCACGTAGTCCCAAAGAGCCTCGGGGCTTTTCAAAAGCTCAATTGTCAATCTCATAGTCTGGTAGCCCATGAGTCAGTTCAACTCAGGCAGATTAGACCACGAACTGTGGAGCTCCGGGCTTCAAAAGCCTCAACTCGTTCAATCCAGCCTCAGAGCCCGCCGGGATCGGGCAGATTAGCCCCACAGAGCCTCGCATTCAAGCCAAAAGCCCCAACCGCTTCAACTAAGGCCCGCCTAGGAGCAGCCTCAAGTAGATTAGCCCACCTGAGCCTCGCAGCCTGGCCAAAAGCTCGAACTACTTAACTAAGGCCCGTATCCCAGAGCCGTCAGTCAGCAGATTCGCCCACAAAGCTGGCAAATTCGCTTCGAACAGGCCATGTAGCCATGAAGCCAAGTAGCTCAAGAGCCCAACAACTTAGTTTATAGAGCTTAACAGCTCATGAAGGCCTAAGCGCCTAGGAGCTCAATAGCCAACTTTTGCGTATTTTAATACTGTGAAGGCCTCACGCCTGTATTTCAATCAAGCCAAGTTGTAGAGCTTATCACTATGAAGGCTTGCACGCCCCAGAGCCCAAAGAAATTAATTTGCGAAGTATCAGCCAGAAGGCCTCAGAGCCTGTAGCCCAACCGTCGCTTTGTAGAGCTTAACAACTTAGGAAGGTCTCGGCCACTTCAAGAGTCCAAGTGCAGAAGCCTGGCTTAAGGCGCAACAGCCCAGGAGCGAATAACTCAGTTCAAAAGAGCATAAACAGCTCCTGAGGTGGAACAGGCCCCTGAGCCAAGTAGCTCGGGCCCATGTGAACAGCCCAAGAGCTAATAGCGAGTTCAAAAGAGTATAAAATGTACTGGAGGCAGACAAATTTAATAGCGACAATTTAGTTCGGGTGCAAGAGTATAACACTGGAGGTAGAATAGCCCTGAGCTATAGCTTCACTTAGATGGCGCAATGCCCTCAAGAGCAGATAGTCTAATTCAAAAGAGTATAAATAGCTCTTCAGAGGCGTATCAGCCCAGGAGCCAAATAGCTCGCTCGTAAGGTAAGTAGCCAAGGAGCCATGTAGCTCGCCAGTGAGCCATGTAGTTTCATAAAAGAGCCTTGTAGCTCATTCACTGGGGCAAATAAATAATTCAAAAGAGCATAAACCCGCCCAAAAGGTAGAATAGCCTCAGAGCCCAATGCCGCTTGCAGCTTATTAGCTCAGAAGGCCTCAAGGCTCTAGGTCAAATGAATCTCAGCTAGGAGCTTATCGTCGTGAAGGCCTCTAACGCCCCAAGAGCCCAAAGAGCCAAACTGGCAGAGCTTTATTGGGATCAGAAGGCCTAAGCGCCTCAGAGCCCAAGAAATTAATTCATAGATTCACCAAACACTGGTGCCTGAATGCCAGAGCCCAGCCAGAAATTTCTGGTGAGGCGAGCTATTAGCTAGAGGCTCAAATACCTAAAAGCCCAAAGATCGCTATAGAGCTTATCACTGTGAAGGCTTCAGCGCCAAGAAATTGGCCATAGAGCTTGATACTTAGGAATTCAAGGCTCTGTATTTCATGTTAGCTCATTATGAGCTTGATCACTGTGGAAGGCCTCAACAGAGCCCAAGAAATTAATAGAAATTTAACAAATTGTGAAGGCCCTAATGCCTGCAGGAGCCCAACAACTCACTCATGCAAAGCTATCACCAGAAGGCTCACTACCAGAGTTCAAGTGCTCGCTTTTGAAGAGCTCTGATCATTAACAAGGTCCTGGCAGCCCAGATAAAGCTCAAATTTCGTGAAGAGAAACAACCTGGCCTCCAATGGGATCACTTGAAGAGCCTGGACATCATCATCATGCCTGTAGCTCAGAGCGTCAAATTGTGCAAGATAGCCCACGAAGCCTTGCAGAGGCTCATGAAGAGCCTAATCATTGGTGCCTTGTAGTCAAGAGCAATAGCCTCAGCAAGATAGCCTTTACTTAAGCCTCAAGAGTCGCGAAGAGCGCCTAACATCAATTAATGCCATGTGGTGCCCAGAACAAGTTCGGGCCGAAGGCGTTTAGCTCTACTGAAATCTCACCGCTGAACTGCCGTATTAAAGGCCATATAGCCACCAATCTCAAAAAGACGGAACAAGCATAAAAAAAGGGCAGAGATAAAAACAAGATTCATGAGAACATGCCACGATATCTCAGTTTCTAAGCCCAAAAAAAAAAAAAAAAGAGCAACATATAAAGGAATTCATGCGTCGCTGTCGGGAGCAAGAGGGGCGAACAAAGGAGCGAACTCAAACAGCAGGAGCTCAAGCCTGCACGCCGGGCGGTGCCACTCTTCGCCCTCACGGTAGACATCGGTTAAGGTCAGCCTTCATTAGGTATACGCCTCCAAAGCCAGCCACCCGTAGCTCAGCTGAGTGGCCACCATCCTTCAAACCAATGGCGGCTCACCAAACAACCAGAGTTTCGCTCCGGGCTTCCTCCTCGCAACCCATGACACTCCTCAGTCAGGCGTTCGATAGAGCCCACAACCTCGGAAGCTCGCGACGAATGCCATTTAGTCACGCTGACACGTGAGTCATCTAGCTACACGCAGTCACCCAGTTACATCCGCAGTCATTCTCGGGATCTAGATTGCGCCATCCCTCAATCAAAGGAAGGCCTGGGCCAGTGCCACCATCCCCGCCACCAGCGTATTCGTCCCGGCACCGGCACCGTCCCCTACCCCGGCTCGCCTTGACCCACCTTGCTTGTATCTTATCTTTTTCTTCCCACCCACCGCGCCTCGTGGCCATGGCTGCTGCCCTCAGATCGACTCCTGAGCTTTATGGCCTCTCCATCATATTCTCAGACCCGATCTTTCGCAGCCAAACTTCGCTGAAATAAGAGCAAATTAATTCATTGTGATTCCCATGCTTTAACATGGCTCCTCGTCACTAGCCCTTACAAACTCTTCAGATGGGTAGCCACCATGATTCAATAACAAATCAATCAACCAAGATAAAATCGTGAACACAAAGAAGACTGAACTTACAAGAGGCAACCTCCAAGGAGAATAAAGCTTCAACCGCAGTGGCACCCTCGACCTCTAAGATCTAATCCCCGAGGATGGATGAAACTCGCACACGCAAGCTCGCATTGCAAGGAGTCCCCATTCCATCGCCTTCAAGCCTCCCTAACTTCTCCACTCAAGGAGGAGGCTAGGCACTCCGCAGAGTGACTCCAAACTAGGCATAACTCCAGGCGTGAGGCCTGAGTTTCTCGAAGAATCTTGGCCCTGCGGTAGAACCGTAATCCAGTCGTGAATCGGGCTTTGTGCACTCTGCCAAAGAGGTAGTGACACTTGCCTCACGGCACGGGTAGAAGGTGATGACGAGGATGTTCCCAACCTCGACTTTGCCCCAGCCGACGCCTTCAAGAGAACCGGTTTTTCGGCTCACACTCCGGGAGACTCCCTCCGGGCCGCCTCCACCCGGTCAGGGTTCTCCCTTAGTAGGCTTAAGGCCGGAGGCCCGACATGAGAGAACTTCATAGCCGAGGGGATGAAACACCCCAGTAGCTGGGCTGAGACTCGAGAGCCCGAAGATCCGGAATATCCGACTACCGCCTTAGAGTAAATACGAAAGGTTCTCGCTGCTTTCGCCTTTACAGCCTGCCTTTCTGGCTTTCGATCAGGGCATCTTTGAAATCGTGAGACAGCCAATGCAAAATTAGGGGAGATATCCATAATTGCGAAAACTAGACCGAACCAAACCAAAGAAAGCCTGCATAGATTCTTCCGAAAGGGTCCAAAAGGTCGGACGCCTCAGCCAGGTCTTCCTTGTCAAAGTAGTCGCATTCCAACTACACACACCACTAACAAAAAAGTAAATGCCCTTCCGTGCTTCTCGTGGGAAGATGGGAGATCCTATGATTGAGGGCATCGCATGCCAGACAGACAAAGAAACCCCGCTGATTCCTTCACACCAAAAAGGTCCGCTGAACAGAGTTTATACCTAACACCCAAGCCCTCGTCTAAAGCGAACACCAATAGCCCAACCGTAATACCCCGTGAACGGCCAAAGCCAGGCGCGTGACGCTGAAATGTCAAAAGCACCCTTTATAAAGGGTGTGAGGGAACAGATCATTATCGGGCGCCACCTCAAAGAAACAGCACCATCCGGAGTAATTTGACCACGTATGCCAAAACGTTCGAGACCATGGACACTAAAAGGGGGCATACGCGTAAAGTGTCCCCCATATAAAGGCTCGACCATAGGTCCTGCAATTTGTTACGCGTCGATCGACTTAGATATTCCGATCCGCATGGTACTTGACCGTCGATTCACCTTCCTGACCATGGGGAGAGAGGTTCGCCGACGCCTCGGTAAAAGCAACTCCCCGCTGGGACGAGATCGAGCGCCACTTTGCTCGCCTCGACCGGATACAACAGTAGTCACCCAACGCGCAAGGAAGGAGCTACCTGCACCATGAGAATAACATAGTAAGAACAAAATAATTCAAATCTAACCTAGCACCGCTATATAAATCGAAGTAATAATAAGGAAGAAAGACGCACCAATCCCAGAACAAAACAAAAGGCTACCTCAAGCAGCGTCACGGTAAATGCCATAAATGATCCCGGGATGTATACCAACAATTAAGTCCCAACCGCAGAAAGAAAAGCTTTAACACCAAGGGGGAGGGGGTATATCAACAGTATAGAGGATGTCTAGAAGAAACCGAAAGAACTCGGGAAGACGTGGGCTCAAACCAAAAGTCATCATTATCATGACTTATGACGGCATAAAGCCCTAACCAAACCAAAATTCGAGCAACACGTGGGAAGTCGTGACCGAAGAAGTTTACACGCCCTCGCCCACGCTCGTCGCGCCCAAGGGTTGAGGGGCAACTAATAGGGTTTAAAAAATAGTTGCTCACCGCCAAGCCCCGCAAAGGTAAGCTCCGCAATGTCCGAGCCCCCTGCACCCATCCAAATGGGAGCTCACTTGCTCGCCTCTGCTGGCTAATAATATGACAAATCAAAACATCCACAAGCCCTCAGAAATCAAACCAAATCCGACCAATGATGGAAGTAGGATAATTATCAAACATTTAATCTTTCTATAAAAACATTTTTAAATAATAAATTTTCCTAAAAATCAATGCCCAACAGGATTGAAATCAATTCTAACTTAGTGCATTACTTACAATAACGCTTTTAAAATCCATCAATATTGATGGTGCTTATCGTGGTTCATCAGTTTCAACGATCAAACCGACGTTAAATCAAGTCAACGATGACGTTTATTAATAATAATTATATTTTTATTAAAATTTAATATAATCTATTAAATTAAATAAAATTAAAAATCAATAGTAATAATTTCATCATTTATATAAATATATAATATTTTAAATTTTATTAAATAGTATATGATAATAATAATATAGAAATATGATGGAAATTAAAAATTTATTTTATTAATATATAAAGAGAAAATAATATTTATTTAGTTAAGATAAAAAAGAATTTTATTCTAAATTTTAAGAAGTGGATTTGGTACAGTGGTCGCTGACAAACATTCTTAATCTTCGGTTAAAGGTTACATCTTTTTGATGGAAACTTATGAACATTTTGAGCAAAATAATCATCATAATTTAGCAATTCCTCCAGTTAGCCATTTTCTTTTTAATATGCTGGAACATTGCTTTCATCGTCAAAAGTCAAAAGCTATTATGCTAACCACTTAAAGTACAAATGTCACAAAACATAATTTAACATATCATGCGGTGTCCCTGATTATTGCTAAAACCGGAGCAGTTCGGGTCCAGCTCGACGGTTGAACAGTTTGGCCAGCCGATTCATCATCGGTTCAACCCAGGCCCCGGTTTCAGAAAGTTGATCAGACCGAATTGTGGCCCGGATTTTTGAAAATATTGGTCTTATAAGATTATTCAATATTTTTAACTGATGAGATGTTTTCTAATTTTCTCTGAGCTCAATGAAGTTTTTTTTTAAATTTTTCAGGGTAAATCATTTCAACTATTATGCTAAAATACAAACATTAAATACACTGGTATGATAAAGCATGGGTTAAACCAAATCTTGAAGTCTAACATTTCATACAAATAAATAATAATCAATTGATAATAATGAAACAAGTAAAAATACAATTAATCATCAGAGCGACGCCCGCGGCGCCTCAACGCCTTGTTCTGGGCATTTCACTATGTGAGCCACATCATAAGACCCTAACGCCTAAGAGCCCAATGCCATCTGTATTACAAAGATAACCGGTCAGCTAGTTCCAAAGAATCACCTGAGCCATGTAGCTAGGAGCCCAATAACTCAAATTACGTAACACTAATCTCAAGACACAGTACCAAGGAGTCACAGAAATTTCTGCAAGAGGTACGTAGAATTTCAACTTTCACGAGACCCATGTGAAATGGGCTTCATACAGAAAGAAATAAGAGTTATAATGTGAGCCATGAAATTTCGGCTTAAAAGAGCCTCAGAACTAGTTTCGGCGGAGCGAATAGTCACCAAAAGATGACATAATTAATGAGCGCAGACAAACTCTGCACCAACAGGCTACTAAAAGTGCGCACATCTAAGACATGTATAACAGATTATGTGAAGCCACAAAAGATCCAGCCAACATGAGCTAATAGTTTCAGCCAAAGAGTATAAACAAGACGGAGGCAGATCAAGAGCTGCTAAGTAATCTAAGGCACAACGTACCGTAAACCAAGGCTAAATTGTTGGCAAGACACAAAAATATGAACTAATCAAACCCTTCCTGGCAACCGGGTATCACGCCTAATCCAGTTGATATACCGCCACGCCGCTTAGAATAAAAGGTCAGGGCAATCAATGGGGTTTAGAAAATAAAGCGCCGCAGCCCACTTCCTAAGCCTCCAAGAAGCAGATTAAAAGAAGATTTATAAGGTGCCTAGTAAAATCTCTCGAGTCCCGGCAGAGCAGCCTAAACGGGGGACTACCCATCCACCCTAAGGGCCGATAACACCACAACCTAGCAGCCCCCATATCCTCAGAATCAAATAAAATCTCACAAACAAGAGTGATAATTCCCAATAAATTCATGTGGAAAATCAACCTCACTAAAAAGCGGAAGAAGGATAATCTCAATAACTACCTTATAATTATCTCTTATTAATCCGATAGCGATAAAGATAGAAAATTCCCCATCCAATAAGAGGGAACTTTATCACCATCCAATTAAAAAACACTACTATAAATACCGTTACTTTATCAGCGTGACGCAGTACATATGTAATAAACTTCATCCCAAGTTAGCTGATATTCTTCCATACGAAGAATTTACTTAGTATCGTAGAGCGGCAAATCCAAGCGAGCCCCTGCCCACCCTTGCCTTGTTTGTATATCAACGCCAGAGCGACCGACCGACCTAAATGATTCCAACAACACGCTTTCACCCTTGGCCCAATGGAAAAGGTACCGTGGCCTAGTTTGAGAGAGCCTACAAACACTGTGAGAGCCTTCATAAATTTCAGCCTAAGAGCCACAGTCAGCTTTATAAGGCAAGAATCAAGAACTACGTAGAACAAAAGAACAAATTACTAAAAGAGCCTTGCATCTCGCCTTCAAAGAGCATAAATAAATTTCAGAGGATCAAATGCAGCCAAGTAGTCGGGCCTCAAGTTATAACATCCATGAGCTATTAAATTTCGTGAGCTACGTATCGCCAAGAGATCTTTGCATTAATTTCATGATTTAATGAGTTTGGCCCAAAGAGCATAAATGCTCGGAGGCGTAACTCAGAGCCAAGTAGCTCGCTTCGGCGCACAACAACTTAAAAACCATGCCAAACTAAGACAATAAAAGAGCGATAAACTAATCAAACCCTTTCAAGGGACCCAACCCGTTTTTCAATCTGTGATCTTGACTTCTTATGATTTGAAAACATTTCATTTCTTTTAAACCTTTAAAGGCCAACCCGGGATAACCCATTTATAAAGCTACGCCCAATAATTTTATGAAATGGACAAATTTTTTTTTTTTTAACATTAAACCCTTTATAGAAAATTGCGTAGTTTCCACTGTTTTTTCTGGACATGTCCCAATGTAACACTTTGAAAGATATCCACAGGCCAATTATTTAGGTATATTAAAAGCTAAATGAAACATCACCATGAAATAACATGAACTGAAATTAATACAATAAATAAGGGTAATTAATAATTACTAATTCATGACCTAAGGATCATAATATAATAAGTTCATATGCTGCAGATTTTATTAAATTGAATAGAGAATAAACCAAAGTGAGACAAAAGGGTAATGTTACATTATTAGAATAAAATAAGGAAGAAAAATCAGGAAGGATACGTTGGTTTGCAGAGAGGAGGTGCCTCCAGCTTAAATAAAGTGAGCAAGATCAATAAATGATAATTAAAATAAATATCTTATTTTGGTCCAGAAAGAGAAAGTAAAAACGGATAAGAGAGAAGAGAAGAGAAAGGTAGAAGAATAAGAAAGAAGAAAAGGTTATAAGATCATTGTGTATGAACTATGAATAATGGTATGGAACTATACTGTATAGAAAAGTATGGAAATATGGTTTAGTATGGAACCATGATTTGGCATATGCGTATGGATACATGCCCGGTTGTAGGACTTGTTAAGTTCCAGATGGAAAACTGACCAACAAACAAGAGCAAGAGTTTGTATATTTTCATATAGAGTTATGATGTACACAGGATTAGGAACCCCATCTTGAGTACGTGTTTGAGTTTGGGAAATTCCTAACTCATTTCGTAGGGCTGAGTTGAGAAGAGTTCTAAGGTTCCTATAGATGTGTTTTGGGAAGGGTCTAGAAGGTAAATTGGAAACCAAGAAAATTCTATTTTGATCATATGGGAAAATGGGCCAGAACGGGTTTTGGACCGTAGATAAAGGGAATTTGTAAGTGAGTCCTCCTAGTAATTGTGCGCCACCAATTAACTGATGTTCGGGCTTTCTTTGATTTTCTGTTCTGGACCCCCTGCAGGATCAATTTTTACTGAGTAAGCTCACCTAGATCTGGTCAATGGTCACGCCACAACTATCCGACCTTTAACAGGTTTTTTGGGTCGTAAACAGCACTTCTGCGTGAGCTTTCGGTGAAATTGCAATCCACTGAACTTGATGTTAGTCTTTGAATTTCACCTGGACCCCAGAGACCAAGCAGCTTCCCACCAACCCGCGGGGAAGAGATGCCACTGAGGAGAATGCCCAAGGTGAGGGCGGCCAGACTCACAGCAGAGGTCACAGACCATGCAGCGAGGTGGCCCAGACTCCATCCCTAGAGGTCACAGACCGTCTCCGTAGAGCCTGGGGCCATCCCGAAGAGCTCAGCTCGGGCCCGAGCTCAGCTTCGCTCCCAGCCTCGCCGTCCCAGAGCTCGCCGTCCCGTAGCCTCAACCTGTCCGGGGCCTGCGCCCGCCTTCGTGACTGGAATTCCGCTGACACACCTCCAACTCTGGCGCCAAACTTCCGCCCAACTGATTTGCGTTCTCCCGACTCGCAAAGCCCATTGAGCTTCAAGAATTACTGATATGCCTGAGGAGGATATTAGTCAGACTGAGGCATAGACTGAGCTCATCCAGCCAGTCAGTCGGCTATCCATCAGATTTGATTACGCTTGACCTCCAACTCTGGCAACACAACTCCTCTGTCCGAACTCCGATTCGGTGTTCGACCGGAAAGTCTATTGAGTCAAAAATACATTGATGTCTGAGGAGGATATTAGTGCCGCACTGGTGCAGGAGACTGAGTCGTCCGGTGCTAGGGTCAGCTCTGTCAAGTCTAGATTTGATTATTTTGACCTCCAACTTCGGGGAAGGTCATAACTCCTTCTGTCCCAACTCCGATTCGGGTGTTCTTTGATTCATGGAAATCCCAGAATGAAGGGTGAATAAACATATTCGAGGAGGAGAATAGGTGTCAGACTGAGGCATAGATTCAGTCATCCAGGCTCAGGGTCAGCTCATATCCGGGGCCAGATTGATCATGGACCTCCAACTTTGAAGGTCATAACCTCTTCGTCCGAAATCTAACAACATTCGTGTTCTCGATCGGCGGAAAGCCCATTGAGTCAAGAATACATTGATATGCCTGTTGAGGAGGATATTAGGCGTCAACTGAGGTGATAGACTTATCTCGTCCAGGTCAGCTTCAACCCGCCCAACAGACGGATTACGCTTGACTTCCAACTTCGAAGGTCAATCTTCGTCTCAACTTATCTGGTGTTCTTGGACCTGGCTGAAAGCCCATGAGCCAGAACACACTGGAGCATGCCTGAGACATACAGTGCCACCGAGGATAGATTGTTCAGTCCCAGCCAGGTCGCTCGTTCAGCTTCAGATTGACGCTTCGACTTCAACTCTGGCGTCTAACTCATTCGGTCCGAACTCCGATTCATGTTTCACCCTGGGAAAGCCCATTGAGCTTCATAATTCAAACTATAAGATGAAGATGAGGTGGAACTTTATAATAAGTCCAGAAATATGGCAGAAGGGGATATGATAATCATAGTATATCATGCATAATATAAGATAAATACAAGTATAAGATACAAATGCACAAGTAGGTAGAAATGTATAGTATATGCCAATATATGATAGTATAATAATACCCGATAAATAATAAAGTAAACGCATATATAGCCTATTGGTACGTCATGAAGATACGAATAAATCTAATTATTTAATAAATCTAATAAAGTACATGAATATATAAGTTAACAAGATATAAGATGTTACCAAGAATGAGTACATGTACACGAATGATAGGCATAGATGAATATAAGAATGAGTAAACGCATGCATGATAAAAATATAGGAATATATGTATTATAGAAAAATATGAGAATCGTAATATGGTGCTTACGTATATGAGAAACGAATACGCATTAAAGTAATGATAGTATATATTGCATATGCCTGTAAATTATATGTGTGGAACATATATAATCATGGGTATATGACAAGTATAGAATATGACATAAGTATATGATCATTATATGTAAATGTAGTAAGGAGATATGAGATATGAAAATGCAAAAGATAAGAATAAATGATGGTATATATCTCTTATATATGATTACCAACGACAAATAATGATTCGAAATATGAGATATGTACTGGAACATAAATACACATGGATTGTCCGCTAGGAACCTAGTAGAGGGATAGATAGGCATGCCCATGTGGAAGATACGCCGCTAAAGATACATATGTGTATTATCGAGGCCTCGTTTCGTCGATGACATAGATCCCGTTGATCACGGCGGGCTCCGAAGGGTCACCATAGCGCCTTCGGCCCTCATGGACCACTGCTTCATTACGCTGAGTATAGCGCCTTCGCCTCATGGACCACCGTTTACATAAGGAGTATGTGGCCTTCGAGCCTCATGGTTTCCTTTTATCCACTTCTAAGGTTTATGCAAAAGTATGAAACATAAAACAAAATGAAATGTAGAGAATATATGACACGATATGAGAAGCATAGCACCGCTTATGCGATGATAAGATAGACAAGTATACAAGTTATTAGCTGTGTCACGACACGAAAAGTATATGAACAAGCACAAGACATGAAAGAGAAAGTAGAAAAGTATAATAGGAAAACAGATATGAAAATAATGATATGAAACAAAGACATGAAAACAGTATATGAAAATAGTACATGAAACAGTACATGAAAACAGTATATGAAAATAGTACACATGAGTCAAAGACATGAATACAAAGTGATATGAAAATTAGTACATGATGACAAGATACGATAACAAGATATGCAAATAGAACATAACAAATGGTATAGTATATAATCATGAAAGTCATATATGTATATGAATATGACATGCACAAAATAGGATATGTAATATGAACCATTAGAAAGATAATGGATCAAATGATAAGTACTAGAATAAGAAATATATGATAGACATACCTAAATGAATAGATGGAACATGATATGAACACATGCTAGAAATGCATAAGTGCTAAGAACGATAGAGATAAGTAAAAGATGACAAAGCACATGAATACAGTAAAAGTATAGATAGGAGATATGTCAAAGACAGAAAACATGTAACGGAAAAGATTGATATGCAATAGGAATGTAAAGATGATAAGTAACCGAAAGTTATATGAATATGTATAGATATATGAAATGCATATGTATAAGCTTGAGATGGCCAATTATTGGTGGTTGTCCATATGCTTATGTTCCCACTAAGCCGCAAAGCTTAGCATGGGTGTTCAATCCGGGCGGTAGGTAGCTGCATGTAAGACAAGGATAGAAGATGTGACATCCCACACGCAGAGCACAATGTAGATAGTGTTTCACCGTGACCGCTCGCGATCCTCGATGATCTGTATTAGAAAAAAAAAATGTACATGTATAAGTAAATGAGACTCCAGATATGTGTATGATTCGGCGACACCACTTAGCAGTAGTTCTTTTATATATGAAAATGATTTTGCTATTACGTAAATTGCTCGTGATAACCACAGTACAAGTTCGCCCTCCGGTAGCACGGTGTCAATGAGTCCCAAGATAAAGTCTCTCGCGACTCGGACTGCTCGATCCACCAATCGGGTCGGATCAGAATGGGGGCGTATTAACTTAATTCTACAACACTGTGAATAAAACAATTTAATTTAATTCCATTATCCAACAATGGGACATCAAGTCCACCACAACTAATTTCAAATCAAACTTTAAAATCATTTTCTGAACACTATAGATATATAAACAATCTTTTAAAACTTATACACGTTACAAAATAAAGGTGCACAAGTAGTTATTTACAACAAAAACTATACATTGTCAAAAAGGTGGTCGTCACGTGAGGCTGAGTAAGGCTCATCAGTCCGAGGATGCTCGAACCCGCACCGCCGCCCCGTCTCAAAACATTTATAAACATTTGGAAAAGTGAGCTAAAGGCTCATGAGAGTAGCAGCTCATAGGAAAATAATGTTTCAGATATAGTTCAAATACTATGTGTAAAACAAATTGTATCAACATATTCTTTCAATATACTTTTCCTTTGAACTGGCCATATCCAAATTAACCCGCATACCGTTAACCACCATCGTCCATGAAAGAACCTTTTGAGGAAAAACAGTCTACGTATCACCGATGGCCCCAAAAGGAACCTCCGAGAATGTGTTACTAATTCGTAACCATCAAGGCTCATGAAAGAACCTACGAGGAAACAGTCTTACGATCACCGATGGCCCAAAAAGGAACCTTCGATAAATCGTGCATTTATTTTAAATACCATTGCACTATGGAATAAATCACATTATGCGTTGGTAAACTTTTCGTACTTTACACGTGTATGGCAATATGCATCACTCTTCCCTTCTCTCTATAAAAAAAATCCTAACCCTTTCTCCCCATGTACCATGCACTGCAAAGCAATTTAATCGACTTTCCTTTAAACTTTATCTTCAGAACATGCAACCATGGATTCAAACATTTCATATAAACATGGTATATATAAAATATACATTCATAAACATTTCATTTCATATGGAAACCAAAAATCATACTTTATAAAATATGGAAACCATAATCATTTCATATTTTGTCAACACATGCTTTATAAAACTTTGGAAACCATAATCATTTCATATTTTCTCAACATAATTTAAAGTCAAGAAAACCACGTTTCTTTTTTTTTTTCAATTGAACATTTATAACATAGATATGAAAATATATACATTGGTAAATACATATATATATATATATATATATATATATATATATATATATATATATATATATATATATATATATATATATATATATATTTTCATAAACATTTACATTTTCCCTCACCTTAGTTATTTAAGCCCTTTTTTCTTCCTTTTAACAAAACTTTCCACTCCACTCCTTGTCCTTTTTACTCCTTCCTCCTACAAGTCACATTATCATAAAATCCATTAACATTCATACCTTAATCTTGCTCACTAAACCATTAACTATACTATACTTTCCAAAGAATTCCTTAAGCATTTAATCACTCTAATTGATTAAAATCGATTGAACTCAACCTCTTTTGTTCTCATGATTTTCTTATACTAACTCATGGCAATTACTACCCCATACAATAGCCCACAACATGCCATGAAATGGTCATGCTAAAACCCGATTATTCATATCGACCTAACTAAGCAACCTGGACACTTGGTGCCACCATAAATTTTCGCCACGTTTCGTTTCATCCATCGTGGACGCCCTAAACTCCGGTGTCTCGTGACTACCCACAACCCCACGGAAATTCTATATGTCTCGTATCGCGAGACTCATACCTGAGTAAAAATGCCTCTTGGGCTCATAAACCAATACTCATAAAAACAAATAGCACAACTATATTTCAATCATCTCCTAATAATTCAATAGTTGATTACACTTTTATACAAACATATATTAAAATCTAAAATTCTAATACATGTTATATCCAAAAAACCATCAAAGCCATAAACCGGCTTCTTCAAAATCAGTTTCTAAAATGAGTCGCTCGACCTCAGACTCGAAATGATATTCCTCGACAGG
This sequence comes from Tetrastigma voinierianum, assembly GCA_016808115.1. Classification (NCBI taxonomy): domain Eukaryota; kingdom Viridiplantae; phylum Streptophyta; class Magnoliopsida; order Vitales; family Vitaceae; genus Tetrastigma; species Tetrastigma voinierianum. Next base: position 256,812 of record JAEQBH010004503.1, on the reverse strand, counting down.
GTGAGCTATCGCTCAGTAGTGGAATCACCCTAAATGGGTTACTCTCCACCTAAGTGCATATGCAATGCTCTAAAATAAACACACACTCAAGTAAATACGTGATCATACTTGAATGTCTACATGATCACCCCATGTCACGAGTCCTCACCGACTCACTCACACTTGCCTAAGCCATGTATGAGAAATAATCATTTTCAAAACAAAACTCTTTGTTCTTGAAAATATACTACCGTTGTCAAGAAAATACGGTGACTACCTCCTCCGAGGCGAATTGGCTAGAGCTTTCCCGGTCAAGCCATGGTCCTCATCCGAATGATCCGCTTCTGCCCATCTCCCAACCCACCCCTCCTAATATCATCCCGCGAAATTCCTTCGCAACCACAGTCCGTTACAAAATCATGTCATGCACTCACACCTACTTCTAGTTACCTGAAGGTATATGAAATGCATTACGCCATTTCAAAACCATTTTTATACAATATGTCATGCATATTCTCAATCAACTAAGCAATTACACACATGTAATTCAACTCATCAACCATCACCCAATTTAGCTCACTGAATTTACATTATCATCTCCAACGTTTACAAACACAATTTAATTCCATATAATCAGGTAATTGTGTTAACACATTAAATCATGTCTTAACCTAACTATTTCCACACATACCAAGTCATTCATTTCAAATAATCTAAGCACAAATATATGGACGATTTTAACCTAATTGAAACCCGAGACTGCTTTTAATGGGGCCCCAAATAGCATGGGTTGTCCACGGCAGCCCACTCTCCTACATCGGTTCCTCTTGGTGGAACCGACCTATACCCATTTCCGATCTCCTATCACTACCAAAACACAATTTATTATATAAATCTTCAGATAAATAGCCAAATCAGTCCCTAAACTGATCCGGACTGACCAAAAATATCCCAAAAATTTCCACACTTCGGTTCCAAGATTTGGAACCGATCAAACGGCCCCTCACGGCCTCAATCAACTCAAACATCACAAAACACTTAAATAAAGTGTAAAACAAGTAGATAAATTCCTCATCACGAGTTTGTTCAAACCTTAAAACGAGCCCACGCGCCAGTTCTCACCGTGTAATGGGCCTTAATTTCCTTCGCCTGGCCGAAACTGATGGTCAGATTGACCGGGATCTTAGAAAGAAGTGACACTCTCTCTCTCTAAAAACATAAAAACCTAACTCTTTGCAACTCTTTTTTTTCCTCCCACGTTTGGTCTCTAATTTTGAAGAAGAAGAAGACCACTATTGCATTTTAGTCCTTTTCCTCATTTACATTTCACTTAATTCCATCAATGTCCCTTCTCATGGATTTTTGACTTTTCAACCCAATGGCATCATGCCATGTGTCAACGTGGGTCCCACCTTGAGCTCAACTTGACTGAATTGGAGCTTGACACGGCACCCTGTGTGCCACTCAAAAATGCGCCAAGTGTCCCGCCCGACGCTGCTTTATTGAAAAAACGTAAATTCACCGGCCTCGCACCCGACGTGGTAGCTATATTTCGCGAGACGATTCCAACTGTGAAGTCCGTTTTGTCATCCAAGATCTAGAAATATTTCGGATTTTTACCGAAATTACGATTTTGCCCTTTTTGAGAAAATTGGATTTTCTCGGGGTTTCACATCCACTGTCCTCTACATGAATATGGTTAGAATCTTGACTCAATGAGCTTTCCATAGAGTCCAAGAACACCCAAAACGGAGTTCGGATCTACAGTTACGCGCCTTCCGAACTGGGAGGCCATGACTATCAGGTCTCTGAATTAGTGTGCCAAAATTTTGAATGAATTTCGAGTCCCAATCGTCGGAATTTGGATTGACCTATTTTAATGAGAATTGTTCTTCTATCGCCTAGTGTAATTAGCAATTTGAATCACCTAATTCGATGAGTGATGGCCAAATTACGGCTAAAATTACTATGGAGTCGTGAAAATGTAATTAAAAACTCGCTTCAACATAATTCCCACTTTGAATGCATTTTTGAGTCCAAATGGGTCGGAATTTGATTGACCTATTTCAATGTGGATTGTTCTCTATCGCCCAGTTGACGTAGGCAATTTGAATCACTCAATCTCGATGAGTGATGGCTTGTTCGCTAAAACATACCATGGAGTCGTAAAAACAAAACAGAAAAACTGCCTGAACATAACTCCACTTTGAATGCATTTTGAGTCCAAATGGGTCTGATTTTGGATTGACCTATTTCAATGTGGATTGTTCTCCCATCGCCTAGTTTACGAGCAATTTGAATCACCTAATTTGGATGAGTGATGACTGGGTTATGGCAAAATACGCCATAGGGTCGAGAAAAAAACTGGACAAGATCTCCCTTGCACACCCATGCCCTTCGACCGAAATTAACTCGAAAGAAGAAAACCACCTCAAATGGTGCGATTCTCGACACCGCCTTCTACTCCGTGAAAACCCTAACCTTGACCTTGCACCTTGTGATTCGGTACTCCATGCTGCAGCTTCACGTCGTTGTAGATCAACTTTACTCTCTACTGTCAGCCTCCGATGACGAAACTCATGAATCGAAGCAGGTTTCGACTTTCTCTCTCTTCTAGCTTGGATTAGAGCAAAATGAGAGCTAGATTTTAGGCTATTTATACATGAGACATGTGCACACGCCGCGCCACACGCCACGCTTTCTCATTCCGTTTCATCCCGAAATAATTTATTTCGTCCCGCTTTTAGCTCCATCTATCTAAATTTAAATTCTTAAATATTTGACATTTTTGGGATTTTTCTAAAATCTCGCTGTCCATTCGACATTGTCGCTTCGAATTTCATGAACCGATCGTCTTTAATTCAATGAATTTGACGTGAATTAGATTCGCAGACGAATTCAACGGTGAAGTCCGTTTCATTATCCGAGATCTAGAAAAATTTCAGATTTTTCTATGGTAAATTACCGTTTTACCATTTTTCAGAAAAATTGCATTTTCACCCCTTAACATAATTTCGTTTTAATCTATTTCAAATTCTTTTGACTCAATACATTATTATAAACATTTTTTTTTCGGGCTTGTTTTTCGAAAATTACTATTCATTTGACTGTTTCCAGTCAAATACCTAACTGATCGAAAACGAAATTTACTATTCATGGGAACTATAAATTCAGGGTCTTACACCCTTCCTAAGTAGCCACGTGAATAACACGCCTGATCCTAGAAGCAATACAGCCCTTGCCTACGCTCGCTTAGTCAAAGGTTAGGGAGGCAATTGATAGGTTTAAACAATAGCTACACTCGCGCAGCCTCAAAATGTGATTAAAAACGGGCCCAAGACTAGTATTGAAGCCCTGATGACATCCCCCAAATATATGCCCAAACAATAGCCCACCACACTTTGGGTGCCAGAGCTCTGGCTGAACTATATTAGGGGAAAAGACCAAATCTCCACCAATCGGGAAAGTAAGATATTTTCCAATAACTGCTTTCTAATTATCCCTTATTAATCTGACAACGATAAGGAATGAAAATATTATCCCTTATCCAGTAAATCAAATCAAATCTCACCAATAAGGGAAGTAGGATAATTCCCAATAACTCGTCAATTATCCTTTATTAACTGACATAATGATGTGTTAAAAATTAAAATATTATCCCTTATCAATCCGACAAATGATAATGAAAAGTTAAAATCTCATCCAATAAAGAGAGAAATTTTATCACCATCAAATCGAAAATCATCCACTATAAATACCAGTTCCACTCATCTAAGTGAAAGGTATTGTGAATTTCACTTCCTAAGTAGCTTGATATTTCTGTTAACCTGACTTTCAGATCTGGAATGTTAACGGCTTGTGTCGGCCGATCCCTTTGCTCGCTTTTGTATGAAATTCAACGCCTGTCTAAATTCGACCAAATTTCAGAATCCAAAGCATGCTCTAACTCCAATTCGATTGAAAAAGCAAACATTCTTAATCTTTGGTTAAAGGTTACATCTTTAATGTAGAAATTTTATGGAACATTTTCTTTTGAGTAAAATAATCCCTTCATAATTTTTAAAGTGAATTCTCCCAAGCCATTGCTTTTAATATGCTGGAACATCGCTTTCTTCGTCAAAAGTCAAAGCTATTGATTATATGCTACCCACTTAAAAGTACACATGTCACAAATGGATAAAATTTTGCCTACATTTAAGGTGGTGGTTTGGACCATCCGATTATTGCTAAACCGAGCAGTTCGTCCAGCTCGACGGTTGAACCGTCGGTTTAGCCGATTCATCATCGGTTCAATCATATTCCGATTTCAAAAAAGGATCAGACCGAAATTGTGGCCGGATTTTTAAAATATTGGTCTTACATAAGATTATTCATAATTATTTTTAATCTTGATGAGATCTTTTTCCTAATTTTCTCTCGAGCTCAATGGAGTTTTTTTATTTTTTCAAGGGAATCATTTTAACTATTATGCTTAAATACAAACATTAAATACAATTGGTATGATAAAAGCATGGGTTAAATTAAATCTTGGTCTAACATTTTCATACAAATAAATAATAATCAATTTATAAATGGTTTGAAACAAGTAAAAATACAATTTAATCATTTTAACTATTACGCTTAAATACAAACATTAAATACAATCGGTATGATAAAAGCATTGGTTAAATCAAATATTGGTCTAACATTTTCATACAAATAAATAATAATTAATTTATAAATGGTTTGAAACAAGTAAAAATACAATTTAATGTTTAGAAATTAATAAAATAAACAACTTAATACTTAAAAATAAACAATTTTTTTTTTAAAAGCTGGGTATTTGGAATGTTTATTCTTAATTTTTTATTCTATGAATATATTTAAGTATTATCATAACATTGTATTTAATGTTTGTATTTAAGCATAATAGTTGAAATGATTCCCTTGAAAAAATAAAATAAAAACTCCATTGAGTTGAGAGAAAATTAGGAAAAAGATCTCATCAAGATTAAATAGTATGAATAATCTTATATTGGAGCCAATATTTTAAAAACTGGACATAATTCCGGTCCGATCCTATCTTGAAACCGGAATGAGGTCAGTGATGGTGGCTAGTTAAACCGGCCAGTTCAACCGAAGCTGGAATGAGGTCGCCCGGTTTAACGATAATCGGGTGGTCCAAACCACCACCTTAAATGTACGCAAAATGAAGAATAAACATTCCAAATACCCAGCTTTGAAAAAAAAATAAAAAAAGGACCCATGAACTGAATATTTCTCATTCCAACATGCGGTGATGATTCAACAAATTATTACATTCAGATTTTCTTTCTTACTTCCGGTTGTTATATGACAGATGACATATCCACTAATCAAACAATTAAAGGTACCACGGAGCATGTCGGTGACATGGTCAAGGTTTCTCCTATCCTAACATGTGATCTCGATTCCGAATATAATTATGTTTTTTACTGTTCTTATGATCCCTCTTGCTCATAGAAATATTAATCTGCTAAAAGATTATATTCGTATATGCACGATCCTACTCAGGACAGTCCAACAAAAAAACAATTAAAGGTCAGAAGGATATTTGAATGGTTTGGAAGGAATCGGTCAATTGCTTAGCCCTAGAAGCAACCGGGGATTGAGAAAAAGGTACGTTTAACAAAAAATCAGATTCAGTAATCTGAGAAAGATTGTATAGAAGACAGCCATTTGGGAGGGCAGGATCATTCTGTTAAATATGAACTGCATATACTTTTTTTTTTCTTTTGCAACTAAAATTAAGATTCATAAGAAGGAATGCATCACACCTTTGTTCTCAATGTGGAGAATCGATCATCTAAAAGCATAGTGAATTGATTTTCCTGAGAAAATTAGGAAACTTAATGAGGACTGAAGAGGGAAAAAAAAGGTTAGGAATGCAAGTAAGTGCAGATGAGTCTGGTGATCGTTTCCAGTGTTGGATTTGTGTTTGGGATATCATGAACAATCTAATGGGGCCAAAAAAAAATTGTGAATAAATTTTTTTTTTTTTAATTTTTTTGCTTTTTTTTTTAACCAAGACTTTGGTAATAAATAAATAGAGGAAAAACATACACTAGTGATTACATATTTACATCTAGCAAGAAGACTCTCCACCTTCAATCAACTAATTCCATTGAAAATGCACTTAAAGAGGCCAAAGGTTGGTCCCTTCACTGGCCAATATTAAACTCATGGCCTTATACTGTAAAATGGGCTTGCTCTCAAATTGATTGGAAACTTTTTAAGTTATTAAATAATGATGAGCCCATAACATAAATATTAAATTAATTAGGGATACGATCTCAACTTTTAGACAAAAAAGAATCCAAAATGTGCTAAAAGGAGGAAAATTAATGTTATAGCCTCCCTAGCAGTATATATGGATCCAGCTTGCTGGATTTATACCCTCAATGCTTTAGGATAGAGGGAAGGAAATGGTCTCAAAAGGCACCTCACTCTTCATTTCCCTCGACTCCTGGACACTGTTGTTTATGGTACTTTCCTCTCAAGCAAGGTACCAATCTACCTTATATGGTCATATTAATATATTTTTTTTCTGCCTCTCACACCGACTTTATCTAGGACCAATAGATTATTCTAAAGGGATAAGGTGCACCAATGTCCCTGGTGCTTGGTCATTTGTCTAATGTTTTTTTTCGGGTCCACTACCGTCCCTAAAGTTTATTTCGTATTTAAAAAATGCCGATTGTAAGAACCAATTTTGTTCGTCTGATCGCCGGGGCATTGGCTGCGTAATGTGAACTTGCAAAAAACACGATCCGGCGACGGTGTGTCGGCCGCCTCTCCGATGATTAAGTCAGCAATGGAGAGGAAGAAGAAGAAGGTTGAAATAGTTGGAATTGCATACCTTTTTCTATGGGGGATCTTCTAATTTATAGGGTTAGGTTCTAAATCTCGGGTTCTTGTTTAGGAATAATATATATTTTTTCCTTATTAAGGATTATCCTTTCGTAGGATAAGATCTGTTTTCTTATCAAGGATTATCCTTTTAAAAGGGATAACGTCACATTTTCCTTATTAAAGATTATTCTTCCAAATAAATGATTTAGAAATTAGGAAATTCAGGGATAAATATCTACTTTGCATATTTTCCCATAACAAATTTCCCCATATCACGGTGAGATGGCTCTTTGGGGTCTGGGATATTTGAGCGGGATCTAGGACTACTGCCGTCACGGTGGGTTCCTGTGTGGTTTTAATACAGTGGGCCGCCTTGGGCCGCTTCATGAGGCAGGCCAGGCAGTGGGCCTTTGCGGGCGCCGGGCCTATTGAACAGTGGGTCTAGGCCTAAAAAGTCATGGTACCCACAATGCCCCCCTTTTTCCCGGCTGAAGGTTGGTACTTCTTCAGTCGGGAAAAATATGGTGCTTTTAAACCTTGAGTGGAGAAAGTTGAAGGGACTTGGAGTGTCGTGTTGAGCGTGTGTTTGGATATAAGCGGCGTGTGAGCGCATGTTCTGACGTCGATCCCGATCTTTCGAGATCGGCGAGAGGGCCCATGATGAGAATCACTTTTGTTTGTGAAGAACTTCCGAGGAGTTAGGCTCCATTGCTCATACATAGCCCCATCATACCCGTACGTGTCGGGGAGAGGTCGTTGGGGTGAACATTTGTTATTGCTGATCTTTTGAAGTCAATCCTAAGTAGCTCTTCCCAAGTGGGGTCTGCTCGAGGCCTCAGGCCGAGATAACTGAAGGGGCCTTAGTTAGCCGGTGACTGATCGAGTCACCTTTGAGAGCAAAGACTCACGGGTTGCCCCAGTGGTAAGAGAAGAATGCAGTTTCACGAGAGCCATTGCTGTGTTTAAACATGCGCCAGCGAGCTAGGAGTCTAAAGTCTGGTCTTTTAAAAGTGCGACGGCTTATAGCCACGGTCGGTATTTGGGGGTGCCCGGGCCGGGCTTGTAGTGGAAGTGCGCCGTGGGGTGTCGGGCGGCAGGCGAAGTGGAGCCTTCAAGAGAGGTGTCATATGGCTTTTAGGGGTGCGGACCGGCAGGCGAGTGCAGGTGAAAGTGTGAGATGGCTTAGAGCCAGAAGTCTGGCATTAAAGAAGTGCCAGAAGGCTTAGAGCCAGAAGTCTGGCATTAAGAAAGTGCCAGACAGCTTGGAGCCACAAGTCTGGCAATAAGGAAGTGCTAGAGGCTTAGAGCAGGAAGTCTGGCATTAAGAAAGTGCTCGACGGGTTAAACGAAGTCGGCGTTAAGAAAGTCTTGAGACTGACTTGGGTATAAGTCGGTCTTTTGAAAGTGCCCGGTGGCTTAGAGCAATCGACATTAAGGATGTACTTAAGCGAAATAGGGCGAGATTCGGACATTAAGGAAGTCTGAGGCTTAAAGTGCGGCATTAAGAAAGTGCTAGATGGCTAGGAATACAAGTCCCAGTCTTTGAAGTGCTAGACGGCTTAGAGCCAGTCCCAGCATTAAGGATGTATGTCGAAGCGACATAAGAAGTAGGAAGTGGCATTAAGAAAGTGTCAGACAGCATAGAGCTAGAAGTCTGGCATTAAGGAAGTGCCAGACGGCTTAAAGCCAAAAGTCTGACATTAAGAAAGTGTTAGACGGCTTGGAGCCAAAAATATGACATTAAGAAAGTGCTAAACGACTTGGAGCCACAAGTCTGGTCTTCTGAAAGTGCCAGACGGCTTAGAGCCAGAAGTTTGACATTAAAGAAGTGCCACATGGCTTGGAGCTAGAAGTTTGGCATTAAGAAAGTGCCACACGGCTTGGAGCCACAAGTCTGGCATTAAGGAATATCAGGGACGACTTAGATTTTGGAAGTCGAGGCATTAAGAAAGTGCGGACGACGGAGCGAGTACGACATTAGAAAGTGTCAGACGGCTTGGAGCAAAAAGTTTGGTCTTTTGAAAGTGCTAGATAGCTTAGAGCTAGAAGTCTGGCATTAAGGATGTGCCAAACGGCATAGAGCCAGAAGTATGACATTAAGGAAGTATTAGACGGCTTGGAGCCACAAGTATGGTCTTTTGAAAGTGCTAGACGGCTTAGAGTCAGAAGTTTGACTTGATAAGGAGTCTTCAGACGGCATGGGACGGAAGTCTAGCATTAAGAAGTGTCAGGACGACAAAGTCGAAGTATGACATTAAGAAAGTGTCGACGGCTTGGAGCGGAAGTCAGAGCACATTAAGAAGGGTGCTAGACGGCTTGGAGCCACAAGTCACAGTCCTTTGAAAATGCAGAACTGACTTAGAGCGAGTTTATTAAAGAAGTGCGGATGGCTTGGAATAGAAGTCGGCATTAAGAAAATGTCCTGCGACTTAGGCCACCAAGTCGGCATTAAGTGTCGGTGGCTTAAATTTGGAAGTCGGACATTAAGAGTTCAGGACGGCTAGGAGCGAAGTGCGGCATTAAGAAGAGTGCTAGGCGACTTGGAGCCACAAGTGCGGATCTTTGAAAGTGCGGACGACTAGAGCGAAGTGCGGCGTGGGAGATGTCGGTGACTTGGAGCTAGAGTGCATTAAGAAAGTGCTAGACGGGCTTGGAAGCGACAAAGTGCGGTCTTTTGAAAGTGCGGACAGCTTAGATCAAAGTCGAGCATTAAAAAGTGTCGGACAGCTTAGAGTCATAAGTTTGACATTAGAGAATTACCAAGCGGCTTAGATGAAAGTCGGCATTAAGAGAGTGTCATGCAGGCTTTTAGAAATTGCCCGGATGTCTTAAATTTGGGGATTTGGCATTAAGAAAGTGCTAGACGGCATAGAGCTAGAAGTCTGGCATTAAGGAAGTGCCAGAACTGACTTGGAGCCAAAGTCGGTATTAAAAGTGTCAGACGACTTGGAACCTAAGTCTGGCATTAAGAGAGAGTGTTAGGCGGCTTAGAGCCCGGAAGTTTGACATTAAGAAGTGTCGGGACGGCTTGGGTAGTCGGCATTAAGAAGAGATGCGAGATGGCTTGGAGCCACAAGTCTGGTCTTTTGAAAGTGTTAAACGGCTTAAAGCTAGAAGTCTGACATTAAGGATGTGCAAAACGACATAGAGCCAAAAGTTTGGCATTAAGGAAGTGCCAAACGAATTAGAGTCGGAAGTTTGTCATTAAGAAAATGTCAGATGGCTTGGATCCAAAAGTCTGGCATTAAGAAAGTGCCAGACGGCTTGGAGCCATAAGTTTGGTCTTTTGAAAAGGCTTAGAAATTTAGGATTTGGCGTGGGATGTGCCAAGCGGCATAGAGCGAGTACGAGTATTAAGGAAGTGCCAGACGACATAGGCAAAAGTCGACATTAAGAAGTGTCGGGACGACCCAAAGTGGAAGTGCGGTATTAGAGGGTGCCGGACGGCTTGGAAGCGAGTGCGGGATTAGAGAGTACAAGGCGGCATAGAACGAAAGTCACGGTCTTTTGAGAAGTTGAGACGGCTTAAGTTAAAGTCGGACATTAAGAAGTGCCAAATGGCTTGGGTGAAGTCGGCATTAAGGAGGTGCTAGACGGCAAAGTCAGTCGGCATTAAGAAAGTGCCAGACCGGCTTAGACCCTGAAGTCTAATATTAAGAAGGTACGGGCGGCTTGGAGCCCGCAATTAAATTCTTTTGAAGGTGCGAGACGACTTAGAGCGGTTTGACGTGGGATGTGCCAAGCGGCATAGGCGAAGTCGACATTGGGGAGTGTCGACGGCTTGGAGCGGAAATGGCATGAAGAAAGTACGAAGCGATCTTGGAGCCACAAGTGCAGTCTTTTAAAGTGACAGGCCTTAGGGCCGAGTGCGGCATTAGGAAAGTGCCCGGACGGCAGAGGCTCCTGAGTCGGTCTTTTGAAAGTGCTAAGCGACTTAGAGCCAAAGTCGGCATTAAGGATGTGTGAAAGCTGCAAAGGCGGAAGTGGCATTAAGGAAGTGTCGGGACGGTAAACGGAAGTCGACGATAAGAAAGTTCAGAGACGGCTTAGAAGCGTAAGTTTGGCATTAAGGAAGTGCCAGGGCGACTTAAAGCAGTTTGGCATGGAAGGAGTGTCGAGACGGCATAGAGCAGGCTGCAAAATTCGAAAGTGCAGACGGCTTAGGGCAGAGAAATGCAGCATTAAAAAGTGCGATTGACTTGGAGCAGTCTAGCATTAGAAAATGCGGGCGGCAGAGCCTGAGTCTTGAGGCACCAGAAGTCTGGGCGACTGGGACGGAAGTTTGACATTAAGGAAGTGTCATACGGCATAGAACCAGAAGTCTGGCATTAAGGAAGTGTCATACGACAGAGTCAAAGTGCAGAATTAAGGAGTGCGGCGAACTGACTTAAATGGGAGGTGCGCGTGAAAGATGCCAGACGGCTTGGAAGCCAGGAAGTACGCATTAATAAAGCTCAGACTGACTCGGGCCTAAGTTTAGTCTTTGTAAGTGCAGAAGACTGACTTGGAGCGAAGTCTGGCATTAATACAAAGCTCCAGGGCGATTTCGGGCCCTGAAGTTTGGTCTTTTGAGTGCGGACGGCTTAGAGGCCGGAAATTACGGCATTAAGGATGTGCTAAGCAAGCGATAGAGCGAAGTGCGGCATTAAGGAGGTGCGGGACGGTAAAGGCGAGTCTGGCATTAAGAAAGTGTCAGACGGCTTAGAGCCGAAGTCTGACATTAAGAAAGTGCCCAGGAACTGACTTGGAGCGAGAAGTGCGGCATTAAAGTGTCGGACGACTTAGAGCTAGAAGTGCGGCATTAAGGAAGATGCGGGACGGGCATGGGCGAGTTTGGCGTGAAATTCTGAAGCGGCTTAGAGCCAGAAGTCATGAGTTAAAGAAGTGCCAGACGGCTTGGAGCCACAAATCTGGTCTTTTGAAAGTGTCAGACGGCTTAGAGCGGAAGTTTGACGATGGGAGGTGCAAATGGCGCATGGAGCGAAGTCGACGATAGGAAGTGTCGGACGGCTTAGGCGGAAGTGCGGCGTGGAAGTGTCAGACGACATAGAGCCAAAAGTCTTGCATTAAGAAAGTGTCGAACTGGCTTGGAGTAAAGTGCGGCATTAAAAGTGCTAAATTTGTTTGGAGCCTAAATCACAGTCTTTTAAGAGAGTGTCGAGACGGCTTGGAATTATAAATGCGATCTTTTCAAAGAGAGTAGAAGGCTTAAATAAAAGTACGGTCTTTTGAAAGTGCCAGGCGGCTACTAGCTAGAAGTCTGACTTTAAGGATGTGCCAAACGGTATAGAGCCAGAAGTCTAGCATTAAGGGAATGCCAGACGGCTTAGAGCCGGAAGTCTGATATTAAGGAAGTGCCTGACGGCATAGAGTCAGAAGTCTGGCATTAAGAAAGTGCGGATGAAAACCCAGAGCGGAAGTGCGGCATTAAAGAAGTGTCGGATGGCTTGGAGCGATGCGGCATTAAAGTCGCGAAACCTTGGCTTTGTCACAAGTCTTGTCTTTTGAAAGTGCGGGCGGCTTAGAGCGAGTTTGGCATTAAGGATGTGCGGGCGACTTGAGACGAAGTCGGACGTGGGATGTGCGAGCGGCATAGAGCGAAGTGCGGCATTAAGGAAAGGTGCTAGACGGCCCCGTAGGAAGTCGACCTTGTAAAAAGTGTTAGACGGCTTGGAATTTAAGTCGACATTAAGAAAGTGCCCGAACTGACTTAGACCACAAAGTCTGGTCTTTTGAAAGCGCCAGACGGCTTAGAGCCAGAAGTCTGGTCTTTTGAAAGTTTCAGACGGTTTAGAGCCAGAAGTCTAGCATTAAGGATGTGCCCGAATGGCATAGACGGAAGTCACGGCATTAAAGTGCAGGACGGCTTAGACGAAGTTTGGCATTAAGGAGTGCCCGGATGGCGTAGAGCCGGAAGTTTGATATTAAAGAGGGTGTCGGTGACGAAACCCGGAAGTCGGCATTAAAGTTCCAGGGCGGCTTGGAGCCACAAGTCCTAGTCTTTGAAGTGCGGATGGGCGTGGAGGCACAAGTATGGTCTTTTGAAAGTGACAGACGACTTAGAGCCAGAAGTTTGGTCTTTTGAAAGTGTCAGACGGCTTAGAGCCAAAGTGCGTGGGATGTGCCCAGGCGGCATAGAGCGAAGTGCGGCGTGAGGAAGTGTCGGACGGCAAATGGGAGTGCGGCGTGGGAAGTGCCATACGACATAGAGCCAAATTTCTTGCATTAAGATAGTAACAGACGGCTTGGAGCCAGAAGTTTGGCATTAAGATAGTGCCAGACGTCTTAGAGCCATAAGTCTGGTCTTTTGAAGTGCCGAGACTGACAGTGCCGAGTCGCGTGGGATGTGCCAAACGGCATGGAGCCCGGAGAGTGCGTCATTAAGGAGTGTTAGACGGCTTAAATGGAAGTTTAGCATTAAAGTGTGAGACGACATAGACGGAAGTCGACATTAAGAAGGGTGCGGACGGCTTGGAGTGAAGTGCAGCGTGAAGTGCAAGATGGCTTGGAGCCACAAGTATGGTCTTTTGATAGTGCCAGACGACTTGGAGCCTGAGTCTAGTCTGCAGAGGTGCAAGGCGACTTAGAGCCTTCGGAAGTGCGGTCTTTTCAAGTGCTAAGCGGCAAGAGCCCCGAGGAAGTCGACATTGGGATGTGCCAAGCGGCATAGAGCGAGTCGGCGTGGGAAGTAATCAAGCTGACTTAGATCGGAAGTATGACATTAAGAAGTTATAGACGGCATAGAGCCAGAAGTCTGGCATTAAGAAAGTACCAGACGGCTTGGAGCCAAAAGTTTGGCATTAAGAAAGATCCAGACGGCTTGGAGCTACAAATATGGTCTTTTGAAAGTGCCAGACGACTTAGAGTCAGAAGTTTGACATTAAGGAAGTGCTAGAGGGCATAGAGCAAGAAGTCTGGCATTAAGGAAGTGTCGAGACTGACCTTAGAATAAACGTCGGCGTCGCGAGGCAGTTAGACATCAACTATCTTTTGGCAGGATAGGACATTTCTTGGACTTAGTAATGAACTAGCTAGGCATCCTGCTTCAGGCGAGACCGGGGCAATAGCGCCATCACAGGACTTTGTCTTGGAGCCAGTGAACTTTAACCATCTTTGAATTTAGATAGGGCATTTAGCGCTATCAGGAGCTTCGAGTGGGCCAGGTTAGATGTTATCTATCTTGGTAGGATAGGTCATTTCTTCTTTTCCATTCGGGCTTTTAAAGTGGGCCGGTTAGATGTTGTTTATCATAGGAATTCGGACATGTCATTTTACTACGCCATCCAGGGTTTTAAGTGGACAGGTTAGATGTTGTCTATACCGAGCCGGATAGGTCATTTTACTACGCCATCCGGGCTTTTAAGTGGACCAGTTAGATGTTGTCTATACCGGGTCGGACATGTCATTTTTTTGCTCCATCCGGGCTTTTAATGTTGACCAGTTAGATGTTATCTATATTGGGTCGGATAGGTCATTTCTTTGCGCCATGGTTTGAAGTGGGCCCAGGTTAGATATTATCTATCAGGTCGGGCCAGTCATTTATTAAACGTCATCAGGGCTTTAAGTGAATGGCTAGAAGTTGTCTTTCAGGAATTTGAATAGGTCATTTTATTACGCCATCCGGACTTTTAAGTTGACCGGCTAGATATTATCTTTATTGGGCCGGATAGGTTATTTTACTGCGCCATCCGAACTTTTAAGTTGGTTGGCTAGAAATTATCTTTCTTAGTAGGACATGTCATTTCTTAGAGTCATCAGGACTTTTAAGTTGTGGCTAGAAGTTATTTTACACAGTGAGACAAGTCATTTCTTTGCGCCATCAGGACTTTTTAAGTTGGCCAGACTAGAAATTATCTTCTTAGGGATGGATAAGGTCATTTCACTGCGCCATCAGAGACTAATGTTGACAGTTAGATGTTATCTATCTTTGAAATGGATAGGTCATTTACTGCGTCATCCGGGCTTTTTAAGTGGGTTATTGCAAAGATTGATAGAGAATGCTTTAAAGAAAGCTTTATTGATAATACCTCTTCTGGAGTTCGACTTTCTTCAATACGAGATCGGTCATTATTTGATGTGAGCCTTCAACGACTTTGCAGCTCCTTCATCTTTCTTACTTGTTCTTCTTGCTTTCTCCATGTCTGGCCTTGATGGAAGAATTGATTTTCTAACGGCCCGGGTCATTGGGTTTGGATGACATTGCGGCCTTACGGACCCAGTCGGATGTGGAATGGGGATCAGTAGGAGCTCTCGGTGACGGAGGGCTATTGGACAGTGGTTAGAGCCAAGCCAACACGATCATCGGTGAAACTTTTTTTGTTCGATTTCCACGAGACGGGCGCCAATGTAAGAACGATTTGTTAAATCGATCTCGGGGCATCGGTTGCGCAATGTGAACCTGCAAAAAGGGCGATCCGGCGATGATGTGCGGCCCTCTCAGATAATTAAAGTCGATAAGAGGAAGAAGAAGGATTGAGATAGTTGGAATTGCATACCTTTTACATGGGGATCTTCCCATTATAGGGTTCGGTTCCCAAATCTCCGTTTCTTATTTTAGGAATAATATATATATATTTTCCTTATTAAGGATTATCCTTTTATGGGATAAGATATGTTTTTCCTTATTAAGGATTATCCTTTTAAGGGATAATATCTGTTTTTCCTTATTAAGGATTATTCTTCCAAATAAATGATTTAGAAATTAGGAAATTCAAGGATAAATATCTACTTTGCGTATTTTCCCATAACAAATTTCCCATATGCGGTGAGATGGTAGGTGGGGGCTCGGCACGAGACGGGTTTTTAAGGCTTCTTGTGATACGGTGGGTTCCTTGTGGTGTGTCGGTGTTGCGCCCAGGTTGCTTCATGGGCGAGGCCGGGTAGTGGGCTTTGGCGGGCCAGCGGGCCTATTGAGAGGTGGAGTGCAGGCCTATTGGACAATGGAGTGCGGGCACAAAGGCGACAATTGCCCACGCCGTGTCATCAACGACGTTAACAGATAGACAAACAGAGTGTTAACTTTGTTGATGTGGCACCTCTCATGTGCATTTTTAGCTTATGTGACACTTTTGTACATGATTTTTCTTCAGACATTGTTTAGCCAGGACCTCATCCCAGCCGTCATTTTGCATTTGGTTTTAATCTTTCATATGAGTCCCATGTCGATAAAATCAAACCCTTCCACCCCTCAAAATTGAAGTTCATTTTCTTATCATCCTTCTAGTTACATTGCTGCAATTTCATTCTCCTTTACTTAAGCCCAAATAAACCATTTGAAAACCCTACTATTGAAACTAATCTTCTCTTCATGCCACAACCTCCTTCCCTGACTTCTAGGGTTTCTTTTTCCATCCCAAACCTTAACACATAACACCATTTCCACCTCTCCTTATTGCGTCCTCTGAATGGCTCCCTTCCTTTTGAGCAATGGGTATAGTTTAGAACCCTGGTCTTACATTCTCTCTCTCCATCAACATATGAAAAAGACTAGATTCAAATTGGGTATCGACGGCCTGACGATCTAGAAGCATAGAATTGTAGGAGGTTTACCTCATCATATCATGAATCTAGCTATTGAGCTTCACAATACAGAATACAGGATGAACGAAACCATTGTCGTATGCCATAGCAAGCCAGGCGCTTGGTACCCTCCCTTGTTCCAGACCCTTCCATGCTCGCCAACTGGTTATGGCGAGTTCATGTACACGATCAATCGGACCATGTTTGAGACAGACAAGCTCGATTCATGTAAGTCGGTGTAATCAAATGGATTTCGTTTGGGTTCTGATGGAATTTCATGTTTCCACCTTAATTGAAAGCGGAGTTGATCCATCCAAGGTATGAAAATTGTTCAACATGTGATGTGAGCTTCTTTGATTTGTTCAAGTATAAACCATATCATTGATAGGGGAATTGGTATTAGGAAAAAAAAATTCAAAATTTGAAATCAAAACCCATTCCACCTCAAGAGTGGGATTCATTTTAATAAGCATTCTTATGTCAAGAAACAAAGCATAAATGACTCAAACTGATTCTGTGTGTGGGTATTTTTCCTTTTTCTCTTTTTTTTTTCTTGAAATTGAATATATTGGAGAAAATCAAGAAAAAACCAAAAATAAGACCTGAATATGTTTGGGTTTAAACCAAGAATCATAATCAACCTTAGATGATTGATAGGGATAAGAGCATTTTTGTTAAAACAATGTTTGGGTTTACAAAATCACTTGCACTGGTGTCACATAAGCTAAAAACGCATGTAAGGCGTGCCACGTCAACAAAGTTAACGTCTTGTTTGTCCATCTGTTAACGTTGTTGACGGCAAAGGCATTTTTGAGCTACGGAATAAACTTTAAGAATAGCGGTGGACCTGAAAAAGCATTAAAGGCCAAATTAGACATATAATTAAACACCAAGGGCATTGGTGCAACTTATATCTTATTCCGAATGAATCTCAATTAGTTGGCCACTAAATCTATATGTAGATATATATATTGATAGACAAATATTCTTCCCTTTAGCCCTTTAGCTAGGGCAAAAACCATATTCATCGTCCACATCTTCACTCCTCCACAAAGATATATTAGAATCTTATGGGCTGTTTGTTTACACTTTTCAAAAAACTGTTTTTTGTTTTGAAGAATAAGAAAAACAACGTTTAATTCATTTTTATTAAGCAGAGCATAGAAAATCTGCCCAAATTCGACAAATGCGGTTTTTATAGAAACCTTTAAAGAAGTTAGAGCTGTTTGGTTTCCTTTTTCTGGAAATTGCTCTAGAATGGTCTTTGATACTTTTGAGAGAAAATGGTGTTCTCTAAGACTCTTCTTATTTTCTAAACTTAATGTATTTTCTAAACTTAATGGTTTTGTGTTTTTTCAAAAAAAAAAAAAACCCAAGTAAACCAAACATGTTATGTATTTTAACATTACTCATTTATTTTTTAGAAACGCCAAAACAATTTTCAAAATTGTAAACAAGCAGTTTAGGTATATGTTTTTAAAAATTGTTTTATATTTACAAAAACAAGGAGAATAAAAAAATAAATAAAACACTTTTGGTTCCTAGTTTTTTTTTGTTCTCAGAAAAAAAAAACAAAAAAACAAAAAAAACAATAAATTCAGATAACAAGAACAATTCAAAAAAAAAAAAAAACTATTTTGGTATTCTCTATATTTTCAAAAGCTATCAAGAATAGTTGTCAAAATAAAAACAAAATAGCCTCTAGAATTATGTTCTCTGTGTTTCATTTGTTTTCAAGAATTGTTGTCAAAAAAACAATTTTTAGAAACAGAAACCAACCGGGACAGAAGAAGGATATATGGAATCATATTTTGGTAAGGCCCATTGCTCGACCAATATTGGGGCACAGCAGGGTGGGCCCTGTCTGGAAATCGACAAAATTGAAAGCATCTAATTCGCAGAGGACCAACCCATAGGAAACGAACAAATATCTTTCACCTTTATATTTTTTATGTTTCACTGAGGATAAGTGTACCAATATTTTTTATCATGTGGCACCAGTTCTTGGAAATGACATCGTTGCCCCTTGGAAAACAAGGAAGCTTAGTTTGGCCATGATTTTCACTGCCCTTTACGGAGAAGGTGGGAGACCTCTATATAAAGGGGTCTATATTATTAATAACCATACAAAGCAGCTGAGGAGCCCAGAGCAAGTACTTGTCATTAAGGAAATGGCACGAAAGGGAGACAAACAGTATCTCTTGAAGGCTGCGGCGGAAGGGTTTGGTTTGTTGGAACATATTTTTCCAAATAGATATCCTGTTCCTCAAGGGCCTCTGCAATTTCCACCACCCCAAGGCCATAGCCGCCCAGAAGAGGCTGTGCTCGGCGACTTTGAGGCTGCTAAAAAGTATGGGGGAATGGTATTTGTATATAACGAAAGAATGAGAAACCAGGTCAAGTTCGCTACTAGAGAGAGAGAGAGAGAGACAGAGAGCAGCATTATCATGATGAGGTCGTCTAGCTAGCTGCTTCTTGCATAAGTACTTCCAACTCACTCCTGTATGTATGTATGTGGTGCTTCCTATTATAATAATAATTATAGTAGTGATGGAGTTCAGATCTTGTGCTAGCTGCAGATGTAAATTAGCTTATTATGTTGTAAGAATATGAGCACTTTGTATCTATCTTCTAGCTCTTTATGATCAGTAATAAATTATGCATGTAACCTGTAGTATTTGTACAATATCGTGTATTCTAGAAAGCTCTCCAATCTTTTATAACTTCAACTAATTCAGTTAGGATGTTGGGCAGTTTTACCACTTCCAGAATGTTCCATAGTTATGTATAAATACAGTGTTTTTGTATTCTTCAAGCAGTAGAGTAATAGTATAGACTTTTCTTCCCCTACTAGCTTTCTTCCATTTTGGTTTTGCCATGTCAATGCACATGGTATCAGAGCAAGGTTCCATTCAATCCACTGCAACTCTATTTTGATTTTTCTCTACTGTTTCCCGCCTATAAGTTTGTCGACAGGAGGAGATTCCCTACCCATCGATGATCTCTCTCGTAGCACTAATACATCGGATCTCCCTCAATTCAGTAATGGTGAAGATTCAAGCAGTACTTCACAATTACCTTACTTGGAGTCGATTCATGAAGATTGCCTCAATCGCCAAACATAAGCTAGGGTTTGTTAATGGCAAGCTTGAGCAACCAGATGTTAATTCCAAAGATTACGAGCAATGGCTCCGTGTTGACAGTATGGTAATCTCTTGGATTTTGAATTCTATATCCAAAGACATTGTAGATGCTTTTCTCTATGTGAATTCTGCTAAAGAGCAGTTGGATGAACTCGCTGAAAGATTTGGGGAATGCAACGGCCCCTTAGTCTACCAGATTCAACGAGAAATTGCTTCCATTTCTCAGGGCATGAGCGTATCTCAATACTATATTAAACTGAAAAAGGCTTGGAATGAGTTCAATTATTTAATGCCACTACCTCTGTGTTCTTGCCAACTCTATACTTGTGGAAATATAGTTATATCACTAGGATGGGTAGTGGTGATGTTAGCTATATCACTAGCATGGGTTCAATCTAGTTGAGGAATCATGGTGGATCAAATAGAGTTTTGATAGATGTTTGGCATGTACAGAAGTTGAAGAAGAATCTCATTTCTTTAGGAGCCCTAGAGTCTAAAGGTCTTGTTGTGATTATTCGAAATGAAGTTCTAAATGTCATTTCAGACACTCTTTTGGTTATGAAAGGCCTAAAAAGAAATAACTTGTATTACTATAATGGTAATATAGGGATTGGAGTAGTGGCCACGGTTTCTGGTAGCAATGAAGATTAAGAGTTTACTAGTTTGTGACATAGATGTTTGGGGCCTGCAATTGGAGTACTGAGCAGGTATAGGCATGATTCTGGTAAAGGACATTGATAGACAGTGAAATGGGTTCTACGGTACTTATTAAAAACCGTAAATGTTGGCTTAGTCTTTAAGAGAGATGATGCATGTGATCAGTATGTTATTGGTTTTTTTGAATCAGATTGTGCTAACGACTTGGATAAATGACAGTCAACAACCGTTTGTCTATTTAAGGAGCACCAGTAAATTGAAAGTCTACGAAGCATATTGATGTTCTCTATTAGTTTGTACAAGAAGGACGAATCTTATTTCAGAAGATTGAGATTGTCGAGAATCCCTCATATTTGTTAACTAAGGTGGTGATAGCGAGCAAGTTCAATCATTGTTTGGACTTGATCAACATTGCGAAAGTTTGATTGCGTCGTTAAACGCATTTGGAGGCGTTGCAACTTTTGTCAAAGAGAAGTTTTAAGATGGGATTGACATATTCGTCAAGGTGAAGATTTGCTATATTATGACGACTATGCAATCTCACATTGGAAAGAGTGGGTTTTTGCTTTTCCCCTTGAGCCTATAAAAGGGTCTTTCCTCTTTATATTAAATGCACATCTTCCCATTCACTTAAGAGTAATTATAGTATTGTCCAATTGCTTGAGTATTTACTTTTTGGCTCAATTTATTAGAAAAGTAATTTGTGGCCCTAAGTTTATAATTTTCTTTGATTAGTGGAAGTTGTTCCTTGGCGCTCAAGGACATAGGTATTTATACCGAACCTTGTTAAATTTTGTGTGCTTGCTTTCTTTTTTGCCTTTAGTTATTTTACTTTATGCATTATTTGGTGCCTTTGCACAACGAGATACAAGAATTCAGTTTTAAGAGATGCTCAACATTTCTCTTTCCCTTTACCCTTTTTCAACGGGAAAGGAGATGAAAATGGCTTCAGAAATCCACCACTTTGAACCTTTTGCCTCCCTTTAAGATCTTTGCATGTGGAAAGAAAAATGCCGAAATTCAGCATTTGGCCTTCTCTCCCAACGGGATTCGAGATAATTCGAATGATTTTCAACACCACAAAAAATCAAGGCATGCATGTGAAGAATAGAAAACAAAAACTACACCGAACCCATTCATGAATGTCGGCCTTGTCCATAGAAAACCTCAACCAAAATCCAAAAAGAAAGAAAGAAAAAGAAAAAGGTGTTGGATATAGTGAATGAAATGGATGACATTCACTGAATAATTCTTTGTTCATAATTATATGGATTTCAGTTATATGGAATGAATGACACTCTATGAATGATGTGTGACATTATTGAATAGTGAATTTCGAATTAAGAGTTTGGGAAGCCAAAAGTTTGGCATTCCAAAGGTCAAGTCTCCTTTATATAAAGGTTGTCGGGGTATTTCAGGAAGAGCAGTCAAAAAAAAAAAAAAAAAAATTAAATACAGTCTCGAGTTTCCTTCGTAGATCCTTTATGCATTGATAGTGCAAACATCATCGGTTAATGGATGCGACCAAGTGCTGTCGACCATTCGACACGTTTATCCTGACAGTCCGCCTTGGAATCTCAAGCACCCGGCGAAGAAGGCGAATTGTCTTAAGGAAATTGTAGATCTCACAAGACTGAGTTTCTCGACTTGAAATGGACATTGGTTCGAGACACCATGGTTCCATTGCATGCGCTTTCCAGTGGCAGCCCTGCGTGACACGAGGCACCGTGATGCCCTCTGATTGCTATCTGTCTCACTTGGAGAAAAACCAGAGAAATTCAGTGGACTTAATTTCAAAAAGGTGGCGGTAAGATGTTGTTATTTGACCACCTTGGATCCTTGCGAGATTCTTGACGGAAGAAACTCCGGCTTCGAAGAAGATGAAGCGCGATATCCGAGTGCTCCAGTCTTGTGGATGCTTGAAACATTCTGACTTTTGTCACGGGAACTCGTCATGAATGCTTTAAGCGATTCTCTATACAATGTGCACGGATAAGAAGCGGCCGAGGGCTATGGGAATCACTAGGCCAGAAATATAAAGCGAGGATGGGGCCAAAAGTTCGTTGTGGGCGATTCCTGGAATATAAAATGGTAGATTCCAAGGCGGTCGATCGAGTCAAGAACTAAGTAATCCTCCATGAGATTCATGCAGGGAATGGCGTTGGCGAAACTTTTCAAGTAGCGGCTATTATTGAGCGCATACGCTTGGAAAGACTTGAAACTACCGAGCATAAGAAAGGAGATGAGCATCGAAGATCTAGTTGTGGAAGGCTTCGCATCGAAAGAAGACAATAAAGGATCTGAGAGGAAAATGGCACACAATCAGTGAGGCTAAGGCTAACTTTGTGGAACATGAGTCGAGTTCCAAGTTCAAAAAAGTCAACAACGAGGAAAGGCATAATTTGGGACGAAAGAAGTGTTCAAGAAGCAAAAGTTCATGGAAATGCTTCAAGCGTAGGAAGCAAGATTACAAATATTACGATTGCGGACTTAGAAGAGAAACAAAAACAGGAAACCCCGATGAAGTTGACGACATCTCGAGGATGTGTACGAAGTGACCTCCTTTGCGGTGATCTACGAGGTGGGCTGGTGGATCAAATCCCGGAATGGTGGATTGACAGCAGTGCTTTACCCGCCATGTATGTTACGATAAGATGATGTTCTCACCTTTGAACCAATTGAGGCGGAGAAAAGGTGTTCATAGGAACTTTGCCACATCGGATATCAAAGGGCAAGAGCGAGGTGGTCTTAGAAGATGACTTATGGGAAGGCGGCTCTAACAAATGTGTTATATGTACACAGGGAAATCATGAGAACTTGGTGTCTGGTTCTTTGCTGAATAGTGTGATTTCGGTTGGTGTTTGGAGTCGAGATAAATTTGTTCCTCTAGGCTTGGAATGTATGTCGGAAAAGGGTATATAGTGGCGATTATGTGGAAAGCAATGTAATGACTATCGATAAATTAAAGGAAATGAATAAATAGTTCTTACGCATATTCTTGAGTCATCTAATCTATGGCATGGTAGATTAGGACATGTTAATTATGATACATTGCGTAAATTAATTAGCAAATCATATATAACTTTCAAATTGATTTTAAAGCACA
This sequence comes from Tetrastigma voinierianum, assembly GCA_016808115.1. Lineage (NCBI taxonomy): Eukaryota > Viridiplantae > Streptophyta > Magnoliopsida > Vitales > Vitaceae > Tetrastigma > Tetrastigma voinierianum. The sequence continues at coordinate 233,538 of JAEQBH010004503.1, read as the reverse complement.
AGTGTGGGGAAACTTGTGTTGAGGCAAAACTAAGCTCGAGGTCATCTTTCAAAGTATTAAAAAGACACCTTTGAACCTCTTGACAAATCCATAGTGATATATGTGATTTGAAGCTCGTCTGAACAAAATTGGTAATAAATATTTTATTACCTTTGTGGATGATAGCACGAAATACAGTTATGTGCCTTAAAAGTAAGGGTGAGCGATAGAAATTTGTTCTCTACAAAAGCGAGTTGAGAATCAACTCAATAGGAAGAATTAAAGTGAAAGTGATCGAGGTTGAGTATGAATCGCCATTTGTTGACCTTTGTACCTTTCGACATGCGATTATACATGGGCTCACGACACCTTGTCATGATCTAAAAGGAATTGGCTAAGCGGAAAATTGCACTCTAAAAGAAATGATGGTGCAATGCGATAAGTTACGAAGTACACCCTGAGAACATGTGGGGAGAAGCCATTTATTTGCTAATTACCTTCTAAATAAGGTACACAAAGAAGCGAGAAAAGACTCCATATGAGTTATGGAAAAGGAATGAATTAGCCATCCTGCAAATGTTGCGAGTGTGGATATGCGGCTAAAGTGGCGGTTCCTCCACCCCAGGTGAGAATAAGACACAAAACTATTGATTGCATCTTCATTGGTTATGCACATAACGATCTTTGTATCGATTTCTTGTTTATGAGTCTAATATCACAGGATATTCCTTTAGAATACGATAATGGAATCGAGGAATGCATCATTCTTTGAGATGTGTTCCATCACGGATCAAGAAAAGCACAGTTCATCCAAAGCAGTGTTGGAGACTATTCATGAAAATAGTCGGGATGAAGATCTGATGGAAGGTAGAACCAGCGCGATAAAGGCGAGAGACGGAAAAAATCATTTGGTCAGTTACTCGACATATGCTCGAGAAGGAACCTCGAACCTATAAAGAGCGGTAAACTCTACGGAGAGTCTCATGTGGAAAGAGGCAATTAAAGTGAAATTGATTCCATCTTGCATAACCATGCTGGGATTAATAGATCTTCCGGTAGGTTGTAAACCTCTAAGTTCGAAGTGGATTTTTTTTTTAAGAGGAAACGGAAAGTAGAATCAATAGACAAATACAAGGCAAGCTTGTGATCAAGGCTATAGGCAAATTGAGGTTTAGTTATTTTGACACGTGACCTCTGTACTTGAGAATAAACTCCATAAGGATGGTGCTTGCAATTCTTTAAGATCTTGAGGTACATCAAATGGATGTCGAACGGCGTTCTTAAATGGAATTTGAATGAAGAAATCTACATGGAGCAACACAGAGGGGTTTTACCTTTCCAGGGATGAGAAATGAAAGTCGTAGATTGGTGAAATCCTTGTATGGATTAAAATAAGCAGAAACGATGACATAGAAATTTGACAACGTTATGTTTTCACGTGGATTCAAAATCGATGAATGTGACGAGGGTGTGTGCATGTAGAGATGATGAACATGGTACATGTCGATTTGTATGTTTGTACGTAGATGATATGCGATTATCTGTAGTGATGATAAGATGATTACATCTACGAGAACATGTTGATTAAGATTTGACATGAAAGACATGAGACTTGCTGATGTTATTTTGGGAATAAAAATCAAAAGAACATCGAGGATGGATTCGTCACTAAGTCAGGTCACATATGTTGACAATATTCTTGGGAAGTTTGATAAGGATAAATCTGGTATAGCCAGAACACCGGTAGATGTAACTCTACACTTTTCCAAGAATAAAGGAGAGAGTGTTGCTCAAGTAGATATTTTGTTGGTTTTATTTATTCTTTCTAACAAAAGGCATTGCATGTAAAAATAAAAACCCACAATCAAAGATCACAATTATGACAGTGAAGAGAGAAAGCGGCCAGTGAAGAAGCAGGCTCGTTAGGTGACGGAGAGTCTCTGACCTCTCTCTCATGCTCTGGCCATCATATCTACGGTATCGTCGATCTTCTTAGACACGGGACGGAAGAATTAAGAAAGGCGAAAATGAGAAGAAACGGAGAGAGAGAGAGATCGAGGGTGGAGTTGTGAAGAGACTTATAAAGCAAAGAAAAGCGAGTTAATCGAAATGGACATAGAAGTGGCCTTGAGAGAGGAGAGCGAAAGCGGCCCTTTGCATTCTCAGCGCAACTCTGCGGCTTAGGCTACATAGCGGCCAACGGTCGAAGCACGAAATCGAAAGCAGAAGCTAGTGGGTCACCGGTTTATTCACGATTACTTGAGTTCAAGGCACTCGACTCTTTGACCTCCTGCGATTTCAGTTTGAGTTCTCCGTTTTGTTTCGTTGCTTTGAAAGTTTTATGGCTTTGCTACGACCATAGAGACTCGTGTAGCTCAGGCATTAGTTCCTACTTGATATGACTCTTACTTCTTGGGCATTAAGAAATTTCAAATTTGTGTTAGAACTGACTATTAAGCTATATCATGGCTATCCACGCCATTTATTTGAAAATTAAGCCCAAAGTTTCATGGAGCTGTTATATGTAAAAATAATCGGTAAAGAGTGAGAATATTTGATAATAAGGTAGAATTCAAAGCCTAAACGAGTTAAATGATAATTCCAAGATTATAGGACTTCACATTATTCCTTTTTTTTAGTTTTGCCTTTAGCTTCGGGCTTGATCTTTGTTTTATAGAGGTTTGATAACTGTAACGTGATTTGGTCAAGGTTGGACTTCTCTTAATTCATCATTGTCTTGACAGTTGAACCCAATGGTCCCACTTATTGGCGCCTATGTGGCGGCTCCTCGGGTGATTCCCTTTTCGGCTGTCAGGCGGTTTTTGGCATGGGAGCTTCTTGATTGCATATCACATTGGTTGGCTGTGATGGAAGCTCTTTGGTTGCTTCGCTTGTTAGATGTGTGACGTCATAAAATCCGGGAGTCCGTTGATCACCCATCAATCCATGAAATGTTTGTGGATATCGTGTAACTTGATATCACATCGTTGTGTCCCATTTACCAGAATCCATAATTTAACAAAATCGGACAAAGTCTCTTTTGTACGGAGAGCTCTATCCAAAACCAAACCTGTACAATATACCATAACATGACCCGTCAAAACAATATAACCACAATGGCCATGGCTAGGTCCATTTATGAGTAAAAATTGACCACATAGGGTCCATTTATCCAAATTCATGTAAAAACATACTAGGCTGTGTAAAAAAACAGTCCATAAAAGTTCAATTACCACTCTTTTACATAAAAGTACATGCCAAAACTAGTTTGCTCCAAATATTTTACAAAATGAGTTATAAAAGCCACAAGTCGGCTTTCTTTACCCTTGCGACCTCGAATGAGAGCTGTCCAAGGGTATACATCCCACACCTAAAATGTTTTCCCGTATAGGGTGAGCCACGCCCAGTAGAGTAATTCCTACAAAGGCTACTCCCCACCTAAGTGCACATGCAACGTTTACATTCAACAATTCATATTCACATCAACATTCCAAGTGAGAATATGCAGATCTTAGGTTGGAATTCTACATGTCATGCCATGAAATGAGATGAAACTCACTTATGCACCATACCCCGAGTCTTCACCGACTCCCACCCCACAATGCAATGCCAATGGGTAATAAAACCAATCAATGATGAATTTCATCAAATTATGATCACTTTATAAACAAAACCAAGTGTCTTTGTGGGTAATGGATTTTGTAATCACACTGCTAGCTCCGCACACCTATCTACACTTTTTGCACTTTCACCGTTCAAGTGTATGAACCTTGATATGGGTCTCACTTTCGAAGTGTCTAGCCCTTCTTCTTTATGCAGGCACAGGATTTTCCATGTCCTTGAGATCGTGCGAACTGCATTGAGCCCCAGGTTCAGCAGTACCAGAAACCACTTATGATCAGCGAGATGTGGTGTTTGATTTCAACCATGAACTCACACCCATGAAATGTGATGCTTTAGCGCATATGCAATGTAATGCTCCATTGCATATCAATGTCATGTCACATATGTCATGAATGTCACATTGACAACTTAAATCATACATTTAATCATGTATGATGGAAAATCATATCATATGCAAATAATCTCCAAATAAACACTCATTCTAATGTCAATATATTAATACACATATATCAAGATTTTATCTAACAACAATAACCAAACATGTCATTACAAAATCAAGAAATAACACCCTTAATCCTCAAGGCCAAATGTGACATATAATATGCCTAAAGCATTTCATGACTAAGCTTATTATAAACAAGCCATAAAAGCAGAAATTTAAACGGCCTCTTAGAGGCCATAAAAGCCAGGCCCAGCTTGGCCCATAACGGCATAAATTGAGAAATTTAAAGCAGGCCCCTAAGATAGTCTAGATTTTTAAGCAAAACAATCCCTTAAGAAACAATCAGCTGAACATATAATCTAAACCAACCCCCCTGAAACCGGCCGTAAAACGGACCATAAAAACGGTCGTAAAGCTAGAATTTAAACACGGTCAGCAGGCCCCTTAACATGCTATAAACAATCACAATCTGACCCACAAAACTAGCCCTGGAAACAAGCCATAAAAGGGCCATAAAGCGGTCGAGCAAAGTCAAAACAACCCCTTAAACATGTGTAAACAATCAAAAATCAGCCCATAAAATGTATATAAACAAACCATAAACGGCCATAAAGCCCAGGCGAGCCACCCAGTCAAAGTACTTTTATGCCATAAGCAATCACCAAATCAACCCACAAAACCAGCACAACGGACCATAAAAATGGCTATAAATCGGCCCGAGCCACAGTCCTAAACAACTTCTTTATGAGTCATAGACCGGTGCAAAATATCCGCTTACTGACCATACTCTTGGGCCTGCATGATCCAAGCGTACTTAACAGCGAAGGTAAAATAAGCCCAGAAGTAGGAAAGAACCATACCTCTTGGAGAGTGGTAGAAATGGTAAGAGGCCTCAAGAACACCTCCTAAGCCCAAAACCTTTGATTTCCCCAAATCCCCTCATTTAAATCTTCGGTGAAATTCTTCCTTTTTGGTACGTGCGTGTATCCCTCGTCGAGGCGATGAACTTTAATTCTTGGCTCGACGAATTCCGACCGAAAGGACCTCCGAGGATCGCCAAAAGAAGTCTTGGACTTCTCTCTTCCTCCCCCTCTTTCTCTCCAACGTTTTTTTCCAGTAGAAAAATGAGATATTTTCTCTCAAAAATTTGACTTTTAAACCTTATCCATAATTTTAAGACTTGGCCCACGTCGCTCCACATGTCCACAACTTGTTTGAGGTCCGTTTTTGCCCCAAAAAGATTAATTTCGTCCCGGTTTAAGTTAAAATTATTTTATATGAATATTATATAAATTATTTTCCAACTTTCACAATTTTTCTTGAAAATCTCGTTTTTTTAGGGGTCACTGGACACATGTCCCCTCGAAAAATGTGAAAAATCCGACTATCTTAGAATCCGACGAAATTCGTCTAGATAACTAGATTTCGCGAGACAAATCCAACTGTGAAGTCTGTTTCATCACTTGATGTTTAGAAAAATTTCAAGTTTGCAACCTATACCCTAGTGGCAATTTATCGTTTAACCATTAAAAAAAATTCAAATTTACTTGGGTTTCACATTCTCCCCTCCTTAAAAGAATTTCGTCCCCAAAATTCACACACACAAACACATACAATCACATGCATATGCAATTGTCATTTAATATCAAATGGCCCAAAACATACATATACACTCAAATAAGAAAGGATAATTAGTACGTATAGTGTCTTCGTTCCCGTATTGCCTCCTCCATTCCCGGTCTTTGCCCGTAATGCCCTTACTAGCCTCACGGTGCTTGCCTCGCAAAATGGTCACGATACATCCATGACCTGCATCGGTCCCTCCTCGAAGGTTCCATCGCATCAGCGTAGTAGCCCCGATCCACCATATGGGTTGGATGCGGGTGTATTTACGGGCGTAGAGACACCGGAATATAACATGAACACCCGATACGTTTGGTGGTAATTCCAACCGGTAAGCGACTGTACCTACCATCTCGAGTACCTTGAAGGGCCTGATATATCTCGGGGATAGCTTTCCCCGCTTGCTGAAAGAAGACATGATCACCCACCTTAAACTCTAGGGGTCGTCACCGTCTATCAACGTAGCTCTTTTGTCGGCTCTGAGCCGTGAGAAGACGCTTTCGTATCAAATCCACGTTCTCAAAGGTGTCCCTAACCAAATTCGGACCTGTAGAGGGTCTCTCTCCCACCTCCGTCCAACAAACCGAAGATCAACAAGGACTTCCATCTAGTGCCTCATAAGGTGTCATCTGTATGCTCGCTTGATAACTATTAATGTAAATGAACTCCACTAAGGGTAAATGTTCTTCCCAACTACCCTTGAGATCTAGAACGCATGCCCATAGCATGTCCTCTAAAGTCTGGATGGTCCTCTCTGACTGACCATTTGTTTGGGGATGAAAAGCAGTGCTCATCATCAGTAATGTCCCCATGACTCTTTGTTGGGAAACTCTTCGAAAATGAAGCTAGTAAACCTAGGATCTCGTCAGATGCATAGATCTTTTATCCCATGAAGCGAACAATCCTCGCATGTACCTTTTTGTAGAATTCCTCCATAGTGAAGGTCGTCCGCATAGCGAAAAGTGTCGCAGGCTTAATGTAGGTCTTGTCCATGGCCGAATGCAGGCTCGACCCGGGAGGTCTAGCGGATCCGGGGACGTGGACCATTTTACCATATATACATTTTGAATCTGCGAAATAAATGTCGCATAATCATTTCGATTAAAGAGAGCCCACCGTTTTGTCAATTAACACTTTCATTCAATATGACATGTATGCCCTTTCAACATTATCATTTACAAAATATTATCAAAGTTTATCTCCACAAATCAATCAAATATGTTCTTCCCATGAAAACTTATACATTTTTGATTTCATTACAAAAAGAATCAAATAATGTCATGGGATGAAATGTATGCATGAGACGGAGCGTTTACTTATACTCTGCACGATTTGACGATGACTCTGAACTCTGCGGTCTTTGCTCTTGTCCTTAGTCACTCGATACCTGCGCGATGATAAAAACAACGTGCTAAGCATTTTAATGCTTAATGGTTCTATACAATTCTCTCTTTATTTCAATTAAACACAAATATGCAGCTTTTCTAAAACAATGTTTTGGCACAATTTCAATAGTCCATGCAATATATATTATATATATGTGCTTATTTCACATACTTTCAATTACAAATCATTTGTTCACTTTAAAGTATACAATTTCATATGCGATATTTCATTCAAAACTCAAATCATGCATTTCACATATTTACTTATAATTTTGCCCTTAAACGAATTTAACAATTTCTTTCGGTGCCTAGGATAACAGAATCATCGGCACGGTCCTGCTAGGTTGCAAACCGGTACAAAAACATTTTATAACACATTACGATCCTGTTTGGACTCTTATTTGGTTATTTAAAAATCATTGTGTGTGCACTCACCCAGATACTATCCGTTTGGGTACGGTCAGATATGCCACTGCATTCATTTCGTTCATAGTACTACTAGTTTGACCCTTATTGGTATACCAATCTATCCTTAACTCGAATATGACAGGTAACATTCTATTAAGGGCATTAAAACCCAGTCATAGTAATTTACAATATCGTATATACATTTATACCCAAATAATACATTTTGATGCTCATACAATTTTTTTTTTGGCAATGCATTTGAAATCAATTTTCCCAAACCGCTTAAAACAAATCATATATGCAGTTTTCTTGAAAATCATTTCAACCAACAATCACAAAACTTGGGTTAGGCTTCCTCTTCACCAACCCCTAATCCATCACAATTAAAGAACAATATTAGTTGACTTATTTAGGTTTCTAGTTAGGGTTGTTTTCTACCAACTTCCTTCAAGTAAAATTTTTTAGGAACAAATGAGACATATTTTACCTAACTTCCTTAAAGTTCATTGTTCCCCTATAAATCTATTTTATTCAGAATTTGGAATAATCCCGAGATTTGGGTGAAACTCAAGATATGTTACAACAAACGGGACTACTATATTTTCAAAAGCGGAACCGGGAATTTGCCTAGAAAATAGAGCTTCGCTGACCCATTACAGGTCGATGGGGTCCCAATTGAATACACTTATTTCAAGGAGACTTGTTTTCTAGAAGTCCTGGATTTACCCGAAATTTGAATCACTCAATTTGGATGAGTGAAACTCAACTTATGGCCTAAATACCAAAATTGTTCCAAAACACCAAAACTGTCCCAAACTGAACCAAAATTTGCCCAAAAACAGAGCCTCACTTTGACGAATTTTTGGGTCCAATTAATGGGGTCCAAATTTGAATACACTTATTTCAAGGATATTTGTTCTACTATAAGTAAAGTTTACTCATAAATTTGAATCACTCAATTTGGATGAGTGATGACCAAGTTATAGCCAAAACAAAAATATGGGTTTTGGAAAAATTTTGACTGCATTTCCCCTAAAACCCCAATATTTCCTTTATACAAAAATTCCTCAAAACAAATCCTAACCTAAAATCACTTTGAAACTTAACCCAAAACAACCCCAAAATTGATCTACAACCATTCAAAACACTTCTATTCAAATTTGGGGTTTTCATCAAACCCAAACACAACATTAAAGGGGGTTAGGGTTAGTTTCATACTTTTAATCTCTTTCTTTTCACTTCCTTTTTCTTTGTTTGGTTCAAATCCTTGGAGAGCACAAAGCCAACTTGGTCTCCTCTCTCACTCTCTCAACCGTGCCCTAGTTCTCAATGTGAAGATATGCCTAAATAAGAAATGCTATTCAAAAACTAATTTTTGGTCTTAACTGAAAACCTTCACTAGGCCTTGTTTGGCTACCACATTATTTCCTCATTTCTCATTTTTACATTTTAATCATTCTTTTCTCTTTCATTTTCTATTCAACTTATTACATTTTTTCTATTTTGGCACATACACATCTTATTTATGACCATTGGGTCCTCATTTTGACATTTTACCAATTTAACCTTAATTCTTGTATAATTTAGGGTTTATCATTTTTTTCTTTAACAATATAAATTACGAAAAAATACAGATTTAACTTATTTATCACCTTAAGCGTATTTATAAAAGCTGTTAGGATATTTTTAGGGAGTTACAACTCTCCTCCTTAAAAGAATTTCGTCCTCGAAATTACCTTCGTGAAACGAGTGTTGGATCTTTGTTGACGCATGGTTTCTTCACTTTCCCACGTGGCTTCCTCTGTCTTGTGGTTTCTCCACAATACTTTGACCAATGGGATTCGCTTGCTCCACAATTCTTTGACTTCTTGAGCCAAGATCTCTACAGGCTCTTCTTCGTATGTTAAGTCTGGTATAAGCTCAATAACTTCCAAAGAGACCACATGTGATGGGTCTGACCTATACCTCCTTAACATTGAAACATGAAAAACATTATGGATCTTTTCCAACTCTGGAGGTAAGGCTAGTCTATATACTTACTTTGGACTCACTTTCTCGATGATTTCCCTTATGGCCCATAGACCTAGGGGCTCAACACTTATTTTTCGAATCTCGCGACTTTCTTTCAAGGAGAAACTTTTAAGAACACTTTGTCACCGACAAGGTTAAAAATATCAGTTTCGACGGTTATATCGGTACTTGGATTTTATGGATATATCGGTGGATATTTTTACATGAATATCGGTAGATCGGAAATTAACAAAAATACTTTGAAATTCATGGAAATACTTTGTAAAAGTGTAAAAATGACATTAATAATGAAATATACACATTGATATTACATTCGCGATGGTCTTTCGAAACCAAAATGAAGATCGATGTGGCTCCCGACAACATTTGAAGAGGATCCCATGATGAAGACAATACTCATACCAAGACATAGTGTTCCAATAATATGGATTATAAGATCGAACATGTCATGCATAAATGTCATGACTTGTACCCACAACCTCTCCATAGATAGGAGATTCTGGGTTCACCTACATGCTTATTTGAAGTCCTTGTTGCATTTGATATGGAGTTTGGAATGACATTTGTGGATCATGAGGATAGTTAATCATTCCATATTCACCAATGGAACCTGAAGGATGTGAAGAAGGTTGACCATAATTCAATGTGTAAGGAGGAAATACGTTGGCATCATTGGATGAATCATTGTACTGAGTGACAATGCTCATAGACTCAAAACTAGCCAAAAACAAATCCTCATTATGTTGTGTCATCCTTCTTCGTCGACCTCTATATGAAACTCCAATGGCTCCTAATACTGCACCAACTCTCTAGACCAGTGGTCTTCGTCTTGTGTAGCATGTGTGGGAAATCATACGCACCGGTGAATGGACTCGATGGATATTCACTTTGTTGTCGTCTGCATTATCCCGCCCATCATTTCAGTATCACTACCATCATTGGTCCCTCTCCTCTTGAGCCATCATAGCTGTAGTAGAACTACCCGCAAAACTAGATTACACTACTATATTTCAACACTTGAATCAAAGAGAGTAGAGAAGTGGCATGGTGATCATGTCTCTAGTGTCTTGATTGAAACTTTCACTATGAACTGCTTCGGATAAAACCCACTCAACATCAACTTTGCTTCTTGAACATGTACGACGGTCGTGGATCGGTTTCATTTCATCATCTAAATGGAGAGGTCTAACCCATTGGAATAATTAATTATTCTCTTCTTCACTAAACTCGGCTGAAATGTCAAGTAAATCAAGGTAATCTTTTTCAGCAACTTTATCGGTCTTCGCTTGCATATCTCGTATCTTTAGTTTCATGTTATAGTAACAAAAACTAATTGTTTAGACCCGGAGTAAGCTAGCCGATTCTTTATTTAATATGGATAAAATCAAATGTGCTCCGTTTCTCTCACATCTTGTAAAGATGATGCGGTTTGGGAAAAAGAACCTTAAGTCGAATTCCTCGATGTGGGCGTGGTTTCCATCATAAACCACCATTAATTTATAATAAAAATTACTAACATTCAAAATCTAATAATAACATGGTAATGGACTTTACTTTTAAACTTTTAATGAGAAACAAAGCTCACTAGGAACCATTAAATCTCTTGATGCTATTGCTGCTTGATCACCGAATCCCCTTTTGGCATCTCGAAACATTATAAGCTTTGAATTTACAATGAACTTGGCAAATCAATATATGTGTAAGTGTAACCAAATAAATTGAATCAATTAATTAGAAATATAGCCTATTGATGTACCTCATTTCAAATAATGCAGAGACCTTTATAATAGTAGGAGATAATTTTCCAAATACTTCATGAGCAGCTTAGAGTAGCTCGAGGTCACCTCTTAACTTTAGGTCTATATTGAAATCTTGGATTAGATAATATGCTACAAAGTGATTTAAATTAGTATGTGATAAAAGGAAAATAATATGCATTAAAAGTAATTATGATATTGAATAGTTATACTAACTGCGTAGAAGAGGATGTTTGAGGTTTTATCAACTGATCTGATGATTTTTAACTGTTCTTTAGCTTTGGTACATGTAAATTTTGCTTCATCACTCCGGAATCGGCTCGTACACAAATGGCATTGTTGGGGCGATTTGGTCGACAATCAGAAGAAAAGCTATATATAGTGCTTCATAGATTGACACTAGGTTAGAGACATTATAGATATGGATGATTAAACATGAGTCCTTGACCTCGTCAGCGGTCGTCAGGCTAAGCTTGTAGAGAAGCCCATTCATCACTAATAAATATCTTCTTCAAATCAACCCTCTTTAGAAGACTAGCAAGAGCGATTTAATTTTTAAGTAAATCTTATTTGCCTGAATGCATAATATCTCCACCACAAACCTTTCTCGTTGTTGCAACCAACTAACCATGATTGTAGATGAAGTTGGTGATCTTTCGTGCATTGGTAATCAAGTTGGAAACACTTTCTCGTTTACCAATATCTTCAAACATAAGGTCAATGCAATGTGCTGTACATGGAGTCCAATATAAATTTTACTTCTTTATTAACAATTTCTCAGCCTTCACAAATGCTGATCAATTATGCGTAACAATTGCCTGACATTGCCGCCAACTAACATCACGTCCTTCATGGAAACCATAAATGTATTTGTTGTCTTTGATATTATCTTGGCATCCAACGGACTTAAGAAGAATTGTGCTTAGTTACAATATACACTGAAATTAATGAAGCTTAATTTCGTGGGGACGATCCATCCATCACACATAATTGTGCACCCGTAGGTCTTTCATTCTCCTTTGGAGATTCACATAATCTTCCTGTCTTTATACTCCATATCTAAATATTTGTTTTATTTCATACGGCGGGGAGAGGTGCCTATTCTCATGCCTACAAGTTAAAGTAAATAATTATATGGTTTGCAACTATAATGTAAGATAATAATGTTATCAGAAATTGAAAACAGATTTTCACATACCAGCTTGTTGTGCACCAACAATCATGTTTTTTAAGTGGTGGGAATATGCTTTGTGAGGCGCAACGCTCTCATATATGAAGAATTTACTGATTAATCGGCCCATCGTTTCTTTGATTGCACCTCCTTTAAAAATATTTTTAATATTCTTTTGTCTTGCTGCCGAAGATTTGTATAATGATGGAGCGAAGTGGTGTGGATCCAGGTGTCTCACACTTTGAGATCTTTGCACGCGCCTTATTGGATCAATTGGATGTGATTGTGAAGGCTATATATATTAGAAATGTTTGTAAATCCGTTTATACTATAATAATGAATTTAAGTTAAAAGATTTACCAATTTTTCTTTTGCCTCTCATAAACCCTTCTTCTTGTTGTCGATTCCATTCACTAGCTTTGGATGCACGACATACTACTCAATAGTCAGCTCGCTCGTCAGGGTTCTGTCAGTTGGATACATATAGACATCATCATCTTCCTCCTCATTTTCCTCATCATCATCATCACCATCATTATCATCAAAGAGATGTCTATGGCTACCACCCATTATGCCTCGCAGTTCAGCTCGAATTTCTTCAATATTTGCAGCTTTCTTTACTTTGGCTTTATTCCTTTCAACCAATAGTTGTCTCATTTCTTTTTTAACTTCGGGAGGCACATTAGGACACTTCTTCTTTATTTGGTGGGGATACGTATGTGATAAGTGAAATTTAAAACGAGTAATTCCCCCATAGTTCAGCTCGAATTTCTTCAATATTTGCAGCTTTCTTTACTTTGGCTTTATTCCTTTCAACCAATAGTTGTCTAATTTCTTTTTTAACTTCGGGAGGCACATTAGGACACTTCTTGCTATTTGAGTGGAGATCTGTATGTGATAAGTGAAATTTAAACCGAGTAATTCCTCCACTTTTAATGCCATACCACAAAATTGCATATGGTGTCATTTACATTTCCCTTGATAGATGTACAATATTTCCAAGCAAGATCACGACCTCCAGTATTGCTTCCACTTCCACTATCCATCCTATAAACTTCAATAATTGTAATCAATTCATATTCATAATCTCAATGTAAATATAAAGTTGCATTAATTATCATAATTTAAAGAAAATGTATATTTCACAAATTTTTGTAATTCACAAATTTGTTAATTAATAATTAACAAATTTCTATATTTCATATTCATAATCTCAATCTAAATATAAAGTTGCATTAATTGTCATAATTTAAAGAAAATGTATATTTCACAAATTTTTATAATTCACAAATTTGTTAATTAATATTTAACAAATTTTATATTTCATATTCATAATCTCAATTTAAATATAAAGTTCCATTAATAATCATAATTTAAAGAAAATGTCACAAATTTGTTAATTAATAATTAACAAATTTTTATATTTCATATTCATAATCTCAATCTAAATAAAAAGTTGCATTATTTATCATATGCTAAAGAAAATGTGTTTTTACATTAATTAACAATTTATTATATTTCATTCATAATCGTGAATCTAAGTCTACAAGCATTAAATATATCTAAATATATAATATATGTTCATATTTCATACAATAATTAACAAATTTTTACTTTTCATATTCATAATTTCATATAATATAATTTTGCATTAATTATCATATGCTAAAATGTGTTTTATATTAATAACATAAAATATACATAATATATGTTCATATTTCATTTTTCATAATCTTCATCTAAATATAGACTTAAATTAAACCTTAATCTAAATATAGACTTAAATTAAACCTTAATCTAAATATAAACTAAAATTAAACTTAATATAAATATAAACAATCTTAATCTAAATATAAACTTAAATTAATTATTAAATTCGTACAAATGTAAAAAAAAAAATGATTAACATGGAAACATACCTTAAGCTGCGTAAATTATGTATCAATGGAAGACTTGAACACCAAAAATTGACAAAAATATTATTCTCCAACACTTTGCACAAATCAAGAATTGTTTGAGAGAGAATTGATGATTTTGATATGAAAACTAGTGATGTTATGGTTATTTATAGATTTTTTCGGAGTCAAACTAGCCGTTTTTTGGTAGAAAACCCTTTAAAAATGAATTCTGACCGTTGGATTTGATTTTGGATCAAATCTAACCATTAGATCTTGATCTAGCCGTTGTAAATCAATACTGGCCATTAGATCAAGTCAAATATTCAAAATCCACCATCAGATAAAAATATAGCTGTTGGAATCAAAGGGATTGAAACTGCCGCTGATCAATACGCTGCACCTCCGTCGCGATCGACATTAGGCCGCTTGAGATTTTGAATTTTGAGACAAAATTCCACTTCCACGTGTCAAAATATCTCAAATGTCGAATTGGCAATTATCGTCGATATATAGCCGATATCGCCATATCGGGTCCGCTTTTCTTCTTTCTTTTTTTTTTTTTGCATTTTTCATTAAAATAGATTATTACCGATTTTAGCCGGATATATCGGTAATTTACCAATATATCGGTGATATATCGCCGATATTTGAAGATTTTTTCCGATTTTTCCAAAAACGGCTTTCGTTTGCAAAAATCGTGTCAGGAAGGCCTGACACCCGAAATATCGACTATATATCGTCGATATTTCGTGACATTTCCATCCGTGCTCATCAATCTCATATTGAATGTCTTTTCTCTTCAAGTCAGCGTAAGACTTTTGTCTATCCGCAGTTATCTTTAATATTTCTCTAATTATTTTCACCTTTTCCACAGTCTCTTGAATCAAATCAGGTCGACATTTCTTCTCATACTTAACTCAGCTCCAACACAATTCAAGGTTTCTACATTTCCTTCCGTAGAGCCCTCGTAGCGTGTCATTCCAATACTCGACTGGAAGCTATTGTTATACACAAATTCAACTAGAGGAATATGTCTATCCCAACTACCCTCATAGTCGATCACACAACTTCTAAGCATATCCTCTAAAACTTGAATAACTCTCTCCGATTGTCCATCCATCTGTGAGTAGAAAGCTGAGTGCCTAAAGCCTCTTGCAATTTTCCTCAAAATCTAGAGGTGAACCTCGGATCTCTATCTGAAATGATAAACATTGGAATCTTATGTAACCGAACTATTTCCTCTATGTAAAGCTCCTAACTTATATCGCGAATAATGGCTCTAACGGTAGGAAGTGAAATGACTTCGCCAACTCCAGCTACTACCGACCCAAACTGAATCATGCTTTCTCCCTATCAATGGTAACCCGACCACAAATCCATCGTGGATTCTGGGTCCCCATTTCCACTGTGTAATCGAATAGACTCCGCAACAACTCAAGGAACTTGATGTTCCACTTCACTTTGACACACCTTCATACATTTGGTCATAAATTCGAAACACTTCAGCCTGACCACCGCATGAAGTCTTTAAATCCTTATACATTTTTGTGTTACTAGGATGAAGAGCAAAGGATCCACTATGTGCCTCTTCAAGAATGGATTTCTTCAACTCATCATCATTAGGTACACAAACTCGGTCTCTATAATACAAGAATTCACTGAAAACTCAATTTCTTTCCCCTCTCTATTCTGACTTACAATTGCAGAAATTTTCTCATCACCTTTTTGTGCTTCTAACACTCGATTTAACAAATTCGGTTTTTCTATCAATTCCGTTACTATTGTACTGTCGTTTGATAATGACAAATGAGAATTCAATGCTCATAGTGTTTGTATTGACTTTCTACTCAGAGCATCTACCACAACATTAGCTTTCCCAGGGTGATAATCGATCATACAATCATAATCCATGATCAATTCCATCCATCTACGTTGTCTCACGTTAAGCTCTCGTTGCGAGGGCAAATACTTAAGACTTTTGTGATCGGTGTAGATGAAACAATTTTCTTCGTAAATGTAGTGTCTCCATATTTTCAATGCAAGCATAATGGCAGCCAATTCCAAATCATGCGTAGGGTAATTCTTTTCATGCGGCTTCAACTGCCTTGAAGCATAAGCTACCACTTTACCCTCTTGCATAAGGACACATCCGAGTCCATTTAACTAAGCATCACTAAAGATCACATATTCTTTACCGTAGGTCGGCTAAGTAAGGACCGGAGCCTCGGTCAAGAATGCTTTCAACTTTTCAAAACTAGCTTGACATTTTTCACTCCACTCAAATCTCACATTCTTTTGGAGCAATCTTGTCATCGGGGCCGCAGTCATCGAAAACCCCTTAACGAACCTTCTGTAGTAACCTGCCAAGCCTAGGAAACTATGCACTTTCGTGACATTTCTCGATGGTTTCCATTCAAGAATCACTTCTATCTTACTTGGATCCACCCTAATTCCTTATTCCGATACAATGTGTCCAAGAAAGGACACTTCCCTCAACCAAAATTCACACTTACTCATTTTTGCATACAATTGTTCCTTCCTCAAGGTTTCTAGCACTACCAGAAGGTGCATATCATGATCTTCCTGATCCTTTGAATACACGAGGATGTCGTCTATAAACACCACGACAAACCGATCTACATACGGTCGGAAAACACGATTCATTAAGTCCATGAAAGCCGCTTGTGCATTCATCAACCCAAATGACAATACGAGGACCTCATAATGTCCATACCGCGTTCTAAACGTCGTCTTATGCACATCCGCATCCTTAATCCTTAATTGATGATACCCATATCTTAAGTCGATCTTCGAAAAGACACTTACGCCTTTCAATTGGTCGAACAAGTCATCAATTCTAGGTAACGAGTACTTGTTCTTCACTATCATCTTATTTAGTTGCCTATAATCAACACACAACCGAAGTGTACCATCTTTCTTCTTAACAAAGAGCACTGGAGCTCCCCATGGTGATACACTTGAACGAATAAATCCCTTCTCTAATAATTCTTTGCAATTGAGCATCAACTCTTTAACTCCAATCGGTTTTTACCCTATACGGTGTAATGGATGCTAGAGTGGAACCTGGAACAACGTCGATTACGAACTCAATCTCTCTCTGTGGAGGCAATCTTATCAACTCCTCTGG
Source organism: Tetrastigma voinierianum (assembly GCA_016808115.1). Classification (NCBI taxonomy): domain Eukaryota; kingdom Viridiplantae; phylum Streptophyta; class Magnoliopsida; order Vitales; family Vitaceae; genus Tetrastigma; species Tetrastigma voinierianum. The sequence goes on along the minus strand of JAEQBH010004503.1, from coordinate 216,072 downwards.
AAACATGTCCGGATAATCACAAACTATAAGGATGTCTGATAAACTAGGCTCTACCTTTTTTGTATCAATCACATATGCCAAGTAGGCTTCAAACCCCTTCCGAACCATCGTCTGAAGTATAGCATACGTGATATCACATTAGAAAGGTGGTTTGACCTCTCACGATAAAAGTCACTCTCGCCAATTCTGTCCTTAAGGTCACTCATTTCATTCTACAATCAACTACCACTTGGTGTCCGGACAACCAATCCATCCCTAATATCACATCGAACTCTCTGAATGATAACTTGATTAAGTCTCTTGGAAACTCATACTTTGTATTCTAATGGGGCGATCTCTGTAAACTCTATCCATAATGACACTATGCCCTAGCGGATTTGTCACCAAGTTATCATACTCGATTTCACTCTTCGATAAACTACCCAAACTCGGAATGGAAGTATAAACATAGGAATGGGTTGATCACGGATCTATCAATGCATGTACAATAGTCTCAAAGATATGGAAATTACCAACTATCACATCTAGGGCATCTTTATCTTCAACTGCCTTCATTGTATACACTCCTTCAACCGCAGCATGGACATCCTATCTCGCCATTGTCCGTGGTCGCTGCCTGGCGCACTGGTGATGCAATACTCTTGTTGTCCTTGTTGCTCTTCTGTATTGTTGAAACCGTACCCCCAGTCCGAGGTGCTGTGAAAGAACGAGCTCTAGGAAAATCTTTCACTTTGTGCTCATTGGATCCACAAACCAAACAAGCACCTGTCACTCTCCAGCACTCTCCTTTATGTTTCCTCCCACAATGTGTGTAATAAGCAGGAGTTGGTCCTCTCGATGAACCTCCTGGTGCACTGGCAACTGATGGTGCCAGTAGAATAGTCTTGCTATCGATAATCTGAGTTGGTCCCTGAGCTGTAGGCCGATTAGAACCCTGTGGTCCTCTAAATTTCCTATTCTGGTGCTAATAAGAACTTGACTCGACTGTATTTTTCTTACCCAATTTCTTCTTCTTTCTATCATACTCTTCTTTCTTTACCCTTTCAACATTCAACACACATGTCACAATCATAGAGAAGTCATCATGTCCGAATCCTATGACATAGGCCCGAATATAGTCATTGAGGCCATCCTCAAACTTACTATGACTTCCTCCCTAAGAACTAGCATCCTCCTGAGCATACTTGCTCAATCGGGTGAATTCACTTTGATACTCTGTCACACTCATCTGCCTCTTCTTCAAATTATGGAAATCTCTTCTCATATTGCTAAGGTAGATACAACCCACTGACAGTTTGATCGACCTCGCTATGAAACTCCCCACGTGACACTTTCTGGTGCAGCCAATCACGGACACCCACCACTGGTAAGCGTTATCCTGAAGTAGTGAGATCGCACACTTTAAATTTTCCTTTGGTGTGCAATGCATTTGCCGAAGCATTCTCTCTGTTCTTTTGAGCCAATTTTCCGTCATGGAAGGCTCATCATCTTTCTTTCCAAGAAAATATATGGGTTGGTATCTTGTCATTCTCTCAATTACTATCCTCTCGAGATAATTTTACTGGTTGCACCGCTTCTTTGCGTTGCTTGCTTATCTATTGGGAGGATATCCATAAGATCAAGAATTTGTCCCCTGTTCATGTATCGATGGAGCATGGGACGCTTGCCCACCATCCACACTAGTGAGGCTATATGGGTGACTTCCCGAGTCACCTCTGACCCCATGGTAGCCTGAACTTTCCATGCTTAACCTATTAAGACCGACAAGATCCGCATCAGAGTCACGTCATCCTTTTATAAGCAAATGCAATGCATGTCACAAAAATTTTTAAAATCATTTTATAGAATCGCCAAACCTAGGCTCGATACTCACAAGATATTGCCTGCATCGACCTGACCCGAGGTCGAATCCAGATCCGGGGAAGCGTGACCGTTTTTACCATATATTAAGACATTTAACACAGAAATAAATGTCGATAATCATTTCGACAAAGAGCCTCACCGCTTTGTAAGTTAACACTTTCATTTAATACCGCATGTATGCCCTTTCAACATTATCATTGCAAACATTATCGAGTTCATCTCTACAAATCAATCAATATGTTCTTCCCATGAAAACTATACATTTTTGCTCTCATTACAAAAGAATCAAATAATGTTTCGCGATGAATGTATGTACGAGATAGAAAGGCTTACTTATAATTCGCATGATTCGAATACGATGACTCGAACTCGTGGTCTTTGCTCTTGTCCCTTGTCACTCAGCATCTACACGATGCATAAAAACACTGACAAGCATTTTCATGTTTAATGGTCTAGTGCAATTCTCTTTTATTTCAATTAAAACACAAATATGCAGCCTTTTCTAAAACAAACAAATGTTACAATTTCATAATAGTCCATGCAATATACATTATATATATGTGCTTATTTCACATACTTTCAATTCTAATCATTTGTTCACTTCAAAGTATACAATTTCATATGCGATATTTCATTCAAAACTCAAATCATACATTTCACACATTTACTTATAATTTTACCCTTAAATGAATTTAACCATTTCTTTCGGTGCCTACGATAACGGAATCATCGACACGATCCCATTGTGCAGCAGACCGGTATAAAAACATTTTATAACACAAAGACGTCTCATGGGCTAAATGACTAGTTATTTAAAAATCATTGCGTACACTCACCGAGACGCCCCACCTGCTATGGATCTATGCCACTATATTTCATTTCGTCTGGCTAAAGATCGCGAAGTTCGGGACCCTTATCAGAAATTAATCTATTCTTAACTCGAATATGACGGATAACATTCTATTAAGGGCATTAAAACTCAGTCATAATAATTTACAATATTGTATAAACATTTATACCCAAATAATACATTTTGATGCACATGCAATTTTTTTATGGGAATGCATTTGAAATCAATTTTCCCAAATCGCTTAAAACAAATCACATATGTAGTTTTCTTGAAAATCATTTCAACCAACAATCACAAAACTTGAAATAAGAAGAGAGGTATGGAGAAATAAACCCAAAAGGCTTGCCGCGTTTCTCAATTCCTATCCTCATAATCCTCGTTTCGGGTTAGGCTTCCTCTTCACCAACCCCCTAACTACCAATTAAAGAACAATATTAGTTGGCTTATTTAGGTTTCTAGTTAGGTTGTTTTCACCAAACTTCTTTCGCTATAAAATTTTCTAGGAACAATGAACTATATTTTACCCAACTCTTCAAGTCCATTGTCTCTATAAATCTATTTTATTCAAATTGAATCATCCAATTTAAACATTGAAACTCAAGATATGTTCTAAACAACCTGGCTACTCTATTTTCAAATGTAAACTGCACTCCGCTTCGAAAATATTTCCACTTTGACTAATTTCTGTCTAATGGGGTCCAAATTTGAATACACTTATTTCAAGGAGACTTATTTTCCTAGAAGTATAGTTTACTTAGAAATTTGAATCACTCAATTTGGATGAGTGAAACTCAAATTATGGCATAAATACCAAACCTGCTCTAAAATTAAATTGTATCAAATCGGGAATCCACACTCTAAGTTCGAAAACAGCCTCACTTTGACGAATTTTTGGGTCCAATGTGATCCAAATTTGAATACACTTATTTCAATGAGATTTGTTCTATTAGAAGTCTAGTTTACTCAGAAATTTTAATCACTCAATTTGGATGAGTGATTGAGTGATGGCCAAAACAAAAACATGGGTTTTGGAAAAAATTTGACAACATCTCCCCTAAAACCCCAATATTTTCTTTATACAAAAATTCCTCAAAACCAATCCTAACCTAAAAGCACTTTGCACCGAACTCCAAAACAACCAAAATTGATCTACAACCATTCAAAACATTTCTATTCCGATTGGTTTTCATCAAACCTAAACACAACACATTAAAGGGGGTTAGGTTAGTTTCCATACTTTTGACCCTTCTTTCTACTTCCTTCTTCTTTCCTTCTTTCTTTATTTGTCTAAACTTGGAGAACACAAAGCCAACTTGGTCTCCTCTCTCACTCTCTCAACCATTCCTAGTTCTCATGTGAAGATATGCCTAAATGAGATATGTCTAAAGACCAATTTTTGTCTTAACTCAAAACCTTCACTAGCCTTTGTTTGCTAACATTATTTTATTTCTCACTTGCATTTTAATCATTTTCTTCATTTGCTATTCAACTTATTACCTTTTTTCCATTTTGGCACATGCACTTCTTATTTATGACCCTTGGGTCCTAATGCATAGATTTTTACATCCTAACCTTAATTTCAGATAATTTCCTGGTTTTATCATTTTTTTTCTTAACAATATAAATTTTGAAAAATAAAATTTAACTTATTTTATACCCTAAACACATTATAAAACTGTTAGAGAGCTTTAGGGCATTACAGTCCACTACCCACACAAATGGCCATGTTCGCGATGTTCGTGGCAAGTGAGTCACAAAATCCATTGTGATATGCTCTCACTTCCACTCAGCTACCTCCGAAGGCTGAAGTAATCCCGCTAGTCTCTAGTGCTCAACCTTTACTTACTAACACGTGAGACATCAACGAACAAAATCTCCAACGTGTTTCTTCATCCCACTCTAGTAATATTGGCGACAAAGATCATGGGACATCTTCGTGCCACCTGGATCCACAACAAAACGGGAGCAATGGAACTCCCTGAGGATCTCCCTCTGATCACCGGGATCGGGGGAAACTAATGATCAGCTACTCATCAGGTCCCTCCTCCTCCCCGGGCAGCTGAGGATGGTGCCTGTAAACCTTTGGAGGTTACTTGGCCCTCCTTGGTCCCAAACAACTTAGTATGTAGCACGTGGTGGCAACAGTGACCTGGCTCAGACAATAGTAGCAAATTTGCCTAATTAATAGCCACTTCCTATGAAGGCTTTGTTGGGATTGAAGGCGGTGGTAGTGGGTTGCTGTCCCACCCACCACCCGCCGTCCTCTTCTCGATTAGTCATCTAAGTATATGTCGATAATAATGAGTCTACACAAGATTCCCAAAAAAATAGGGATCAAGTTTAAACTTTGAGATTTCTCTCCTTGTCTAACTAGTAGCGCATAAACCAACCACTAATACACTTCAACATCCCAAACCATCACTGCCTGGCCCTTTCCGAACCCCCAGTTATGTTTTCTAACCCTAGTGTTCTCTTTCCATATACATTTTACCATGTATATAATTCACAAAACTCATAGCACATAATCAACATATGAAGAAGCATGAATACATGAATAATGAATAGACTGCTCATTGTCTAGGTAATTTGAACTATCATATTAGCGATCAATTTAGATTCATATCATTTATCACTCAACAGAATGCATGAACAGGTAACATAAATGTTGCTTTTGTGTCATTATTGCAGATTCATAATTTAACAAAATTTAACATAGTCTCCTTTGTAAGGGGAGCTCTATCCAAAATCCAACCTGTACAATATACCATAACATGACCCATCCGAGGCCCAATATAACACAATGACCGCACCGGGTCCATTTATGAGTAAAAATTGACCACACCGGGTCCATTTATCCACATTCATGTAAAATCATGCGAGGCTATATAAAAAAACAGTCTAGAAAAGTTCAATTACAACTCTTTTACATAAAAGTACATGACAAAACTAGTTTGCTCCAAAAATTTTACAAAATGAGTTATGTGCCACAGCCTGCTTTCACCCTTAACTCTTCAAATGAGTCAGCTCCACGGCTGATATCCCGTGACCCAAATGTTTTCCCATAGTGATCCATGCCCACAGAGTAATTTACAAGAGCTAATTCCTTAACTAAGTGCACATGCAATGTTCACATTCGACAATTCATATTCACATCAACATTCCAAGTGAGAATATGCAGATTTTAGGTTGGAATTCTACATGTCATGCCATGAAATGAGATGAAACTCACTCATGCACCATACCCCAAGTCTTCACCGAGTCCCACCACACAATGAAATACCAATGGGTAATAAAATATGTCATTGATGAATTTTATCAAATGATCCCTTTATAAACAAAACCATGTGTCTTTCGGGTATCGATTTGGAATCACACCACTCACACCTATCTACACTTTGACTTTCATTGTCGAGTGAAGGAACTGTAACTGGCTTCCTTTCTAAATTCGAGGAAGTGTCTAGCCCTTCTTGCTATAACAGAACACAAGTTTTTCATGTCATGAAAGATGATCGTGCGACTCTATCAACTCGGGTTCAACGATACCGGAGCCACTCTCATCAATCACCGAATGTATTGATTTCAACCACATGCACTCACACCCATAAATGCGATGCTCCATCAGACACGTCGCGTCACATATGTAATGAATGCCACATGGACAACTTAAATCATACATTTAATCATGTATCATGGAAAATCATATCATATGCATATAATCTCCAAGTAAACACTCATTCCAATGTCAATATATTAATACACATATATCAACATTTTATCTAAAAACAATAACCAAGCATGTCATTACAAAATAAAACAATAACACCCTTAATCCTCAAGGCCAAATGTGACATATAATATGCCCAAAAAACAGCCCCTTAACAGGCGATAAAAATCGGCCCCAAACATGCCCCTTGATAGTTCATATTTTTAACCCAAATAGTCCCTAAAACAATCCTTTGAACATGCTATAACAATCACAAACCAGCCCACAAAACCAACCACAAATATGCCATAAAAAGGACCATAAAACAGGTCAAACACAGTCCAAACAGCCCCTTAACATGTCATAAACAATCACAAATCAGCCCACAAAACCATCCACAAACAAGACATAAAAACGGCCATAAAACCGGTCAAATACAGTCCAAACAACCCCTTAACAGCCATAGAATCGGTCACAAATAGTCCAAACATCCCCTTAACAGCCATAAAACCGACCACAAACATTCCAAACAGCCCCTTAACAACCCAAAGGTAAAAATAAACCAAAGTAGGAAAGAACCCTCCCTCTTGGAAAGTAGTAGAAATGGTAGGAGGCCTCAAGAACACCTTCTAAGCCCAAAACCTTTTATTTCCCCAAATCTCCTCATTTGAAAGAGAGCACAGGGATGGTAAAACTCTATCACATACCATAACTACATTCTCAATACTCAAATTCAAGATCATTAATTAAGCTAGGAGAGACTTCAACCATCTCATCTATATTTTCGGGGGTTCCAAACCTTTTAAGTTATTAAATAATGATGAGCCCATAATATAAATATTAAATTAATTAGGGATACGATCTCAACTTTTAGACAAAATGAATCCAAAAATGTGCCAAAAGGAGGAAAATTAATGTTATAGGCTAGCATCACATATGGATCAACTTGCTGGTTTATACCCTCAATGCTTTAGGATAGAGGGAAGGAAGTGGTCTCAAAAGACACCTCCCTTTTCATTTCCCTGGACTCCTGGATACTGTTTATGGTACTTTCCTCTCAAGCAAGGTGCCAGTCTACCTTATATGGTCATACTAATATATCCTTTTTCTGCCTTTCACACCGACTTTATCTAGAACCAATAGATTATTCTGAATGAATCTCAATTAGTTGGCCACTATATCTATGTGTAGATATATATATTCTTCCCTTTAGCCCTTTAGCCCTTTAGCTAGGGCAAAAACCATATTCATTACCCTCCTCTTCACTCCTCCACAATGATATATTAGAATCTTATGGCCTGTTTGTTTACGGATTTTAAAAATCTTTTTTTTTGTTCTGAAAAATAAGGAGAATACGTTTGATTCTTAATTTTTGCTACAAAATTAAAACACAAAAACACTAAATTCGGGACATAATAACAAGCTAAATAACAATATGGTTTAAGGTTTGGTTCTTATTTTTGAAAACTATTATCTTTTCTCAAAAATAAAGAGAACATGGAAAATAGGGAGAACACTTTGGTTCACAGTTTTATTTTGTTATGAAAAACACAAAATCACTCACTTAGAAAACGAGAATTCGCTGAATATAACACCAAACGAGCACGTTTCACGTTTTCAAAAACCATTCTCAAAAACAATTTTCAAAAATAAAAACTAAACAACCCCTAAAATTATATTGTCGGTGTTTCAAAAACTATTATCAAAACACAGTTTTCAGAAATATGAATCAAACAACCCTTAACTTGCTCCTAAGACAAAGAAGAGTATCTAAAATCATATTTTTAGTAAGACCATTGCCTGACCAATATTGAGGTTTATGATCGGTACCCTATTAGCAAACCCACAAATCTGTAAAGCATCTAATTCACCGATGACCAACCCATAGGAAACCAACAACAGCAAATATCTTTCACCTCTACTTTTTTTTTGTTTTTTTTTTATGTTTCACTGAGAATACTGAGTATGAATACCAATATTTTTTATCATGTAGCACCAGATCTAGGAAATGACATCTTTGCCCCTCGGAAAACTCTCTCAATATGAGCAACAAAGGCTAGTTGGCCATGATTTTCACTGCCCTTTACAGAGAAGGTCAGAAACCTCTATATAAAGGGGTATTATATTCATACAAAGCAGCAGCAGCAGCTGAGAGAAGCAGAGCAGCAAGTACTTGTCATTTAGGAAATGGCGAGAAAGGGAGAGACACAGCATCTGTTGAAGGTTGCGAGGGAAGGATTTGACTGCTTGGAAGAGATATTTCCAGGTAGATATCCAGCTCCCTCTCAACCTCAAGGGCCTCAACAACTACAACAACAGTTCGTGATGGTATGCAGCGAGGCTGCTAAAAAATATGGGGGAATAGTATTTGTAGATCCCCGAGAGAGAAAACCTGTCAAGCTTCAGGGGAAAGGTTACCATTATTATGATGTTGACTAGCAAGCTTCCTCTCAGTCCTCTCTGTCAATCTTCCCCATGCAGCTGTGAATTAGCTTATAATTATGTAGCATGAGTATGGGCTTAAGAGTCTGTCCACCTCTACTATTGTGGTATATATATAGAACTATCTTTTGGTAGCCATATCTGAGCTTTATTTGCATGATTTTCTGTGTTCTATATCCTTCCGCGACTGGAAATTTTTTAACGAAAAAGCAGCTTAATTACTTGAGGGAGAAGTAAGATTAACTGCTGGTGGTCATTCTGGATTTATGTGTAAGGAATCTGAGTTTAGATCCAAGTGAATAGTTCCGACGAGAGTCGCCACTGATTTCATTGTGAACGCTTAATGGTTTTTTTTTCATTAAATACTTTAGCTTATAATGAATAAACTGTTTTTCGAAATAAGGCCAAAGTCTCAAAGAATGTTCTACAACCGTTAAGAATAAGAATAATGTTTCTTAGTGCGCACATTCATAGTCTTATATATATAAGATTATTCAAAATTATTTTTAATTTTGATGTGATCTTTTTCTTAATTTTATCTCGAACTCAATGGAGTTTTTATTTTATTTTTTCAAGGGAATCCTTTTTAACTATTATGCTTAAATACAAACATTAAATACAAAAGCATGGGTTAAATCAAATCTTGGTCTAACATTTTCATACAAATATGATAATCAATTTATAAATGGTTTGAAACAAGTAAAAATACTATTTAATGTTTAAAATGATAAAATAAACAACTTAATACCAAATATTTGTATACAGTCAAAAGGAAGAACCAAGATTCTAAATATCCATCTTTTAAAAAACAAAAACAATGAACTGAATATTTCTCTGTCTAAGATTTGAGGGATGATCAACAAATAATTATATCTGTGTTAATTTTCTACCCTGCTTCCAGTTGTTATACATGCATATCTACTAATCAATCAATTAAAGGTACCATCGAACATGTAAATGAGATGGTTAAGCCTTCTTCAGCCTAACGTCCACTGGTCTGAGCCTCGGTTGCATTTAATGCAATGTGTTATGTGCCATAGTTTTATTTGCTTTGTTAATCTCCTCGACTTGTGGCGTGATTTAGTTTGAAAAGCGGTATGACCTAAAAAATTCATTCCATGTACGCAATTTAATCCACGAGGAGTTACTGTCTGTCAAAAACACCATGCAAGTGAATAGATACTGAATAGTTTGAAGAATCTATCAACTGTTATCTCTAAAAGCAACAGGAGATAAAGAAAAGTTAGGTCAACAAAGAATCAGATTCTGTAATCAGGCTCTACTACCGACCTTCTGAGAAAGATTGTATAGAAGATACCATTTGGGAGGGCGGGAATCATTCAGTTGTTATGAACTGAATGTCACTTTTTTTTCTTCTTTACAACTAAAATTAGATCTCATATAGAGAAAAGTGATCATTCCTTTTGTTCTCAATGTGGAGAATCGATCATGTAAAAGCATAGTGAATTGATTTTCTTCTGAAAATTAGGAAACGTAATGAGGACTAAAAGGGAAAAAGTTAGAGTTCTCAAGTGCAGATTATTCATTATGTCTACTGCATTGTTCCCAGTGTTGGATTTGTATATGGGATGTTATGAACAATCTAATGGGCCAAAAAAAAAATTCTTCAATTTTTTTTTTCAAACAATGAGGTTTTTTGAGCGAGTTCGTATACACACTCAAGGCATTTTTAAGCCATACGGCCCATACCATACTCAAACTACTCCCTAGTACAGAGCCGTAAGAGTACTCATAAAGAATTTATAAAATTTACTACAAAATACGCTATTTTCCCAAGACTTGAACTAGGACCACTAATTGCGATAGAGGAACTCAACCATTCATTTCATTTGATGATTTTGCATTAGTGATTTACATCTAGCAAGAAAAGACTTACCCACCTTCAATTAACTAATCAATGAAAATGACTTAAAGAGGCTAAAGGTTAACTTCCACCGCTAGGATTAAACTCATGGAATCATCCACTGTAAAATGGCACGCTCTCAAATTGATTCCAAAATTTTTAAGTTTTTTTTGTTAGATATTCTGAGCGGGCTTCTATATACACGAAAAACATCTTTAAGTCATATCATATCTAGACTAATCCTTAAACGAGCTGAAAGATATCACAAGGACTAGAATCTTACTCACATACCATGCAAATTACATTTTCAATACTCGAAATCGCACTACTAATTATGGGAAAGATTTCAACCATTTCATCTACATTTCTGGTTCCAACCTTCGCTATTAAATAATGATGGGCCCATAATATAAATATTAAATTAATTAGAGATAATGATCTCAACTTTTTAGACAAAAATGAATCCAAAAATGCCGGAAAGGAGGAAAATTCACTAAGGCAGGGCCTCAGCATCACATATCGATCAACTTGCTGGTTTATACCCTCAATGCTTTAGGATAGAGGGAAGGAAGTGGTCTCAAAAGACACCTCCATTTTCATTTCCCTGAACTCCTGGACACTGTTTATGGTACTTTCCTCTCAAGCAAGGTACCAGTCTACCTTACATGGTCATATTAATATATCCTTTTTCTGCCTTTCACACCGACTTTATCTAGAACCAATAGATTATTCTGAATGAATCTCAATTAGTTGGCCACTATATTTATATGTAGATATATAAATATTCTTCCCTAAAACCATATTCATCACCCTCCTCTTCACTCCTCCACAATGATATATTAGAATCTTATGGCCTGTTTGTTTATGTTTTTTAAAAAACAAGAACAACACATTTGATTCACAATTTTTTTTGTTCTGAAAAAATATAAATAACACAAAAAACACTAAATTCATATTACAATAACAGTTTTCAAATAATAATATGGTCATGTTTAGTTCTTGTTTTTAAAACTTGTTATCTTTTCTCAAAAAAAAAAAAGAGAACGTGGAAAATAGGGAGAACACTTTTGGTTCATAGTTTTATTTTTTTTATGAAAAATACAAAAATCACTAAATTTAGAACGATACAGTTTAACACCAAACGATACTGCTTTTTGTATTTTCAAAATCGTTTCAAAAATGGGCTTTCAAAAAATAAAACCAAACAACCCCTAAATTATATTCTCAACTGCTTAAACTATTATCAAAACACAGTTTTCAGAAATACGAATCAAACAACCCTTAACTTCCTCCTAAGACAAAAGAAGAGTATCTTAAATCATATTTTAGTAAGACCCATTGCTCGACCAATATTGGGGCTTATGATCAGGGTGGACCCTATTAGCAAACCCACAAATCTGTAAAGCATCTAATTCACCGATGACAACCCATAGGAAACCAACAACAAATATCTTTCACCTTTACTTTTTTTAATGCTCTCACTGAGTACTGATATGATCACCAATATTTTTTATCATGTAGCACCAGATCTAGGAAATGACATCTTTGCCCCTCGGAAAACTGTCTCAATATGAGCAACAAAGGCTAGTTGGCCATGATTTTCACTGCCCTCTACAGAGAAGGTCAGAAACCTCAATATAAAGGGGTCTGTATATGTTGTTATATTCATACAAAGCAGCAGCAGCAGCTGAGAGAAGCAGAGCAGCAAGTACTTGTCATTTAGGAAATGGCGAGAAAGGGAGAGAAACAGCATCTCTTGAAGATTGCGAGGGAAGGATTTGACTTGTTGGAAGTGATATTTCCAAGTAGATATCCACCTCCCTCTCAATTCCCCCCACCACCACCACTCCATGTTTATAGCTGGCAAAAAGAGGCTGTGATCGACAACCATGAGGCTGCTAAAAAGTATGGTGGAATTGTATTTGGTACAGATCCCAGAAAGAGAAAACCAGTTAAAGTTCGTGTCATATTATTAAGAGGTTTTGTGGAATCTTTCACCTGTCAACCTTATTCCTATATATATATATTACGGTAAATATTATAATGCTAGCTAGGGTTTGCTAGCTTCAGCTGTAAATCAGCTTATCATCATGCATGTTGGTAAGAAATTGAGCACTTTGTGTTTTCAAGCTCTTTAGTAGAGAGTATGTCCCCTTGTAGTAATAATAATATTGTGGTATATATCAGTTTGACTTGTATGATTTTATGTGTTCTATACTTGAGAAGATGCAGGGTGATGATACAGAGAGATACATTGGCATATATACACATGCATGTTCCCAAATAGTTTATTAGAGTAATTCACTGTTGGTATTGAAGCTTTAAATCACTTAGCTCTGGGTCCATGAAATAGTTGGGCCTTCTAGAGGGCTTGTTTTTTCTATTAATAATGATTTTTTGAAGTGTTTTTAGTCTCAAAAGTAATTCTGAAAAAAATATATTAGGCTTTTAATAATATTTAAAAAAACATTTTTAAAAATTCATTTTTAGTATTCAAAAATCAATTATAGTAATTTTTAGAGACTCTTACATGTGATTTTCCAAAAATATTTCTTAAGAAAAACTTTTATTAAAAACATTTCAAAGTGTAAACACTTTAGAATGCAACAGTGTCTGATTTTTTCGAAGTGTTGTTTATAAAAGTGTGTTTAATGTGTTCTTTATAGTAACTTTTTTAGAACATATAAAAAGAGGAAAACCCTATCATGTCACCATCAACTCATTCCAAGAACTAAAATATACCACCGTGATGTTTTTATATACTAATTTATTAAATAAAACACTGCAATAAGAAGACGAACAATATTATATTATAACAAGCCGATGACAAACCAATTACACCATAATAAGTCAACGATAGACCAAACGTCAAGTATGGCGATGACAAATCAAACAATCGTGAATAAAAACAACGATAACAAATACGAAAAACAAAGATAAAATCTAAATCTTATTAAAACTACTTTATTGAATAAGAAAAAAGATGTGATGAGTGATTTTAGCCAAGAATAACTAAAAAATCATCTCTTTACTTGAGGACAAAGGTCTAGAAGATAACAAGATGAGAGAGAATTAGAAATATAGTTTTTTTTAAGAAAAAAATAATTTTATTGATTCAAACTAGTAATACATCCATAGAAACATAAAATCAAAATCACTAAAAGCCATAAATGATGAAACATCATCTAGGTTAATAACATAATGAATTAGCTCAAATTCTATACATTTAATTATTGATCCTACATATTTGATATTACTATTGTTATTTGAATTAATGCATGTGATTCAAGTTCTATAGAATATTAACGACCATTGATTTGATTTCTTATAAATAGAATTATGGTTAAAATTTAACATCTTAAACTTTTGTACATTTTTATATGTAAATAACACTTTTGACCATAGGTACGCTGCCATCTAATACCACTTTTAACTATCTAATATATATATATATATATATACCAAACCAAACTTAGGGCTTATTTGATTATTGTTTTTTAATTTTCATCACATAAAGATGATAATTAATTACACAATTGTTTTAGGATTTTGAAAGATATTTAATTTCTAAATAATGAGTGGATTTTGTCTTATTCATGATGTAGGGATGATTGAACAAATCATTGCATGCAGATTTTCTTTCTTACTTTCGCTTGTTACACAGTACGATTCCGTTGGGCTACTGACTGGTTATTTAAAAATCATTGTGTATACTACCGATATTGTCTCGTTGGGTTACGGATCGGTATGCCACTATATTTCATTTCGTTCAGAGAACTGCTAGTTTAACCCTTATTGGTATACCAATCTATCCTTAACTTGAATATGACGGATAACATTCTATTAAGGGCATTAAAACTCAGTCATAGTAATTTATAATACGTACATACATCTTATACCTAAATAATATATTTTGATGCCTGCATAATTTTATGGTAAATTCTCTTGAATTTGAAATCAATTTTCTCTAAATCATAAAATAAATCACATATGCGCTTTCTTGAAAATCATTTCAACCAACAATCACAAAACTTGAAATAAGGGGTAGAGAGGTATGGAGAATCAAACCCAAAATGTTAGGCTCCTCGATTCCTATCCCCTAACTGCCTGGGTTAGGCTTCCTCTTCATCAACCCCTAATCCATCACAATTAAATAACAATATTAGTTGGCTTATTTAGGTTTTCTAGTTAGGGTTGTTTTCTATTCAACTTCCTTCAAGTAAAATTTTCTAGGAACAAATGAACCATATTTCACCCAACTTCCTTCAAGTCCATTGTTCCCCTATAAATCTATTTTATTCCAAAATTGGAATCATCCAATTCGGAACACCGAAACTCAAGATATGTTTTAAACAACCCGGACTACTCTATTTTCAAAACATAACCAGAATTTGCCCGAAAATACACTATAAGAAAACATGTTATTGTGGACGAAAGTTTAGGGATGAATTATAATTTCATCTCTAAAAGTAGCTTTTACCGATGAAATTTTAACTTTTATCACTAATATTAATTTTTAGAAAACTTTTGTTGACAAACTTGAAAACTTCATCACTAAAAGACATGGTAGGAAAACTTTGGCGCTTTTTTCTCCCGTAAACACCTTAGTGACAAAAAAAACATATATTCGCTTATGAAAATATTTGTGACTAAATATAATTTTTAGTAACGAAAATAATTTCCTTACTAAAAGTTAGATATTTTTATGTATATTACTTATAAATTGATTTTGTCAATAAATATATTACTTCCAAATGAAATTGTTGTCATTAGATAATATACTAATTTTAATATTAATAAATAATAAATGAAAATTATCTCACTATAAAATAATATAATATACATTTTAGACTATCTCTCTCTTCTCTCTATATATATATATATTAATATTTTATTTTAGTTGATAATAGAGTTCTTTTGTTTATGAAGAGACTTTTGAATACATATTTCATTTATGTTTTTAAATTTTTTATTTAAAAATTCTAATTTCAAAATTTTGACTGATTTTTAATTTATTATTTTATTTATGTAAAATTTTAATAGTGTAAAGTATCCATCACCTTGATTAACAAATGACAATTTTAATTTTTAATACTCAATAAGAATTATTATCTTTAACTATTATCATACATTTTAAGCATTTAGTTAAGAAGATAAAAGTTATAACTTATTCCATAAAAGCAATCATTTTGTAATTATCTATCTCCATTTAGGATTTTTCTTTTAAATATTTGGATAGATTTTGTGATAAATATGTAATTTATTTTTTAATTGTATATTTTTGATTCAAATTATATATATATATATATATATATATATATATATATATATATATATATATATATATATATATATATATATATATATATATATATATATATATATATATATATATATATATATATATATATATAATTTTGAAAAGTGTTTGGATAATAAAATGGTGTTATTCCATAAAAGTAGTAGCTATTTATTCTTGATTGATAACCTTTAATGAAAATGGCATCTATATTTAAAATATTATTTAATTTTATAAATTAAAACTAACAAATTAGTTTAAAGTATTTAATTGCATCTTAATTAATAATTTATTATTATTTGTAACACATACTTGTTCTATTTAATTATTAATCATTGACTCCTAAAAGTAATTAGTTATTAAGAAAAAATAATAATAAATTATAATACAAATAACTAACTACTATTTTAGATGTAACTAACTTATTTATATTATATTATATTATAATATATATATATATATATATATATATATATATATATATATATATATATATATATATATAATAATATAATATTTTAGTTGTTATGACTAATGTGGAATTCATTTAATTATTAATCATTGACCTTTAAAAGTAATTAAATAAGAACAAAATAACAAATTAAAACATAACCAATAAATATTATAACTAAAATATTTTATATTCTATATATTTTTGAAATAATAAATTATTTAATTTTAGTTATAATAAATATTTAACTCTAAAACAAATTATAAGTTATGCCACAAAAGTAGCAACTATCATATCCAAGTTTTTTTTGACAAATATTGCATCTATATTTCAAATATTAAT
Source organism: Tetrastigma voinierianum (assembly GCA_016808115.1). Taxonomy (NCBI): domain Eukaryota; kingdom Viridiplantae; phylum Streptophyta; class Magnoliopsida; order Vitales; family Vitaceae; genus Tetrastigma; species Tetrastigma voinierianum. Next base: position 199,258 of record JAEQBH010004503.1, on the reverse strand, counting down.
TGATTTTGTAAATTAAAAACTAACAAATTAAGTAGTACAATATTTAATTACTTAATTCATTTTTTTAAATTTTAACATATACTTGTTCAGTTTAATTATTAATCATTGATCTTCTAAAATTATTAGTTGTTAAGAGCAAAATAATAAATTATATCATAAAATATTAAATATTATAACTAATATTTTTTTTTAATTAATATATATATTTATATATATATTTATCCAACTAGTAGTATATAATTTTTTAAAATTATTTGATAACAAATTATAAGTTATGCATAAAAGTTGTAAACTGCTATAGCTATTTATTTTTTATTGCATAAATTTTTTATTAAATATTGAATCTATATTGAATATTAATTAAGTTTGTAAAATAAAATTAAAAAATTAATGTAAAGTATTAAATTACATCTTAATTAATAATATTATTTTATATTAACATATAATTATTCTGTTTAATTATTAATCAATAAAATAATAAATTACATCATAAGATAATAAATATTGTAATTAATAATTTGTTAAGAATTTTATATTTTTATAGATTTAAAAAAATATTTAATTTATTATTTTACTTCCTTACATTAAATTTTATTTTTGATTTAAATTTTAATTTATGAAATATAATTAGTAATTTTTTAATATTTTAGTTTATAAATTAAATTACTAGAATTAAAGTTATAAAATTGAATCTTTTATTTTTAGTGTAATTTTTAAAAAAGAAATGCTATTTTTTTATTTATACTCATAAAATTTCAAAACTTTATGAAATTTTAATTTTTTTAGTTTAATAATTTGTAAATTCTAGTTTTAATTCTTTACGTTTATGATATTTGAACTTTAAAAAAATATATAAACGTGCATTCATCGATTGCATGAAATGCGCTCATATGCACCATTATGCTAACAAATGGACGTAGTGGATACATATTAGTTGTTTGTTAAATAAAATGAAAATAAATAAATAAAAAAAGAAGAAAAAGTCTTACCCACAACAACACTTTGAGTTTTAAGAAATTCAGTACTCATTCTCACCACATCTAACAAACATTCTCTCAATCGTCAATCATCTGGCATGTAGACTCAGATCATTCTCCAAACCATGCTCACCAACCAAAAGTCCGCATCTACAAGTTCTAAATATCATTCTCGTTATAAGCACTTAGCCGACAAGCTCCTTATAACCATATTTGAATGAATGATTTGTTCTTTTTTAATTTGTTAATTTTCTCTTTTCTCTTGCATGTATAGGAGAAGATGTTGGAGATATAATGACAATCAATATCAGAATGGTTCATCGCTTATGATTGAAACAAAGATGTTTGGAAAAAAATTGGGGCAAGCATCTAGATATACCAAAGGACATGTTTTTGGCCTCAAACTAGTTTGATTTTCTAAATTCAAAGAGCTCATGGTAGAGTGAAGAGATTAAACTTGTTGAGACTCAACAACCACAATTTAAGACTCAATGGGATTGAATTTAACAATTGGAGACCAAGATTTGCAATGCAAGCAATTTATGTGCTTATGATTGATGTTCATTACTATATTTTTCTTTTGTTTTGTACTAATGTAATTGTTTTTTAATAGGTAGTTTGTTAAACCAAATACTTCATGTTTTTATGTACTGTTAAAGTAGATTCGCTCTAATATTTACAGCATAATGATGGATCATATGTATTTTCATTTTTGTAAGCACGTTTATAATTGAAATTATTTGTAATTAATGTCTTGAAGGCTTTTTTATATATAATTTAGGACAAAATAATAAAAAATTAATTTGTTAAATTATAAATATAGCAACGAATGAATTTGTAACCATTAATAATATATGTAATTATCTTAGAAATAAAAATATTTGAGAAAAATAATAAATGTTTAATAAAAAATAATAAGATATTTAATAAAAAATAATAAAATGTTTAATAAAAATAAAATATTTAATAAAATTCATAAAATATATAATGAAAATAATAAAATACTTAATAAAAATATTTATTTTATAAACAAAATATGTAAGAAAAAATCATTAGTGAAAAAATATATATTCAAAAAAAAAAACTTTTGGTGATAAAATTAATTTATTAGGAATTTTGTTACCATTAAGTATTGGTGACAATATTTCCCTTTTTTAATGATAAAATTTCTTATTTTTGGCAACGAAATATTTTGTTGAAAAGACCTTTTGTTACTAATATTTTTATTTCATCGGAAAATATTAGGTGGCGAAATAGGATTTTTGTCACAAAACTTTAGCGACGAGGTTAAGGCGACGAATACAATACGAAAATAATTTCATCAGAAAATATTTGCAGACGAAATCTAAAGTATTAGTGACAAAATATTTTTATCACCGAAAACCTATTTTCTTGCAGCGATGTAGCCTTCACTTCACGAATTTCATCTACGCCAAACAATGTAGCTTCGCAGTAGCATTTCAAAAAGCATTTATTCTTCTAAAATAGAGTAAATATATAGATACAATTACATCCTAAAAATTCGGTCCTAAAAAAGGAAAAACAAATTGTTTCTATATCTATATATAAGATTGGTCAACTAACATGATTTCTAGGATTAATTACACAAATTGTTTCTATATCTATATACAAGATTGGTCAACTAATAGGATTTCTAGGATTACTCATCGACCAATCTAATATCACAGACATTTCCCTCGTTGGTGCATAGATGTCTATCATGCCCAACTTGTCAATTATACCATGAAACACCTTCGAAACTCCGCTTCTTGTGAGCATATCAGCCAACTAATCCCTGATTGAATAAATGGGAATTGTATAATTCTTTCATCGAGGTTCCTCCTTAACGAAACGACAATCAACTTCACACATGTTTAGTGCGATCATGTTGAACAGGATTTTGTGCAATTTGAATGGCCGCCTTATTATCACAATGGAGATTCATAGGTGTAGTATATTCAATCCCTAAGTCCCCCAAAAGATATTCTCTTATCCATAACACCACATACACCATGAGCTATACTCAAATTCAACTTTCAAAGATTTATCTGCTACTACCTTCTCGGGCTTCTTGCTTTTCCAAGTGACAAGATTACCTTCCACAAAGTAGCAACTGCATGTGGACCTTCCGGTTTTATCACCCGCCCAATCGTAATCCATCCTTCCAATGTTAGAGATACCATTTTTTGAGAACAACAACCTTTTCCTGGAGCACTCTTAAGTATCTTAAGATCCGATAGATCGTCTTCTATATGTTCTTCACTTGGGCATGCATGAACCGGCTCACAACGCCACCGCATATGCCATATCCGGCCTTGTGTGATAAGTAGATTTCACCTTCCAACTAATCGCTGATAACGACCCTTGCGGTCCTCGCTTGGTGGCGGGAGAATCTGAGCTGCGATTCACTCTAGCATGCCTCATCGGTTTGCAACTAAGCATTCCGAGTTTCTGCTTAGAAGATCTAACACATTTTCGCTGGGAAAGCAAGACTCCATGTTTCGATTCATACCTCAATTCCCAAAATATTTGCTGCTCCGAGATCCTTCATTTCAAATTTAGTGGCTAAATACTCCTATAAAGCTTTCATTTCGCATGGGTCATCTCCTGTCAAGACCATATCATCAACATACACAATTAAAGTTGTTACTATTCCTTCTTTGTGTTCTATAAACAAAGTGTGATATGAGTTACTTTGTTTATAGCCAAACTCCTTCATTGTAGTCGAGAATTTCCCAAACCATGCTCTAGCGACTGCTTTTAAATTCCCATACAATGACTTTAATTTACAGATTTCACCTTACATGCCAGCATGAAGAACCATTTTAACTCCTCGAATGGTAGCTCCATGTAGACCTCTTCTTCCAAACCTATCGAGGAAAGCATTTTTAACATCAAATTGTCAGTGTGGAGGCGCCTCGATTCATTGCTATAGATATAAGAATGCGACTCAGATTGATTCTTAAATGCACGCGCAAAAGTATTCCGATAGTCTATCCCATGCTACCTTACAGATATCCCTTCGCAACTAGTCTACTTTTATATATATCAATACTTCCATCTAGTTTGAGTTTCACCCGTGAACACCCATCCGCATCCAATCGCTTCATTCCTTTCGAGGCAAAGGGAACAAGTCTCAAGTGGCATTCTTTTCAGAGACCCTCCATCTCTTCGTCTTCATCGCCTTCTCCATTTCGATCAGCCAATGCATCCCAGACATTACTAGGAATAGAAATCAGGGATGCAATTGATTAACACAAAGAAATGCATACGATTCAAATAACCTACGATGACACATAGTTGTTAATCGGGTATTCGGGTCTTGGCTTCCGTGGATCGTGTCTATATCAAGCTGGGAACTCCCTTATTCAATCTTTGTGATATCTAGGAGTTGTATTTTTCAGAGGAACATATGCTCTAATACCTCCAACAATGTGATTCATACTTACCGAGAAACATCCCTGGTCGATCCTTCGCCTAATGCAGGGGATGGGGCAACTCGAGGGAGGAGGAAACATTCTAGGTTGATTCTTCTGGGCTAATGGTGTGAGATGTGGGCAACTCGAGGGAGGAGGAACATTCGCTGATTCTTCGCCTAATGGTGTAGATGGGGGCAACTCCGAGGGTACTGTGGTGAGCCCCTAATTTCGCCTCATGATTGTGATCATGTACCATGGTAATAACATGCTTAAAATGTTCATTCACCCCTTCCAACTCCAATAAACTCATCACCTCCACCACTCCTCGTCGAATATTCTCCGCATTCACCTCTTCTCAACTTGATAAACTCAAAGACTCCTCCTCCATTCTCTTCACTTGAGCTCTCCTCCTGAAGAGAATTTTTAGAGACTCCTGAGTAATAAGGCTCTAATTCTCTGAAGAGGCATCTAGGAGTCACATGTAGCTTTTTTGGGTTTGTGGATCATAGCACCTATATCCTTTTGAAATTTAGAGTAGCCAACAAAATACATCTGCTTTGCACATGGATTCAAGTTTATTTCTGCATTTTAGGGATGTGAACATACACACATCCAAAACTCTAGGGTTCAAGATTCGAAGATGGGGAATTAAAAGTAAGAATTTCAATTTCGTTGAGGAGCTCAAAGTCATTACTCGAGAAGGTGTCTGCTTGACGAGGTAGGCAAATAGATTCATACTCACCCCAATAAAATCGAGGCATGTTCATGCCGGTGAGGGCACGCACTACTCCAAAGTTGTCTATTCTTTCTCTCTACCAATCCATTTTGTTGTGGAGCATAGGTGCATGAGGTCCGGAAGGACGAATTCCATGGTTACCAAAATTACCGAGGCATCTATAAACTCGCACTATCATAGGATTGCCAAACACGAATCGCTTGATATCAGGTGCGAGTCATTTTGTGAAAATTCCGAATGCTAGACACACATCACTTTTTTAATAAGTAGGGACACCTAAGTCATTCTAGTGCATTCATCAATAAATGTCACAAGTAACGAGCTCTGTGATATAGAGGAACTCATAGACCCCAAACACGAGTGAATAACTTCAAAAGGTTCTCGAACTTTTATTCGCATCGTGAATAAGAAATACTGTGGCTCTAGCCGCCTAAGGCGTCACAATGAAATTCCCTATCATTCAATCCCCAAAAATTGTGGTTGCAATTTCTAAGATAACCAAAAGAAAGATGTCCTAATCTACTCGTGCCATAACTATATAGTTGCTCGAGTCTGGTTTTTATCATGGCTTGATTTGGCTCGACGATTTTCGATCCCCATTCTCACACCGGTGAAGTAAAGTTTGCCCCGTCTTAACACCATAACCAAGAATCTTCCGTTAGAAATGTCCCGAAGACACAAATGAGGGCCAAAAAGTTACAGTACAAGCGAGAGTTGAAGTAAGTTGGCTAACAGACAAAAGGTTGTATTCAAGAGATGGAACAATAAGGATAGTATCTAATGTGAGAGTATTAGACAAGATAATGTGATCCATCCCCAAAGAACAGGAGGTGCTACCATCATGTGTGGAAATTAACTCGATTGAGAAGAAGGGAGAATGATTTTAACCGACCGAGTCCCCGTCATGTGATCGATGCACCTCGTATCAATAATCCAAGTTCTATTCTAGAAGTTGCGTAAAATACATGGGATGTTACTCAATAATACCTAGATGGGCAAATATTTGCGAGGCGCTGCTGATTTTTCTTTCCGACGATGTCATCATAGCTCCATCAATCTTTACGAGGCTTCTTGAGAAGTCCCACCTAATTCAACTCACAGCAGCTTTACGAGGGTGATGGGTTTCGAGGGAAAAATATGTATACGTTGGTTTTTGCGCACTTCGCTGATCAGGGCATGCCTGAATATCATGTCAAACAATAGAGTTTCTGCAGAAAGATTTCAAAAAGATGTATTCTTCTCTAAAATAGAGGCAATATATAGATACAATTACATCCTAAAAATTAGGTCCTAAAAAAGGGAAAACAAATTGTTTCTATATCTATATACAAGATTGGTCAACTAACAGGATTTCTAGGATTAATTACCGAATCAATCTAATATTGCGGACAGTCCAATGGGGTCTAAATTTGAATATACTTATTTCAAGGAGACTATTTTTCCTAGAAGTATAGTTTACCTAGAAATTTGAATCACTCAATTTGGAGGCCTAAATACCAAAATTGTTCCAAAACACCAAAACTGTACCAAACTAAACCAGAATTTGTCCGAAAATAGAGCCTCACTTTAACGAATTTCTGGGTCCAATGGGGTCCAAATTTGAATACACTTATTTCAAAGAGATTTGTCCTACTAAAATTTTAGTTTACCCAGAAATTTGAATCACTCAATTTGGATGAGTTATGACCAAGTTATGGCTAAAACAAAAACATGGGTTTTGAAAAAATTTTGACAGCATCTCCCCTAAAACCCTAATATTTCCTTTATACAAAAATTCTTCAAAATCAATCATAACCTAAGAGCACTTTGAAACTTAACCCAAAACAACCCCAAAATTGATCTACAACCATTCAAAACACTTCTATTCCAAATTGGGGTTTTCATCAAACCCAAACACAACATTAAAGAGGGTTAGGGTTAGTTTCATACTTTTAATCTCTTTCTTTTCACTTTCTTCTTCTTCCTTCTTCTTTGTTTGGTTCAAATCCTTAGAGAGCACAAAGCCAACTTGGTCTCCTCTCTCACTTTATCAACCCTGCCCTAGTTCTCAATGTGAAAATATGCCTTAATTAGAAATGCTATTTAAGACAAGGTCTTAACTCCAAAACCGCTTCTAGGCCTTGTTTGGCTAACACATTATTTTCTTATTTCTCATTTTTGCATTTTAATCATTCTTTTCTTTTTCATTTGCTATTCAACTTATTACATTTTTTCCATTTTGGCACATACACTTCTTATTTATGATCCTTGGGTCCCAATTTTGACATTTTACCAATTTTACCTTAATTCTTGTATAATTTTCGGGTTTTATCATTTTTTTTTGTTCTTTAACAATATCAATTAGGAAAAATACAATTTAACTTTTATTTTATACCACAAGCATGTTATAAAACTACTAAGGTATTATTTTTAAGGCATTCTGAGGTCCACTATCACTCACAGTCTTACCTCCACGAATCTTGAGTGAGTGATCACAAAATCCATCTATGATATGTCCCCACTTCCACTTTCGGCTACCTTGAAAGGATGGAGAAATCGCGGGTCTCCTGGTGCTCGGCCCAACTTTGCCTAACACGTGAGTTATCCAACAAACAAAATTCCCAACGTGTTTCTTCATCCCACTCTAGTAATATTGGCAACAAAGATCATGGGACATCTTCGTGCCACCTAGATACACAACAAAGCGGGGCTTGATGGGACTCCCCAGGACCTATCTCTCGGATACCTCTTGGGGAGCAATGATCGGCTACCGCCAGGTCCTGCTCCCCCGAGATTGAGGATGGTGTGCCTTAAACCACCACAGAGGTTGCGGCCCTCCTTGGCTCACAATTGCACTAGCATGTGCGATGGTAGATGAAGCGCGGCAGCTACTTTATACAATAGTAGCGGTCGTTGTACCCGATAGCCTCACATGAAGGCTTGTTGGTGGCCCGATGGTTGTGAGTTGTTCGCCACCACCTCTTAGATCTCTTCCACGATTGGTCATCCATATGTCGAGATAGTAATAGAGTCTTGCTACGGTATCCTAACGAAGCCGGGATCGAGGATTTAATGATTCTCGCTTGTGATCTAACTGGTAGTGCGTTTTGACCACTAATACACCTCAACATCCCAAACCATCTCGTTCATTCTTTTCCCGAACCCCCAAGGTTATGTTTTCTAACCCTAGTGTTCCTCTTTTTCCATATACATTTTACCATGTATATAATTCACATAACTCATAACACATAATCATGTTGCACATTAGAGCATAAAACATGAAAAGCACAATTAATGCAATGGTCTAGACCCATGCCCATCAAGCCCTAGATAATCGTATACCTATGCTCTAATACCAAGCTGTGACGTCCCAAAATCCGAGGGTCCGCTGATCACCCATCAACTCGCGGAATGCCTATGGATATCGTGTAACTTGATGCCACACCGTTGTGTCCCATTTACTAGGATCCATAATTTACCAAAAATGGGACCTGTAGTTTCCTTTTCATGCGGGTAGCTCTATCAAAATCAAACCTATACAATATACCATAACATGATATCAGAGCTAATATAACCTGATGACATAGGGTCCATTTATGAGGCCAAAAGTGAAACCACAAGGTCCATTGCTCATTCATGTAAAAACATGCAAGGCTATATAAAAAAACAATTCATTAAAGTTCAATTACAACTCTTTTACATAAAAGTAAATAACAAAACTAGTTTGGTCCAAAAAATTTACAAAATGAGTTATAAAGCCATGAAGTCGACTTTCTTCACCCTTCGACCTCGAATGAGGAGCGTCACCGACATATATCCCACACACGAAATGTTTTCCGTATGGGACGATCCGTACCTAGTAGAGTAATTCTTACGAGAGGCTACTGACTAAGTGCATTACCATTCACATTAAACCATTCATATTCACATCAACATTCCAATTGAGAATATGAATTTTGGGATTGGAATTCTACATGTCATGCCATGAAATGAGATAAAACACCTCATGCACCTGCTCAGAAGTCTTCACCCAGGCTCCCGCCCACCTGATGTAATGCGATGGGTAATAAAATATGTCATTGATGAATTTTATCAAATGATCACCTCGAAGCAACCATGTGTCTTTGTGGGTAAGCGGATTTTAGAATCATCGTAGGCTCCTTTTATCTATACTTTTGGACTTTCAACGTCGGAGTGTATGAACGGCAAGCAGGGTCTTTCACGAGGAAGTGTGCAGCCACTGCTTGCTATACTAGACAAAAGCTTTTTCATGTCATCTCTGACAGTGCGACTCTCATTGAACTTGGTTCCAACGTACCCAGCTCACCCATCAATCACCGAATGTGATGTTTGATTTTGTGGCGCCCAAACGAGGTGTCAGTTGACTTCTGATAAGCCAGCGGAGCAGCATCTCTTTGTCTCGTATCAGCGAACCCGCCTGACCTCAGCCTCTGGCTCGCCAGCCATTCTCGCAAAGCAATCTTTTGCCCAAAATGATTTATTTACAATTGTCTTTGATTAATTTATCTGTGGTCGATACTTTGAATTTTTACAAAATACAAGAGAGGGCCATCTTAGGCGTTTCTTCGCCTCCCCAAGCACAGGATGCGTCCCATCCTGTCGTCTTCGATTGCACGAAAAAGGGGTCCCACGACCAGGGGTGAGCAAAAGCCAGTGGTGGAATTTCCTAAGCGGGTTACTCCGCTAGAGTCTTGATGCAATGGCACGAACGCGTCGGCTTTTGGCCGCTAATATATCACCAGTATATTAACAAAATTTAAATCCCATACATCATGTTATTAGGTTTATAATAATAACATAAGCTTACAGCTCACATGGGCTAAGGCACAATCCAGAAGCGGTTGGTCTTCCGGGCATTACAATTTCACAATCAACATATTTGTGCCATGAAGCAACACATCACACCAAATCACCGCAGCTTAGGTCAGTGAATGTCTGAAACACTCCACCAGTTTATTAAACCGGTCAAATCTTTGACCAAAGTCTGACTCATCCATGGCCTCAACAAATCCCCATCATTACACATGACCATGGCAAAGTAAAAACAGTAGGGAGAAAAACCCCACCACCTTTTTGGAGTTTGTCAGCTCCCAATCAGAACGCCATACGGCAGCCTGCGATGTGTGAACCCAGAAAAAAAAAAAAGCTTTGCCTCTTCTTGACGGTAAGACGGATCCGATCCTGGTGGCGAATCTGCCAGAAGCTGGACTTTCTCTCTCTAAACAGCTAAAATGTTAGATCAAAGCCGGGCGAAAGAAAATGAAGATGGAGAAGATGATGTCTTCTTCTCCAGAGTGGTTGCCCACCTCGTTTAACTGAGCTTTTCTCGACCCAACTTTGCGTGGCTGAGGGTGAGCCATGTATCTCATTCTGTGCCATGTCTCTCGTAAAGAACATCTGGAGTGTTGGTATTTGGTCCTGTACATTGTGACCCTACATACACACTTATGGCATCCACGCACCTTCTTAGTATTGTCATCAGGCCTCCATACCAACGTGGTCGACCCGCATCGAATCAGAGGTCGGCGTGGTAGCTGAATTTGAGGCGTTCAACGCGATGAGAAATCGGTTTGGTGAAATAAGTCACGAAAAATTAGGATTTTGACCGAAATTATAATTTCCTGCTCGCCGGGGAATGCGGATTTTGGGGTCTGGCAGTTTCAGCACACTCACACCGTGAAATCGAATGCGCTCCGTTGCATGTCGATGTCATGTCACATATGTAATGAATGTCGCGTGAATGACCTCGATCATACATTTAATCATGTATCGTGGAAAAATCATCTTATCGTATCATCTATGTCTACAAGTAAGCGCTCATTCCCGATGTCGATATATTAATATAGATATATCAACATTTTATCACAACAGCAATAACCAGCATGTCATTACAAAATCAAGAATAACACCCTTAGCAATTCTCAAGGCGAATGTGACATATAATATTTGCCTTGACCCGCTAAACGAGGGCCCCCAGCGACCCGCAGCAGGCCATAAAAATCGGCCCTAAACAAGCCCCTATATATATAGTCCAGATTTTTAACCTAAACAGTCCCTAAAACAATCCTTTGAACATGCCATAACAATCACAAACCGACCCGCTAAACCCGGCCGCCAAATATGTATAAAAGCGACCGTAAAACAAGCAAAACGATCGAGAACCCCTTAACATGCCGTAAGCTCAATCGCAATCCAGCCCCTGGCTCAATCTACTTTGCCAAACAGGAAGCCATAAAGGGCCATAAGCCAGGTTCAAACATAGTCGAGCAACTCATATGTATAGGTGATCACAAAACGTTAGACATCCTTTAATAGCCATAAAGCAGGCCTGAGCATTCAAACGACCCATAACAACCTAAGGTAAAAAATATGAAGCCAAAGTAGGGAAGAACCTCCTCTTGAGAGTAGTAGAAATGGTAGGAGGCCTCAAGAACACCTTCTAAGCCCAAAACCTTTGATTTCCCAAAATCTCATCATGTTGATCTTCGATGAAATCCTTCTTTTATGGTACGTGCACGTAGCGCTCGTCGAGGCAATGAACGTTAATTCTTGGCTCAATGACCGATCGACGGAACTCTAAGGATCACCGAAATAAGTCTTGGACTTCTCTTTTCCTCCCCCTCTTTCTCCCACGTTTTTTTCCAGCAGAAAGATGAGATATTTTCTCTCCAAAAATCTAAAATTTTCAACTTATCCATAATTTTAAGACTTATTTGTCGCTCCGTGTCCACGACACATTTGGGTCAAATTTTGCCTAAAAGCGATTAATTTCGTCCGTTTAAGTTAAAGAATTATTTTATATGAATATTATATAGAATTATTTTCCAACTTTCTAAATTTTCTTGAAAATCTTTTTATCGTAGGACACCATTCCTCTCGCATTAAAATCAGGTGCCTTGGAATCCAGAGCGAGTCGTCTAGTAACTTCAAATTTCATGAGATGAATCCAGCATTGAGTCAGTTTAGATCATCACGAGTTTAGAAGTTTTCAAGTTTGTAACTTCGTACCATAGTGGCAATTTACTATTTAACCATTAAAAAAATTCAAATTTACCCGATTTTACAAGATATTGATAAACGTTGAAATTTACGTGTTGCTTCTCGAGATTGAATCATGATTATCCTAGTTTCGTAGCGCTCAGTTCCGTTCCTTTGTTTTAAGCTAAAGTGGCGTGTGATGCAAGTTGAAAAGAGCTTATTTTGTTTTTGTCACTTTCGGGGTTTTCCTTTAAAGGTTGGCTCACCGAATGGGGTTAGTGGCCAGAAAGCTTTCCACGAGCGGGTCCTCTTTTGGGGCACAAGTCTTACGTGAGTCAGTGTTACATGCCTAGAGTGGACGACCTCTTTTTACAGAGCCTTTGTTTTGGGCTTATCGCAAACAAGAGTCTTTAGAGTCCAAGGTTTAGTAAAGTTGAATAGAAACTCTTTATCAATTATTTTTTAGATAAAGTGTCTAGGCCTAGGTTCTAGCTTTCATGGGCTTCAAATAAAATGCTATGGGACCTATGACATAGTTTTCCCTAACAATTTTTTTTTTTTTTTGCCTCGATTTGTTTTCAAGTATTATCTGGATTTTAATTTATTTTAGTATAGAAAATTCACTTTGAATTGAAGGAATAATCAATCATAAATCTTTTAAAAAAAGTATTCGCCGTATTATCTTTCCTTGTAAATAGCCTTCAGAAGGAGTTATGACCTTAGAAGTTGGAAGTCACATGTGTAGTCACACCAGTGGCGGCGACTTTGGCCGAGCTGGGTGGGCATACAGTCAGACACACACACTATCACTCTCGGGCATATAAATGGATTCTTGACTCAATGGGCTTTCCATGGGGTCTAAGAACACCTGAATCGAGTTGGACAGACCCCGAAGGGGAGTTATGACCTTCAGTTGGAGGTCATCGTAGTCAACAACGGCGGCACGAGGTGTGGCGGGCGACTCAGTGAGCTCGGTCTAACACCTCGGTCTGACACATAATATCCTCCTTAGGCATATGACTGGATTCTTGACTCAATGGTATTTCCATAGAGTCCAAGAACACCCGAATCGAAGTTCGGACGAAGGAGTTATGACTTTCCAAAGTTGGAGGTCATGTGAGTCAGCAACCGAGCAGTGACTGGAGTAGCGGCGACGACCTGGGTGAGCTGGATCTGCCACCCTAGTGTCAACACCTAATATCCTCTCAGGCATATTAGCAGTTTTTACTCAATGGGCTTTCCATAAAGTGCAGAACACACGAAGCAGTTCGGGCGAAGGAGTTATGACCTTAAGTTGGAGGTCATCGTGATAAATGACAGTGACTGAGCGCGTGGCGACCTTGGTGAAAGGATCATAACTTGGTCTACTGAGGTCTAAATTGAGGAATTCAAAAGCCTAACATCCACAAGTTAGTTGATTTGGTTGCAAATTTCTTAGAAGGAGCTTTTTCTTACAAAGTGCTTTTTATTTCGACTGAAGCTTAGTTCACAAGGATGCGGCTGCTACATGATCAAAAATAGGGAAATTTTCTTGGTTCAACTTGCAACTAGACCCTTCCCAAAACACATATATATAGGAGCGCTAGAGCTCTTTCTCAGCTGTTCTGCAGGCACGAGTTTGGGGTTTTGAGCCCCGAAGCCATACCTGAAAGGGTTTCAAACCATGTATCTAAACTTTCTAGACCAAAACTAGACTTCCATACACACACATAGTTTCCATACAAATATTCATAGTTCCATACCTATGATCTTCTTTTTCCTTTACTTCTTTCTTCTTTTCTTTTCTCTTCTTCTCTTCTTCATCCTTTCTCTTCTCTTCTCTCTTATCTGGGTTTTTGCTTTCTCTTCTCGAAGACCCGAAATGAGATATTTATTTTGGTCTCTCACTTATTTGATCTTATCCTCTTTTATTCACTTTTCTCTCTCTTTTGGAGCATCCTTAGATAAATGTCGAAGGAGAAACTTCCTCCCTCTTTCGCTTCAAACCACTTGTCTCTTCCTACGTTCTTCCTTATTTCATTCTAATATCTTTCTTTATTACTCTTTGGTCCTCACTTTCATTTTTATTTTCAATTCGATTTATCAAAATCCTACTTTGGCATAGGAACTTATTAAATTATGACCCTTGGGTCCTGAATTGGTAAATTATTAATTTATCCTTAACTTTTGTATTAATTCAAAGTTCTTGCTTATTTTCTTTTTATCTTTATTTTATTCCGGAAAACTATACTTTTACTTTTATTATACCCTAAACATGTTATATAACCATTAGGGTATAATTTAAGGTGATACAACTCTCCCCCCCTTAAAAAGAATTTCGTCCTTGAAATTCATACTTTGTCATTTGCATGTTCTATATCCGGTCCTTTCCTTTCATGTCTTTTTACAGATGGCATTTCTTATATTTTCTTTTCGTTTGGCTCAGCTGGAGCATGACTCTCACTTCTGACAGATTCCTAAGGATCAAGGCGACCATAGCCCTTGTTCCGCTGGGGTTGCTGCTGCTGACTTCTTATTTGGATTTGAAGAACAATCCATCTATCTGGCTCTGGCGACATCCACATCGAGGAGGTCGACCTTACTTTCTGCGTATGCATTTCTATCTTTTCTATCTTATACTCTATCTGGAGCTACGCATCTTCTCTATCTAGCATAGCCTAAACATAGGCTTCTCCAAAACCGACTAAACCTTTGCTCTGATACCACTAACTATCACACCCCGTTTTTCGATCCGACCTGAATGGCGGATCCGAACCGAGTCCGAGGCGCGAGACTATATACTGGGACTCTCATTGACTGGTTCTTTCTCAGAGCTGAACTTGTACTTGTGGTTGTAATTTCTATAATAACAAAAATTCTTTTACATATACATTATACATACCACCATAGTGGTATTCATGTTCTCTACCGCACAGGTCCCGGTACTTCTCGATATCTGAGAAGTTTATACCTATTCAATACGGTGCCCGGAAGTAGTGCGGTGAGCACCTATCTCTGAGTTGTCTGCTCTCTAGCGATGTGGGATGTCCTGTCCTCTATCCTTGTCTTCTGCTTCCTCTTTAGTACCTACACAGATTGAACACCCGTGCTAAGCTTTACGCTTAGTGGGAACATAAGCATGAACTGACCACGTGGTGGCCAGATCGCAGAGCTTATACATATGCATTTCATATATCTATATATTCATATAACTTTTATTACTTATCACATCCTTTCATTTCTATTGCATGTCAATCTTTTTAGATTACATATTCTGTCTTTGCTTTCTATCTTCTATCCCCATGCTTTCCACTTTAATATTTTGTGTTTCTATACTTTTCATATTCCATATTCATTCTATAACTTATTGCTTTTCATATCCTATCATTACTTTTCAGATTATGTGAATTTCTATCACACCTTTCATATCTCCCTTATGAGTGTAGAGCTTATACTTTACTATCATATCATATACTGTCATAGGTTTTCACATATACTTTCATGTGCTTTCATATACTATAGTTTTATATACCTTTCTTATACGATCTTGTATTGTCATATACTTTCATCTATATTCTTATACTTCCCTATATTTTCATCTTGTAATTTTTCATATACTATACTTTCCTATGATTTTCATATACTGTACTTTCATATGCTTTTCACATACTTTACATCTATCATATACAGTATATTATCAATGACATACCTTTTTCTTTTATATTATATCATATATAACCTTCTTAAACCTCATATCTATATCTTACCATTCTTTATGTTTACTCTTTGTTGTTCTTTCATTCTTCTTTTTCAGCCTGAGTGGATCAGAAAGCCCTATAAGGGCCTTAGAAGGCATGTATGTCAGAAGTGATGTTCTCTAGAACCCAGAAAGCGTTGTTATCGTGTGCGAGACAATGACCATCTATAGGGCGGCGCTGTGGTGACCCTTTCGGGGACCGCAGAGTGATCTAACGGGATCTATCTCATCGACCCAACAGACGCCGATGTCGAGCATGGCGGAACGTTTTGCCATCAGGCATGCGATCTAGCCACTCTACCGGTTCTAAGCGAGCGATCCATATTTTATGTTCGGTACATATCTCATATTTTCGAATAATTATGGTCATCTGGTAATCATATGCGATATGTACAATCATTTATTAGATCTTTCATTTTCATATCTCGTATCTCACACTTTACACATTTACATATATACATATATATAACGAGATCATATACACATGTCATATTCTATACTTGTCATATACCATATATGTTCCATACATATAATTACGAGCATATGCAATATATACTATCATTACTATCTGTATTTGTTTCTCCATATCTGGCAACTTCATATTACGGTTCTCATATTTCTCACATAATACATATATTCCTATATTTTATCATACATGCATTTACTCATTCTTATATTTATATATGCACATCATTCGTGTACATGTACTCATTCCTTGTAACATCTTATATCTTGTTAACTTATATTTTCATATACTTTATTAGACTATCATATCTTATGACATATACCTATACATTTCTATACTTATACGTTTTACTTGTAATTTATTAAGCTGTCACATCTCGAGCGGGTGCGAAACATGGAACTTCTTCTTTAATACTCTTAGGTACCCTTCTTATCCCGGAAACTATTTACCTTTTTATCATTTCTTATTGAGAGATACACGTATAAACATTCGCTTTGCTTTCGGATCGAGGAGTATAAAGACTAAACGAGACTCGATACGATATATGCAGAAGTCTTGAGTGATGGAACATGAAGCCATACTGCCCGTAATAGAAGTGTCGAAACACTAGCAGGAGAGCACTTTGAGCACTAGCAGAAGTGTCTAATATTTCCTTTATACAAAAATTCCTCAAAATCAATCCTAACCTAAGAGCACTTTGAAACTTAACCCAAAACAACCCTAAAATTGATCTACAACCATTCAAAACACTTCTATTTCGATTTGGGGTTTTCATGAAATAAACCACAAACCAGTAAGGGGGTTAGGGTTAGTTTCATACTTTTAATCTCTTTCTTTTCACTTCCTTCTTCTTCCTTCTTCTTTGTTTGGTTCAAATCAACCCAGAGAGCCTGCAGCTTGACTTGGTCTCCTCTCGCTTTCTCAACCTATACAGTTCTCGATGTTGAAAATATGCATGACAAACACTTTATTAAGACAATTTTTGGTCTCAACTCAAAACCTTCACTAGGCCTTGTTTGGCTAACACATTATTTCCTTATTTCTCATTTGTGCATTTTAATCATTCTTTTATCTTTCATTTGCTATTCAACTTATTACATTTTTTCCATTTTGGCACATACACTTCTTATTTATGACCCTTGGGTCCTCATTTTGACATTTTACCAATTTTACCTTAATTCTTGTATAATTTTCGGGTTTTATCATTTTTTTGTTTGTTCTTTAACAATATCAATTCCGGAAAAATACAATTTAACTTATTTTATACCCTAAACATGTTATAAAAGTACTAGGGTATTTTTAAGGCATTACAGGTCCACTATCACCCACACAACGTCATACCCTCGCGATCTTTGTGGGAAGTGAGTCACAAAATCCATCGTGATGTCTCCCCTTTCCCATCAGAGCTACCTCCAGTGGGTATCCGTGGTCTCGGTGCTCGGCCTTTACTTGCTGCGATGAACATCAATGAACAAAATTCCGAGCGTGTTTCTTCATCCCACTCAGTAACTGTTGACAAAGAATCATGGGACATCTTCGTACTTTTTGGATGCAACAAAGCGGAAGCGATGGAACTCCCAGGATTTCCTCTCACGATCTGCCCTCTTGGGGAACCAATAATCAGCTACCATCAGGTCCCCTCCTCCCCTGAAGATGGTAGGATGGTGTGCTTTAAACCTTTGGAGGTTACTTGGCCCCCCTTGGCTCACAATTGCACTAGCATGTGCAATGGTGGCAGACGCAGCGCTATCCTATACAATAGTAGCAGTCGTTGTACCAATAGCCTCTATGAAGGCTTGTTGGTCAAAGACTGATGGTAGTGGGTTGTTGTTCCGCCCACCACCTCTTCATCCTCTTCCACGATTAGTCATCTACATATGTCAGATAGCAATAGAGTCTTACATAGTATCCCCAAAAAAATAGGGATCAAGTTTAAACTTTGAGATTTCTCTCCTTGTCTAACTAGTAGTGCACGTGCCAACCACTAATACACCTCAACATCCCAAACCATCCGAGTTCATTCTTTTCCCGAACCCCCAAGGTTATGTTTTCTAACCCTAGTGTTCCTCTTTTTTCATATACATTTTACCATGTATATAATTCACATAACTTCTTAGCACATAAATCATGTTGCGAGATTAGAGCATAAAGCAACAAATGCACAATTAATGCAATGGTCTAATTATGCCCATCAAGCCACTGAATGTCATTATACCAATGCTACGATACCAAGTTGTGACGTCCCAATGCGAGGTCCAGTCGTCGCCCCATCGAACTCGGCGAATGTCTATGGATATCGTGTAACTTGATGCCACACCGTTGTGTCCCATTTACCAAGATCCATAATTTAACAAAATCGGACATAGTCTCCTTTGTACGGGTAGCTATATCCAAAATCAAACCTATACAATATACCATAACATGACCCATCCGAGGCTGATATATCTGATGGCCTTACCCAGGGTCCATTTATGAAGTAAATTGACCACACCCAGGATATTTATCCACCATTCATGTAAAAACACATGCAAGAATTTATATAAAAAACAATTAAAGTTCAATTACAACTCTTTTACATAAAAGTAAATAACAAAACTAGTTTGGTCCAAAAAATTTACAAAATGAGTTATAAAAGCCACAGAAGTCGACTTTTCTTGCGCCTTGCTACCACAGAATGACGTTATTACACCGACATATATCCCACACCCAGAAATGTTTTTCCATTATAGGATTTGATCATACCTGGTAGAGCTAGTGCTACGGAGAGCTCTTTGACTAAGTCATGCGTGTTCACATTCGACAATTCATATTCACATCAACATTCGATTGAGAATATCTTGAGATTTTTGGGTTGAATTAGCATGTCATGCCATGAAATAAGATAAAACTCACTCATGCACCATACTCCGAGTCTTCACCGACTCCCACCACACAATGCTATGCCAATGGGTAATAAAATATGTCATTGATGAATTTTATCAAATGATCACTTTATAAACAAAACCATGTGTCTTTGTGCGTAGCGGATTTTGGAATCACATCGCCGGCTCCGCACACCTATCTATATTTTGGACTTTCACCGTCGGAGTGTATGAACTATGCGGATTCTTTCACGGGAAGTGTCTAATACTTCTTGCTATACGAGCACAAGTTTTCGTAATAAATGCGACCGTCTGCGACTTCGTTGAACTTGGTTGACGGTGGCACTCCCCTTATCAATCCGCCGAAGATATTGATGTTTGATTTCAACCACACACTCACACCCATGAAATGCGATGCTCCATTGCATGTCAATGTCATATCACATATGTAATGAATGTCACATGGACAACCTAAATCATACATTTAATCATGTATCATGGAAAATCATATCATATGCATATAATCTCTAAGTAAACACTCATTCCAATGTCAATATATTAATACAGATATATCAACATTTTATCTAACAACAATAACCAAGCATGTCATTACAAAATCAAACAATAACACCTTAACTCTTAAGGCCAAATGTGACATATAATGGCACCTGAACGACCCCTTAAAGCAGGCCCCAGCGTATAGCAGGCCATAAAGTAAAACAAACATGGCCCCACATATAGTCCAGTTTTAACCTAAAGGCCATGTTTGATACCTTGAGATTAGCGGGATTAATTTGTACTCGAATTTGGGACTAATCACGAGTCGGACTAGAATTTGGGAGAAATTTAAAGCGTCACGTGTTTAATGCAGTCAGACAAATTATGGACTTTTTTATCCTCGTTTGGTACACATACGGGACTAGGTGGTGTTGTTTTTTTACTTAATCTTGAATAGAAATTTTTTGAGCTTAATATTGAATAATTATATGTATTAAGTATTAAGTTGTTTGTTTTTTAACATTAGGTAATGATAGGGATGTCAATGGGACGGATTATTTTGGGTTCTAGATCGGCCTCATTCTTAATGGCACGGGTTTAATTTAATTTTAATCCGGCTTTTAATAGGTTTGGGTTTATTTTATCAAATCCGATACGTGTTCAGGTATTGTTACTCTCTGTAAAACCCGAGAAAATTAGAAATTTTCAAAATTGGCAAAATGTTAATAAAAATAATAAATTGTCCTAAGGGTTCAGAGAAGCCTAGAAAATTCTCTAGATCTCGGATATTGAAAGCAATTGTCTTCATTAGAATTCGTCTCGCGAAATCTAGTGACCCCGAAAAATTTCGTCGAATTATGAGACAAGCGGGAAATTTTCAGATTTTAAAGGTGATAAGTTGCCAGTGAAGCTCGGGGGCTGAGATTTTACGGAATCGAGTTAGGAAATGGTTTGGGCTAAGTTCATTTAAAATAAAGTGAAGCCGAAAAGAAACTCTCAGTGTTTAGAGGTAGAAACGGGCCCAAATGAAGCAATATGAATCATGTATCCAAAATAATAATAATAAGCCGCCTAGTTATATTTTAAAAATAATTTTTATTATTTTATTTTATACTTTTTAATATAAATAATAATAATTATTATAATGTTTTTTAATAAATAATTTATAAAATTCATAATATTTTTATTTGTATGAAAAATATTAATTTTAATATAATAAAAATAAAAAAGCAAATATAAAAATATTAAAAATAAAAAATAAAAACAAAAATAAAATGTAAATGGGGCGAGTTTGGGAATTTTCCCATCTCCGCCCCGCCCTGTTTAATTTTTTAAATGAGACAAGTTTAGAAGTGAAAAAATAAGCAAAGTTTTTTGATAATATATTAGTTAATAAATTTTTTGTTTAAATTTTTTATTACATTGATATTTTTTTGTAAAAAGAAAGCTATAAAATATTTTAATAAGGTTTAGTCGGGGCGAGACCCACTAATTTAGGGGTTAAAAACAAGACAAAAATAACTCACATTCATAATTTGTGAGTTTAGTCAGTCCGGCATACATAATATTGCGCTTCACTAATTTTGTCCAAAAATTAGTCTAATCCCCCTCAGTCCCGCTTACCAAACACGGCCAAACAGTCCCTAAAACAATCCTTTGAACATGCCATAACAATCACAAACCAGCCCACTAAACCAACCACAAATATGCCATAAAAACGACCATAAAACAGGCCAAACACAATCCAAACAACCCCTTAACATGGCATAAACAATCACCATCCCATTACAAATCATCCCGCAAACAAGCCATAAAAGTATCATTGGCGGTCAAACATAGTCAAACAACCCCCATACTTGACCATAGAATCGATGCTTAAGCAGTGCAAACATCCTTTATGACCATAAAACCGGCCACAAACATTCCAAAGCGGCCCTTAACAGCCCAAAAGGTAAATAAACCAAAGTAGAGGGCCTCCTCTTAGAGAGTAGTAGAAATGGTAGGAGGCCTCAAGAACACCTTCTAAGCCCAAAACCTTTGATTTCCCAAAATCTCCTCATGTTGATCTTCGATGAAATCCTTCTTTTATGAATTACGTGCGTGGCGCTGTCGAGCAATGAGCGTTAATTCTTGGCTCAATGGCCGTCGGCGAGCCCAGGATCAGAAAGAAGTCTTGGACTTCTCTTTTCCTCCCCCTCTTTCTCCCACGTTTTTTTCCAGCAGAAAGATGAGATATTTTCTCTCCAAAAATCTAAATTTTTAAACTTATCTATAATTTTAAGACTTATTTGCTCGCTGCGTGTCCACGACTGTTTGGAGTCCATTTTTTCCCTAAAACGATTAATTTCATCCGGTTAAAGTTAAAATTATTTTATATGAATATTATATATATTATTTTCCAACTTTCACAATTTTTCTTGAAAATCTCTTTTTCTTTTTATCATCGGACACCCGTCCTCTCGAAAAACGGGAAAAATCCGACTATCTTGGAATCCGACGAAATTCATCTAAGTAACTAGATTTCATGAGATGAATCCAACGGTAAGATCCGTTTCGTCATCTGAGGTTTAGAAAAATTTCAAGTTTGCAACTCGTACTATAGTGACAATTTACTATTTAGCCATTAAAAAAAAATTCAAATTTACCCAGATTTTACAAGATGACAGAAATTGCTTGTTGAAATTTAAATGTGTTGCTTCTCAAGATTCTGAATCATGATTATCCCTAGTTTGTAGCATCCCGATTCCCATTTCTTGTTTTCGCTAAAGTAGAACGTGTGATTACAGGGTGAAAGGGTTATTTTATTTTTATCACTTTTTAGGGTTTCCTTTAGAAGGTTGGCTCTCAGAATGGGAGTTAGTGTCGCTTGCCACAGAGCGGGTCCTCTTTTGGGGCGCAAGTCTTACGTGGGTCGGTGTTACATGCCTAGAGTGGACGACCTCTTTTTACTGAGCCTTTGTTTTGGGCTTATCGCAAACAAGCCTCTTTAGAGTCCAAGGTTTAGTAAAGTCTAATATAAACTCTTTATCAATTATTTTTTAGATAAAGTGTCTAGGCCTACGTTCTAGCTTTCATGGCCTTCAAATAAAATGCTATGGGACCGATGACATAGTTTTCCCTAACAAAAATTTTTTTTTTTTTTTGCCTCGATTTGTTTTCAAGTATTATACAAAAAAAAAAGTTTTAATTTATTTTAGTATAGACGAATTCTTTGAAGTGAAGGAATAATCAATCATAAATCTTTCAAAAAAAAAAGAATATTCATAAATGTTATTTTTCCTTGTAAATAGCACTTTTTACAGCCTTTTATTGATGTTTGACTTATAAATTGGAAACTTCATTTGAAAAGTATTTGATTAAAATAGGAACAAAATTATCATTTTCCTTTGGATTTCTTTTTTCTTTTTTCTTTTTAAGTATATTATTCAAGTTATTTTCATATGCTGAACTTTTACTATTTGTCTAAGAATTCAAGCGAAATATTACAAAATATGAACAAGTTTAGTATGGTGCAGAATGTGCAAAATATATTTTTTCTATTAGATTTATTAAAATCGACATGTAATTGTTATGTAGAGTTTTTTTTATCACAGTAAGTGAGATGATTGAGGTTTTTCCTAACTTAACTAATGGTGTCGAGTTCAAGTCTTGACCCTTATGGCTATTTTCAACTTGTATTAGAATTAGTTTAGATGTGATATGATTTAAAAGTACTGTAAATATGTGCACAGACCTGCTAAAAGCATATCAAGTATCTCACTCGAGGACACCATGAAAACAAAAGTGTTTGATTTTTTTAATTGCTATAATTTCACATAATAAAGAGGGTAGCCACCCATTACTAAACGTGGAATTTAGTAAAAGGAAGGTTTGACAAAGAATCAGAGTCAGTCATCAGGATGAATCAGATTCAGACAAGAAAAAGATTGTGATTTGTGAGTGCATGTAGCATGGAAGATTCACTCCACGTTTAGTCAACAAATTCCAATGAGAATGCAGTGCACTTACAGAGGCCTAAGGTTGGGCCGTAGCCCGTCCCTTCACTAGCTCATTACCTGGCTTCAACCATAAAATGGGCTTGGCGTACAATGATAAATATATATACTAAATTAATTAATTAGGGTTACAATTTTAAGTAGTGAACAAAAATACCTTAAAAGGTAGCTCTGGTATAACGCTTTGGGATTTAGTACCCAAAGGTTATAGATTGGAGTTCCCTTGGGGGCATAGGAGGATTTATCTTGTTGATCACTCGAGGGCTCTATGAAATTAATCGAGATATTTGTAAGCTGGTTGTCGCAAAAGAGATAAAATTAAACATGGAAGGTGGATATTCTTCCGTGAAGATTATAAGGAATCATATTTATGTAAAGCACATTGCTTTACCCACTTATGGCATGTTCACAATTGAGACACTGTGGCCATATACAGTTATTGATTTTGGAAATTTGCAAATATGAAAGCATCTAATTCACTTAGGAGTGACGACCGACCCATACGACATGCATCAACAATTATCTTTCCTATCACCTTTATTTGTTATTCTGTTTCACTTGAGAGTTGAGAATAAATATATGATACGTTTTATCATGTGCCACACCACTCCACTGCTTGCAAATGACATAATTGCCCCTTAACAGGAGTAGGAGCAACAGGGACCAGCTATTTGGCCATGATTTTATGGAGAGGAATCACAAGAAGGTGGGAGAGACCTCTCTTCCTCCCCTCTATATAAAGGGTCTAGCAGTGTGGTCACGATATTCATACCAAGCAACAAGCCGTACCACTACTAGTCAAATTAATTAGGTAAGCGGCCGGTGCTGGTGCCGGCGCCGGTGCCGATTAAAATAGAAATAAGAAATGGCAGGGAAGGGGGATCGTCTGTTGAGGATTGGGGCGGAAGGCTTTGATTTGTTGGATAAGATCTATCCGATTAGATATCCTCCCCCTCCAGGGCGTCAAAAACAACGTCCATTTTCTGGTTCGATGGAATGCAGTGAATTCTTTCAAATATGGGGGGAATAGTATTTGTAGATCCCAGAGAAAAAACCTGTCAAACTTCCAGGGAAGGTTATGGTTATTATGATGTTGTTGTAGCTTCTCTCAGTCCTCTCTGTCAATCTTCCCCATGCAGCTGTGAATTAGCTTATAATTATGTAGCATGAGTATGGGCTTAAGAGTCTGTCCACCTCTACTATTGTGGTATATATATAGAACTATCTTTTGGTAGCCATATCTGAGCTTTATTTGCATGATTTTCTGTGTTCTATATATCCCATCCTTTCCGACTGGAAATTTTTAACAAAAAGCAGCAGTACTGGAGGGCTTGGCAGACTAATCTGCTTTAGTGGTCATTCTAGTAATGGATTAAGTAGTATTTAAATTAATATGTGTAAGGAATCTGGAGCTCTAGATCCATGAAATAGTTCCGGACCCCACCGTCTTAAGGACCATCCTTGATGACGGAGTCCGCCCCCCTCCAGTTATTTCCCAGTCCCACCTACCCAACTAGACGCCACTGATTTCATTAGATCCTTTAATTTTATTTTATTTTACATTTAAACACTTTAATTATAACGTAGTAAACTGTTTATTGAGTATGCACTCAAAGTCTCATAATATTCTACATCCGTTAAGAATAAGAATAATGTTTCCCAGTGCGCACACGTATTCATAGTCTTATTCAAAATTATTTTTAATTTTGATGGGATCTTTTTCTTAATTTTATCTCGAACTCAATGGAGTTTAACTATTATGCTTAAATACAAACATTAAATACAATAGTTATGATCAAAGCATGGGTTAAATCAAATCTTGGTCTAACATTTTCATACAAATATGATAATCAATTTATCAATGGTTTGAAACAAGTAAAAATACTATTTAATGTTTGGAAAATTAATAAAATAAACAACTTAATACTTAAATATTTTCATATAGTAAATAAAAGAAGAACCAACATTCTAAATATCCAGCTTTTTAAAAAACAAAACAATGAACTAAATATTTCTCTACATTCAAGATGCGAGATGATTGAACAAATAGTACATTCCAGGTTAATTTTCTGTCTTGCTTCCGGTTGTTATACGCGTATCTACTAATCAATCAATTAAAGGTATCGTGAGCGTGTAAATGAGATGGATTTAAGTCTCTCTAGCCTAATGTCGATAGTGCCGGTTCGAGTAAGTGAATGCGGATGTGTTATGTCTTTACATAGTTTATCGACTTTTGTGATCCTCTCGAACTGTATAAGAGTTAGTTTAGGTGTGGGTATGAGCTTAAAGGCATTATGTATGCCTTGAATGCTTAGGTTGTGTCTAACAAAAAACAATAAGGGTAAGAAGGATATTTGAATAGTTTGGAAGGGTGGTCAATTGTAGCCCTAAAAGCAACAGGAGAGATAAGAAAAAAGAAAAGGCCGTTGCAAAGAATCAGATTCAGTAATCAGGCCTACTACCGACCTTTCTGAGAAAGATTGTATAGAAGATAACCATTTGGGAGTGGCGGGAATCATTCAGTTAAATATGAACTGAATGTCACTTTTTTTTTTCTTCTTTTAACAACTAAAATTAGATTCATATAGACAAAAGTGATCATTCCTTTGTTCTCAATGTGGAGAATCGATCATGTAAAAGCATAGTGAATTGATTTTCTTCTGAAAATTAGGAAACGTAATGAGGACTGAAAGGGAAAAAAAAGTTAGAATGCAAGTGCAGATGATTCATTATGTCTACTGCATTGTTCCCAGTGTTGGATTTGTGTTTGGGTTGTTATGAACAATCTAATGGGCCAAAAAAAAAAATCTTCAATTTTTTTTTCAAATCATGAGGTTTTTTGAGCGAGTTCGTATACACATTCAAAGTATTTTTAAGTCGTACCATATCCAAACTAATCCCCATATGAGCCAGAAGAGACCATAAGGATGGTAAAATTTTACTATAAAATACAGTTACTTTCCCAAGACTTGAACTAGGGACCACTAATTAAGATAGGAGAAATCTCAACCATCTTATCTACGTGTTTGATGATTTTGCATTAGTGATTACATCCAGAAAGAAAAGACTCACTCCACCTTCAATTAACTAATTCCAATGAAATGCACTTAAAGAGGCCAAAGGTTGGTCCCTTCACTGGCCAGGATTAAACTCATGACCTTCCACTGTAAAATGGCACGCTCTCAAATTGATTCCAAAATTTTTAAGTTTATTTTGTTAGATATTCTGAGCGGGCTTCTATATACACGAAAAACACTTTTAAGTCATACCATATCTAAACTAATCCTTAAACGAGCTGAAAGAGATCACAAGGACGGATAAATCTCTACCACATATCATAACTACATTCTCAATACTCAAACTCAAGACCACTAATTAAGGTAGGAAAGACTTCAATCATTTCATCTACATTTTCGATGGTTCCAAACCTTTCAAGTTATTAAATAATGATGGGCCCATGATATAAATATTATATTAATTAGGGATACGATCTCAACTTTTAGACAAAATGAATCCAAAAATGTGCCAAAAGGAGGAAAATTAATGTTATAGGCTCCCTAGCATCACATATGGATCAACTTGCTGGTTTATACCCTCAATGCTTTAGGATAGAGGGAAGGAAGTGGTCTCAAAAGACACCCCTTTCTGCTTCCTGAACTCCTGACACTCAGTTTATGTACTTTCCTCCTGCCAAGGTACCAGTCTACCTTACATGGTCATATTAATATATCCTTTTTCTGCCTTTATCTAGAAACAATAGATTATGGTCACACCGACTTTATCTAGAACCAATAGATTATTCTGAATGAATCTCAATTAGTTGGCCACTATATTTATATGTAGATATATAAATATTCTTCCCTAAAACCATATTCATCACCCTCCTCTTCACTCCTCCACAATGATAAATTAGAATCTTATGGCCTGTTTGTTTATGTTTTTTAAATTCTTTTTTTTTTATTCTGAAAAACAAGAACAACACATTTGATTCACTTTTTTTTTTTTTCTGAAAAAATATAAATAAAACAAAAAACACTAAATTCATATTACAATAACAGTTTTCAAAGAATAATATGGTCATGTTTAGTTCTTGTTTTTATAACTTGTTATCTTTTCTCAAAAATAAAAAAAAACATGGAAAATAAGGAGAACACTTTTGTCTGCAGCTTTATTTTTTTATGAAAACATAAAAATCACTAAATTTAAAAACAACAGCTTTTTAAGAGAATTAAACACACATAAGGTTTTGAAAAACCGCTCTCAAAACAATTTCAAAATAAACCAAACAACCCCTAAAATTATATTCTCAGTGTTTCAAAAACTATTATCAAAACACAGTTTTCGGAAATAAGAATCAAACAACCCTTAACTTCCTCCTAAGACAAAAGAAGAGTATCTAAAATCATATTTTAGTAAGACCCATTGCTCGACCAATATTAAGGCTTATGATCAGGGTGGACCCTATTAGCAAACCCACAAATCTGTAAAGCATCTAATTCACCGATGACAACCTATAGGAAACCAACAACAACAAATATCTTTCACCTTTACTTTTTTTTTTTAATGTTTCACTGAGAATACTGGATATGAACCCCAATATTTTTTATCATGTAGCACCAGATCTAGGAAATGACATCTTGGCCCCTCGGAAAACTGTCTCAATATGAGCAACAAAGCCTAGTTGGCCATGATTTTCACTGCCCTTTACAGAGAAGGTCAGAAACCCTATAAAGGGGTCTGTATATGTTGTTATATTCATACAAAGCAGCAGCAGCAGCTGAGAGAAGCAGAGCAGCAAGTACTTGTCATTTAGGAAATGGCGAGAAAGGGAGAGAAACAGCATCTCTTGAAGGTTGCGAGGGAAGGATTTGGCTTGTTGGAAGAGATATTTCCAAGTAGATATCCACCTCCCTCTCAATTCCCACCACCACCACCACCCCATGTTTATAGCTGGCCAGAAAAGGCTGTGATCGACAACCATGAGGCTGCTAAAAAGTATGGTGGATTTGTATTTGGTACAGATCCCCGAAAGAGAAAACCAGTTAAAGTTCGCAAGCCATATTATTAAGAGGTTTTGTGAATCTTCTTGCCTGTCAACCTTATTCCTATATATATATATTTTACGGTAAATGTTATAATGCTAGCTAGGGTTTGCTAGCTGCAGCCGTAAATCAGCTTATCATCATGCATGTTGGTAAGAAATTGAGCACTTTGTGTTTTCAAGCTCTTTAGTAGAGAGTATGTCCCCTTGTAGTAATAATAATATTGTGGTATATATCAGTTTGACTTGTATGATTTTATGTGTTCTATACTCTTGAGAAGATGCAGCAGGGTGATGATACAGAGAGATACATTACATATATACACATGCATGTCTCAAATTGAAGTTTATTAGAGTAATTAATTGTTGGTATTGAAGTTTTAAATCACTTAGCTCTGGGTCCATGAAATAGTTGGGCCTTCTAGAGGGCTTGTTTTTTCTATTAATAATGATTTTTTTGAAGTGTTTTTAGTCTCAAAAGTAATTCTGAAAAAAATATATTAGGCTTTTAATAAAATAAAACATTTTAAAATTCATTTAGTATTCAAAATCAATTATAGTACTTTTAGAGACCTAAGGCTGTGATTTTCCAAAAATATTTCTTAAGAAAAACTTTTATTAAAAACATTTCAAAGTGTAAACACTTTTGAATGCTAAAGTGTCTGATTTTTTCGAAGTGTTGTTTATAAAAGCTTGTTTAATGTGTTCTTTATAGTAATTTTTTTAGAACATATATGAGGATAAAGAGAATCACCCTATCATGTCACCATCAACTCATTCCAAGAACTAAAATATACCATCGTGATGTTTTTATATACTAATTTATTAAATAAAGCACTGCAATAAGAAGACGAACAATACCACATTATAACAAGCCGATGATAAACCAAACACCACAACAAGACAACGACAAACCAAATGCTGATATGACGATCACAAACTAAATACCGCAATAAAACAACGATAATAACACGAAAAACAAGATAAAATTTAAATCTTTGTGGAAAAACTACTTTATTGAATAAGAAAAAAAAATGTAGATGAGTGATTTTAGGCCAAGAATAACTAAAAAGTCATCTCTCTTTACTTGAGGAAAAAGGTCTAGAAGATAACAAGATGAGAGAAAATTAGAAATATAGTTTTTTTTTAAGAAAAACATAATTTTATTGATTCAAACTAATAATACATCCATATAAACATAAAATCAAAATCACTAAAAACCATAAGGATGAAACATCATTTAGGTTAATAACATAATGAATTAACTCAAAATCTATATATTTAATTATTGACTTTACATATTTGATATTATTATTATTATTAGAATGCATGTGATTCAAGTTCTACAAAATATTAACAATCATCGATTTGATTTCTTATAAATGAGATTATGGTTAAAATTTAACATCTTAAACTTTTGTACATTTTTATATAAAAAATAACACTTTTGACAATAGGTACGCTGCCATTCAATAATCTAATAATTGCCTTTAACCAACTAATATATTACCTTTTTTTATCTCTCTCTCTCTCTTTATATATATTTTTAATTTTCATCATATAAAGATGATAATTAATTACACAATTGTTTTAGGATTTGAAAGTGATATTTAATTTCTAAATAATGAGTGGATTTTGTCTTATTCACGATGTAGGGATGATTGAACAAATCATTGCATGCAGATTTTCTTTCTTACTTCCGCTTGTTACATAGTAGGTGGCATTCCCACTAACCAAACAATTAAGATTAGAAGGATATTGCAATCTGAAAGGAATCAGTCAATTGCTTAGCCCTAAACGAAATCCATTACCAAACTTAATGGGAAAAAGGAAGGTTTACCGAAGAATCAGATTCAGTAATCATACTGAATGCCAACTTTTTTTTTTTTTTTTGGAAAGATTAGATAGAAACAATCTAGTGGGACCGAAAGGAATCATTCAGCTACAAATGAACTGAACTTGTCACTGATTTTTTATTACTAACCTCAGATTCGTACGGACATAATAAGTTCATCATATGGTCATATTAATATATCCTTTTTCTGCCTTTCACACCGACTTTATCTAGAACCAATAGATTATTCTGAATGAATCTCAAGTAGTTGGCCACTATATCTATATGTAGATATATAGATATTCTTCCCTAGAAACCATATTCATCAACCTCCTCTTTACTCCTCCATAATGATATATTAGAATCTTATGGCATGTTTGTTTATTGTTTTTAAAATTTTTTTTTTTTTGGTTCCGAAAAAAAAGAAAAATATGTTTGATTCGCAACTTTTTTTTTTTTTCTAAAAAAATATGAAAAACATAGAAAATACTAAATTTATATTATAATAACAATTTATCAACAATAATGAATATGTTCGTTTTGCTTTTTAAAATTATTTTCTTTTCTTAAAACAAGGGAGCATTTAAACAATGAGGGCTCACAATTTTATTATGTTATGAAATACACACAAAAAAAAATTAACTTTGTAGAATCCATACATAAGAGAATACTAAAATTATACTACATCTATGTTTTCAAAAAATAGAAATCAAATAACCCCTAAAATTATGTTCTTTGTGTTTTCATTCAAAAACTATTTTCAAAACACAGTTTTGAGAAATATGAATCAAAACAATCCCTTAATTTCCTTCTAAGACAGAAGAAGAGTCTGAGATCATATTTTAGTAAGACCCATTGCTCGACCAATATTGGGGCTTATCAGGGTGGGCCCTATTTGCAAATCCACAACTGTAGCATTCCACCTTCGATGACCAACCCATAGGAAACCAACAACAACAAATATCTTTCACCTTTACTTTTTTTTTTGTAAAGTTTCACTGAGAATACTGAGTATGAATACCAATATTTTTCATCATGTAGCACCAGATCTAGGAAATGACATCTTTGCCCCTCGGAAAACTGTCTCAATATGAGCAACAAAGCCTAGTTGGTCATGATTTTCACTGCCCTTTACAGAGAAGGTCAGAAACCTCTATATAAAGGGGTCGGTATATGTTGTTATATTCATACAAAGCAGCAGCAGCAGCTGAGAGAAGCAGAGCAGCAAGTACTTGTCATTTAGGAAATGGCGAGAAAGGGAGAGAAACAGCATCTCTTGAAGGTTGCGGGGGAAGGATTTGACTTGTTGGAAGTGATATTTCCGAGTAGATATCCAGCTCCCTCTCAATTCCCACCACCACCACCAACCCATGTTTATAGCTGGCCAGAAGAGGCTGTGATCGACAACCATGAGGCTGCTAAAAAGTATGGTGGAATTGTATTTGGTACAGATCCCCGAAAGAGAAAACCAGTTAAAGTTCGCAAGCCATATTATTAAGAGGTTTTATGAATCTTCTTGCCTGTCAACCTTATTCCTATATATATATTACGGTAAATATTATAATTCTAGGGTTTGGTAAGAAATTGAGCACTTTGTGTTTTCAAGCTCTTTAGTAAAGAGTATGTCCCCCTGTAGTAATATTGTGGTATATATATCAGTTTGACTTGTATGATTTTATGTGTTCTATACTCTTGAGAAGATGCAGATGAGACAGAGATACTTTTTTTTTATGAAAGAGAACTACAAATAAGGAAGACTACAAATAGGATTAAAAGATGTTCTCTATAAATATAAATATGACAACATTTGTATATATTTAGATTCTGAGCAACACTCCAAATATCTTGTTTGGTTCTTTAGAGTGATGGATACATTCAGGGCTAGGGAGGGACCATGGACTTTAGAAATTTTATTTTACACTGAGATTTTAAAAAATTTGATCATTGTTGTCCCCACTAAAAATCCTAAAAAAAAAAAATCAGTGGGGACACATTCCTATTAGAGGTTGCCCCCACTGAAGTAAAATCATGGCTCCGCCACTAGATACATTACATGTAAACACATGTATGTCTCAAATTGAAGTTCATTAGAGTGATGGATTATTAGGGTCTCTTTGGTTACAGTTTACGTATTGGTTCCCATAATATTTCTTGCGTTCTGATGAAAAAAAACACATAAAACACTAAATTTTAACAATTTTCAAAAAGCACCAAACTTGAATTCTTTATATTTTTAAAAATTATTCTCAACAACGGTTTTCAAAAATCAAGAATCAAACAAGCCTTTATTGTTGAAGTTTCAAATCACTCCAAATCTGTGTTTGAAACCGGAGATCTAGGTCCATGAAATAGTTGGGCCTTCCAGTGGGCTTGATTTTGAAGGTCCATCCTTGATGAGGGAGTCCACCCCTCTGATTATTCGGGCCCCACCCGACCGAGCCATCCCAGCTAGACTGCTATTTCGTGGTTAGAACATTTGTGGCTTACTAGTCCCATTAATAATGATCTTTTGAAGTGTTTTTAGCCCCAAAAACAATTTTGAAAAATATGTTAGGTTTTAGTCTCTTTTCTTTAAGCAAATTGGGGCAAATTTTTTGTCATTTCTTTACCTAAAATCACCATTTTACACTTATTTTCCATTTTCTTTTTCAATAAAGTGGTTTTTCCATATAAATTTATATTTTTTCGTGATTTAATTAGTCGTCGTTTTGGTGCGCTTATGATTGTCATCTTCTTGGTACGGCGGGTGATTGTATCGTCTTAATACGACGGTTTGGTTTTAGTCATCGTGCTGCGACTTTTATTTGTGTTTGGATGATTTGAACAAGCAAAATATATACTATTAGAGATAAAAAATCAAATTAATGGTTATCAGTATGTTGTAGAATTGAAGTCAAAGGTATAATAATTCATGATAGTAATATCGAATGTGTGAAACAGCTATCAGTGTATGAGTTTTTTAGTCGTTTCATTATCTTTATTAGCTTAGATAATGTTTAAATCATTTGTGGTTTTAACGATTTTGATTATATATTTCTATCAATGTATTTATAATTTGAATCAATGAAATTATTTTTCTCTTAAAAAAAATGTTAGATTTATAATAATATTTTAAAAATACCTAAAAAAGATTGAAAATTTATTTATAGTATTAAAAAAAACAATTATAGTGATTTCTAGATAAACACTTGCCAATAAGGTCTGGGAAAGCTTGGACGGGGCAAAGGAAAGGGACCAAGTTCGAGTCTCTATGTGAACAAAATACTACAACTTTGTAATGCAAACTGTATAGATATAAAAAAATAAAAAATAAAACATTTATAAGTAAGTCTCCTAAAACTATCTCTTAATAAAAAGCTTTTATTAAAAACAATTCAAATTTATAGTGTCTATTTTTTTAAAATGTTATTAATTTTTGTTGTAAAACTGTTGATGTCCGAGCTAACTTGTGCACAAATTGACTAATTTCATAAGACCTTGAAGTTAATAACCAAGTAAAACCTCCAACAATTCTGAAGGAATTTGAATTAGTGATCATTGGGTAACTACACTCCAAAACCTTACATTAACTAAGCCACCCTGTAGACCCCAAATTTTGAGGCTTAGGGATTTTTTTTTTCTTTTGTGGGAGGCAATCCGCATTGGAAGAGTCTGAGGAGAGAGTGTAGTACACGTTTTGAGGCTTAAGTTTTTTTTTCCTTTGTGGGAGGCAATCAGCGTTGGGAGAATTCTGAGGAAGAGAGGCCTCCCTTTCCCTATAAAAGGGGTCCTCTCCCCCTTGATTTAGGAGGAGGAAAGGAAACCATAGGCTTGCTCCACCAAAAAAAGGTTGGAGACCCTAATGGCCCTTGATTAAATATTTTTTTGGAGAATAAATTAAGGCATGGGCCTATATAATTTAAGCCATATTAGTTCCTTAAATTTATTTTCTTGAGGCTATGGGTCTTCCCCCACATTGAGTGGGAGGTCCTAAGTGGTCTCAAAGTCAAAAGGTTTGAGGGCTTTGGAGGAAATCTTGGCTCATGGGCAATTTTGGGAGGCAATCTCGGCTTTGGAGGCAATTTCAGCTTGAGAGGCGGTTCGGTCCGGGGAGCTACCCATCTACCAGGTATTTTTCTTCACTTTCTTTTATTCTTCTTTTATATAGTTAATTTTTTTTTATTTTTAATTGTCTTATATATATATTAGTCATTTAATTTATAGTCTTATTATTTTATTTTCCTTGTAAGTATATTGTTGCTTTTTGTTTATTTAATTAAATTGGTTGTTTTTATTTTTATTTTTTTTATATTCAGTTTATTTTTCCTTAACATATGAACTATCACCCACCCTTAATTTAATAAAATCCCCAAATTTTAAAAAAATTCAAGTTCTAAATTTTCATTTCTCAATTTTAAGTGTCCAAATTTCAAAATTCAAATTCCAAATTTCTCATTTATAAAATTCAAATTTTCAATTTTAAAATTCAAGTCCTCCAAATCTCAAATTTCAAATTTTCAATGTTTCAATTTCAAAATTGCAAATTCCTAATTTAAGAAATCAAGTGTCATAATTTCCAAAATTCAAGTTCAACAATTTCCAATGTCCAATTTTAAAGTTTATAATTTCAAAATTTACAAAATTCATAATTTCAAAATTCAAGCGATCAATTTCAAATTTCAAAATCTCAATTTCAAAATTTAGTTGTCCTATTCTTAAAATTTGAAAATTCATAATTTCTAAATTTCAAGTCCCAAAAAAAAATATCAAATTTCAAATTTCAACTTCAAACTTCCAATTTTCAAAACTTTAATTTCAATAGGTCTTGAAATGCCAAGCGCACGGTTAATTACACGTTCGATAAAATGGAATCTTGTGAAGCTAATTTGTGTAACAGATAAATGGGCTTAGGTAGGGCCCGACATTCCATTTTAATAAATAATTTGACATATGATTTATAACCAATTTCTAATTGAATGTGAATAGTTTGTATTTTATTATTGCACTAACATTGTTTCCCAATTGATAGCGCTTCTAACATGCCGTCCAGGTACACATTTTTCTCATATGACTTTGCTTGATTATTTATATATGTCTTACATGCTTTTATATTGTTATTGCTTATCTTTGGTATTTATTAGTTGATTAGTCAAAAGCCATATTTTCTTTAGTTTATTTAGTAGAGACCCGACTTTAGGGACTTAGAGGGGTGCTACGCTTCCTTCGTACCTTCTCGATCGTAACTTCTTCCGGATCTAAAGCTTCGGTTTTCCAGGACACCGCAGCACTAACATCGGGGTCGCGTTTAGGGTTTTTAACATCTTATTTTGTTTTCCCTTTTAAAATAAAAACAAAATAAGTGGCGACTCCAAACCGTTTTCTTAAAAATGGTTTTTTTTTAAAAAATAAAAAAAACGAGTCTCGCCTTTTAAGTGGGAAACGCATAATAGCCAAAAATGCGGGGTCTACAAAATGGCGACTCTGCTGGGGACAGTGAGGGTCAAGCTTGAATACAAATTAGGGAAAATGTGGAGTTTGATTGGTTGATTGATAGATACTTCTTTTTTGTGCTTTGTGTATAGCACATTGAGAGTTTTGACTAGCTGATTGTATCTTTCATATGTCTGATTGTTGTATCATTAGTATTGGTCGGTGACTTAGGTCGGTCGATTCTTACCATTCATCCTTGTTATGTCACTTGTTTTACATTGTTTGTTATATACACATCATATTCATCTTATATACTCTTACTTAGATTATGTGTAGATATGGATGATATACTGCGCTTTGCATATTTGTACGTGCATGACTACCTTTCTCTTGCATGATTGCTTGTCGGATGTCTATGTGGGGTGCACATGTATCCCCTTATCTCCAAAGCTCTAGTCTCGGTCAACTTTGTGTCTCTTGGTTTTGTGTTTGCCGTTGGAGACTTGTTGCTCCTTGCTTGCTTTTCGACCGAGCTAGTGACTAGGAGTAAGGACTAGTGATGGGCTATATCCATGTTTGTGAGCATTTTGGAGGTGGCCGACATATTGATGCTGAGGAGTTCGATCTTCGAAGACATATAACCCACTTAACTTCGATTTTAGGATACTTTTGTGACCGGTGTGCATTTTCTGGTTTAGATGTCATTTAGGTTTTTCGGATGCACCCACACATACACTGTACACTTAGTTTATTCTTGAGCGTTGAGATCAGTGAGAGCCTTTACCATAGGTTGCCCCCTGAGATGTCGAGGAAGTGCATGTGTGGAGTTGATGACCACCTTGCATGGAAGAGCCAAATAAACCGGAGGCGTGTAGGAGGTTGTGTACCAGCGGAGGAGTGTCGCTCCTGCTAAGGGACCTTTTAAAAGACTACCTACCCTTGTCTTTTTAGAGCCACCATGGACCTTCTAGGTTGAGTTTAGATCCCTCTTGATTAAGACTCCCATCCTGCGTGGATTGCATGCGTGAGCCTTGGTGGTTTTTATGCATGTGGATCGAGTTCCTCTGTTTGGTTTCCTCTCTAGGGTATATAGAGATTGATCAGAGTATTGAGCTTCAGTGGGGCAATTTTGTGCATAGTGATGGATTGCTTATTTCAGTTTCATTATAGCAGCGTTCTTTTTGGTTCGACATGGACTCCACTTTATTTGTTACGGTTACACTTTCAGGATTCACTGACATAGACTGGGACCATCTTCGTGGGTTAGAGTTGAGGTAGATTGAATGCGTGCATCGGATCAAACGGATATGGATCAACATGCGGCGGTTATTGAAGCGGCTTCTTTGCCATTTGTCGTACACTCTAGGATACACAATACATGGCCTCGATTCAAGTTGATAGGCGACCCAGACCACGACTTTCAGCACAGGAGGATACTCAGT
Source organism: Tetrastigma voinierianum (assembly GCA_016808115.1). Classification (NCBI taxonomy): domain Eukaryota; kingdom Viridiplantae; phylum Streptophyta; class Magnoliopsida; order Vitales; family Vitaceae; genus Tetrastigma; species Tetrastigma voinierianum. The sequence goes on along the minus strand of JAEQBH010004503.1, from coordinate 161,866 downwards.
TTGACATGGGGGCACCACCTCCACCTCCACCTCCATCGATGGCTCAGATGGCACCACCGCCTATCCCTCAGGGCACTCCTATTGTTATCCAGAGGTCTACAGAGGTGATCCAGCCACATGCGACTATTCCAGTTCAGACTATCGGTGCTTCTGATGATCGCATACAGAGAGTAGAGCAGATGCTTAGACAGTTGAGAGTTGCAGAGGGTATGGATGTGTGGGATGGATTTGATAGTGCTGGCAGAGGCCCCACACCGCCCCTAGGACGGATGCACGACGCCTTGGGGCGGTTATACGGGCGAAGGATGTCCGCGTACTCATTTGAGGATGCTCTGATCGAGTTGATGAGGGCATGGGTTGGATGAGGCTCAGTTGTATTTGTTCCCTTTGTCGGCGATTGGCCGCAGCGGTTTGCCACCTTGGGCGCTTAGCCTTGAGGCGGGCAGGATCTTGCCCATGGTTTATTCGATGGTTATCTTCCCGGCCGCGTCATAGATGTCCTTGGGAGAGAGCTTGAGGTATGAGCGAGGAGCTCATGAAATTGCTACATCTTTCATCGTTGGAGGAGAAGGTTATTCGAGATGATTGATCGTCCATCGGAGAGAGAAGCGATTAGCATGATCATGAGGAGTTCTGACCCGATTCATTCACCATCTTATGGGCGTACGATTATGGATTACAGAGCTTTATAGAGGCATTATATGGTATCGAGGATGGTATGGCGCGCGGTTTATGGTAGTTCTTCCTCTTACGATAGTAAGGGAAGAAGACATACGGATCATGTAGACGGGGGAGGTAAGAGCCATCAGTTCCTTTTAGACATAGAGCACCAGGGCCTCGATCACGCACTCTATCACGGCGCACGGGACTTCCCTACGCCCGAGTCGATTCGATATAGACCTTCCATACCACCTTAGCCTCTTAGGTTACCAGCTCCATATACTCCACCACACTCAGTTTACGCTACACAGGTTGTGGAGAGACCACCTATTGCTCATCTTAGACCCCGGCGCCTGATTCCTACCACAGCTGAGACACTTTACGCCCACTTAGGCATGCCTTTGGGTGAGTCTTACGAGACATCGATGGTATTGAGATTGCTTAGTCCATTAGCATAGGGGCATTACCACGGATTGTTCACCCTCATTTCGGATGGACCTACATTGTATCATCGGGGCCTGGGCATACTACGGTCGATTACCGCGCTTTGAGACCGCGTTGTTCGGACTTGATTGACCGGGGTATTGTGCGAGTTGGGACAGCGGCATCGATTCTAACCCCATGAGCTTACTCTACACATCGGTTCCTCCTCGGTAGGTATTCATTCCATTGATTTTGTTGGTGGGATCGCATCCATATGTTGTCATGGGATGATCAGAGTCGGAGCCCATAGCATTTGATGATGGTTATGGCGATGATGGGGTTCATGAGGTGTTTTCGAGCCAGCAGATTCACTCACATGTCGTTTCGGCGTCGGGCATTACTCTAGTTTGGATCCCCACACCGAGGCCAGTGACTTTGCCTTGTTATAGTGTTCAGACTCCTTTGTGCGACTCCACAGGGACGGTTGATACGAGGAGATCGATATGTTATTAGAGGAGGTAGAGTGGTCAGACAACAACCTCCAGTTCCATCTCGGCCCATAGATCCCAATACTACTAGAGACGAGACAGTGCAAGAGGATGATGAGATCATCAAGCAGCTACAGAGTACACATGCTCGTATCTCTATTTGGAGTTTGTTAGCTTACTCTACCACCCATAGAGAGACTTTGATTAGGAGCTCTGGCGGATTCGAGTTAACCACGACCATCTCGGAGGGATACATATGCTCCACGGTTGGTCGAGCAGTTGCATTGTTTTTCTACGAGGATGAGCTTACCTCGGTTCGAGACCCTTTTCAGACCTTTGCATATATCAGGTTGGTTGTTTAGGTGATAGGTGTTCCATCATCCTCTTAGACAATGGATCTGCTGCAAATGTCGTCCCACTTGCCCCTTTGTAATTGCTCTAGGATAGGACTCCTGATTTTGAGCCATGTGATTTGTGAGCTTATGACGGTACTCGGCTAGAGGTTATGGGCACCTTGACTCGAGGCGATGATTGGGCGGTCGTTTTTCGGGTTTTGTTTGGTTGAGGATCCATTTGTAATCGCTGGCTACTTTAGGCGCCCATGTGGATCCATAGTCTTTGGCGTATCCCATCTTCCCTTCATTTGAAGGTGAAGTTCATTCATGATGGTCAACTAATCACTATTTCATCTACAGGAGGGGCACATTTGACTTCTGAGCCGGTATTGGAGATTAGCCATCGGGGTGATGATTTTCTTATGACCGGATTCGCTTTTGATGAGATACAGACCGTGGAAGCTAGAGTTTTGTCGAAGTCGGTACCCATGTCATTTTGATCGGCATAAGCGGCCGCGATTGTTTGGACATGATGAGGAGCATGTCGTACATGCAGTTTGGGTTTAGGACGCCGTCGGCGCCAAGCGTGGCGAATTTATCACCGATTTTGGACCGACCCACCCCTTTGGTTTAGGATTTGTACGTAGAAGCTGATTTTTCGATGCATGGCACGGAGCTGCGCGGGAAGGTCGAGATCTGACTTCATCACATTCCATTTGACTATCCTCTTTCTCCTTACAGTTTGAGGTTGATTGACTATTTTGTGAGGGCTTCAGAGCAATTATCGCATCCCAATGGATCGATTGATGATCCCTCACGATATCGGCATGTTGGTACGCATCGGCTTTTTCACGCGGCCAGTTGCGTGGTGGGGCTCTGACACTTCTACCTTGATCGCTCCTCCTTCCCCTACAGAGCGTCTAGTGTGCTCACTATGTGCTTTCACGATGGGGAATGGCAGTTATGGGAAATTGATGGGGTTATGTCATCTGACGATTATGATGAGGAGCTACTCCGGATGGTTATTAGTCAGCCTGAGCCAGATTCTGCACTTAGTGATTTTCATGTGCTTGCTTTGAGAGATGATGAGGATGCTTCTCTTACTCTAGATGATGATGCGATTATGGGTGATGTTATTATTGATATTGCATCTCCTGATATTCTAGGATATGTTGTGGGAGAGTCCGATGTTGTGGACCCATCACTTTCTTTTGATGTTTTGCCAGGTTGTCTCCGCGTTCCAGATGATGTACTTGCCTTTTCATACAATAGTTTGAGCATTTCGAGTATTCACTGTCTCTTTTATTGATGATATTGATGCATGTGCCTCATTCCCACATCCGCAGTTCATGATATTGATGGCCTTTGCGGCTGATTTTGATGATGGCTGCGGTCGGCCTCCGATCATAGTTTTACTTATGAAGCGGTTTCACCTCCTTTGATGACAGGGACGAGTTGACCTTGAGTGCAATGGACCAGCTAGAGATGAGGATCGATTTTCCGGATCATACTTGGAAGTTTTTGCATGGTCATGAGGACATGCGGGCCTCTCGACCTTCTATAGTTCAACATCATCTACCACTTGTGCAACATATAGACCGGTTAAGCAAAAAATTGAGAAAGCGATTACACCCTCGATGGAGTTCTGAGGGTGAAGGAGGAGGTGAAGCAACTTAGTGTTGGCTTCATATCGAGTCAGTCGATTACCCAGTGGGCGGCTAATGTGTCGTCCCTGTTCCCCAAAGGGCTGGCAAGGTTAAATTGTGTGGACTTTAAATCTCAACAAGGCTACCAAAGGATGATTTTTCCTCTCCCACATATTGACATCTTTGGTTGATAGTACTACGGGGCATGCGATGTTGTCTTTATGGATGGATTCTCTGAGTTTATAATCGATTATATGGCTCCAGGGACGGGGGGAAGACATATTTCATCATTAGTGGGCCACCTCTTTGTTATAGAAGTCATGCCGTTTGAGATTTGAAGAGCAGTGCTACCTGAAGCGACTACTACCTTGTTTCATGACATGATGCCTGAGGATGTTGAGGTCTATGTGGATGATATGATTGTGAAGTCCGTGATAGAGGCGAGATCACTAGGCGACTCTAGGCGCTTTCGGAGGATCATATGCTTTAGGTGGCGAATCCCAAGTGCACTTTGGAGTGACGCCCGGGAAGCCCTTGGGCTACATGATTAGTGAGAGAGGTATTGAGGGTAGATCACGATAAGATCGAGGCTATCCTTGACATGTCTCCACGAGACCGGGGCGAGATCTGGGTTTCTTGGGCGAGGTTGCAATATATTAGCGGGTTTATTGTTGGGCGACGGATGCTTGTGAGCTATCTTGGAGCTTCTAAGGAAGCGGCTGGGTTTGGGATGGTCGGTGCACCTTGGTGTTTGAAGCGAATTAAAGAGTATTTGCTTTCCCCTCATTTGGTACCTCCCATTACAGACTGACCTCTCTTGTTATATTTGTCGAGTTTCAAGCTGACGGCTTTAGGGTGCATGCTAGCCCGAGAATGATGATTCGGTAGGGGCCGAGCTATCTATTATCGAGTAAGAGGATGTTAGAGCAGAGGCGAGGTACATTATGATTGAGCGCTTCTACTTAGCTTTAGTTTGGGCCACTCGGAGGTGAGACATTACATGTGAGTATTACGTACGGCTTGTTTCGTTTAGATCCTTTGAGATATACGTTTGTGAGACCGGTTTTGGCCAACGAGACTTATGAGATGGCTTGTACTGCAGCGAGTTTGATATTGGTATATCCTCAAAGTCCTAAAGGTGTAATTAGCGAGATCACTTGGCCTCACTTAGGTTCTTGACGGTAGAGTGATTGATGATGATTTTCGGATGAGGAGATCGCGGGGTGACTAGTTTACAATACGGTTGGCGCATGTACTTTGATGGTCTGACCTAACCATTACGGATATGGGATAGGTGTTCTATTGATTTCTCATAAGCGAATCATATCGAGAGATCGATTCGTTTGGCCTTTGCGGATGGATTATCAGCCGAACAACATTGTTGAGTATGAGGCATGTATCCTTGGGTTAGAGGCGCATAGGCTCGAGTTAGAAGGATGGAGATATTCGGTGATTCTAATCTAGCAGTGATTAAACGGTCGGGGTGATTAGAAGACCGGAGATGTGAAGCTTAGGCCATATCATGCTTATTTAGAGTTACTAGTAGGGAGGTTTGACGACTTGAGCTACACTCACCTACCTAGGCGCGAGTGGATTAATGGAATTACTGCGGCTACTTTGGCTTCCATGATTGACATTCTTAAAGGTTTGGTAGTGCGCCCCCTGTTAGTTGAGACTAGAAGTGTTCCTACTTATTGTTGTAATTGAGTCGGGGGTTTGATGATGATGCCGTGAACATCACTGATATTTATCGAGTTTATTAGATATGGCACATACCACAGGCGTGACGACCCGAGGGACAAAAGAGCTTTGAGGCGGAGTTGGCCACGGCTTTATGATATGGAGAGACACTATATAGAGGCGTCGGTGATGGTGTGTTATTGTTGTGTAGATCGAGATTCGGTGATCGGGCAATGAGAGAGGTCAATACCGAAGTTGTGGGCCCATGGGAGGACATATGTTGGCTAAATGGAATTATGAGGGTTGGCTATTTTAGTTGACATAGAGGCAGATTGTTGTTAGTTTGTTGAGAGATAATGCAGCCAGATGCATGGAGATCTCATACACGTTCCACCATAAGAGTTGCATGCAGTGACCTCACCTTGGCCGTTTTCAGTCGGGGCATAGATATTATTGGGAAAGATTCGTAGAAGTCTTCTAGTGGTCATCAATTCATTCTAGTCGTATTGATTATTTCACAGTGGTGGAGGCCACTTCTTATGCAAAGCTAAATGCGGCCAAAGTGGTCACCTTTATCAGATCGCACATTATCTGTAGATATGGGGTTCCTCATGAGTTGATTTCGGATAGAGGTGTGCATTTCAGGGGTGAGGTTGACACTTTATTACAGAGATATGGAATCCAGCATCACAGATCGTCATTGTAACATCCCGAAATATACCCTAGCAGTTTTCGACATGTTTAGGGTATTTTGTAAGCGTAATTTGAATGTTTCGTGAGTTAAATGCGAAACATGGAAATGAGAGACCTGGAAATTTACAAGACTTAAGGATAAAATCGTAATTTGTCCAAAAAGGGGCTTAAAAGTTATAAGTTGACAAGATTTGAGGCCAAAGTGGAAATAACATAAGCTAAGTTGCAAAAATAAGAGAAGTGGAGGACTAAAAAGGAAAATAAAGAAAATTAACCCAAAAATGGGTTTATTTAAGGCCAGTATGGCCTTAACAAATCCATGATTTAAAGACCAAAAAATTGGTCTCATTTTGAGATGGAGAACAAAGCGTGAAGGGGAAAAGAAGAGAAGAGGAAGGAAGAAGAAGAAAGAGAAGAAAGAAGAGAAGGAGGGAGATCAAGCTAAGGTATGGAAACTAATCTTGAGTATGGAATTGTATGGATTCTATGACTTTTGTATGAAATTCTAAGGTTTTGTATGGTTAATGACTTGTCTTCAAATCTAGGGTTTTGTTAGAATTCATTCTAACCTTTGATTTCTTAATTTAGGGTTGGTAAGAGCCCCATATGGAACAAGATAAGTGTGGAATCCACTCTTTTGGGTTGGATTCATGGTTAATTGAAAGCAATTGAGTTAGGGTTTAGAACAAGCCCTAACTAAACTTCATGTTTGATTTGTGTGGGTTTGACCCATATTAGAATGAGTATTGAGAGTAATTCATGATATGTTTTGAAATAAGATAAGTATTAGAAGAGATTGAGTAGAAAAGAGGATTTTGAAGCCTGGAATGGTTTTGATGTGTGTTTGAAGTATAGGATTGAATTGGGTAGCAAGTATGGAAAAATGCTGAGAAAAACACACATTATAGGCGCACCAGTGACATGTGCGGGTACACCTTGAACATGTGCGGTGTATTGAGTTACAGTCATTTTGTGACATGTACGGTACATATTAGACATGTCACCAGGTACATCTGAATACCCTTTCTATTTCGATGGAGTTTCGTATTTTGACCATAACTTCCTCATTTCGATCGATTTGAGTGATTCAAGTTGCGGATTAAAATAGACTTCAAGGAAGAACTAAAAATAGAAATAGGCATTGTCAATTTGACTCTAAGTAGCCACAAAATTCACTCGAAATTAGAGACTATGTGCAAGACAATTCCACACGTAGTTACGATCATAGAAGTAGTCCGAATTGTTTGGATAACGAAGTTTAGGTGCTCCAATTTGGGTGATTCCAGTTGGAAGACCCTTATAGCTTTAAGTACAAAGAACCAGTGGAAATGGAGACAAAGCACTAGAAAATGAATCTTGCAAACTATCCCTCGGTAAATCGGTAAAATGACTAGTTGGCATGAAATGCCATAACGAGTTTGGATGATCCGATTGGAATGATTCAATTTCTAAGTAAGAATAGATTCATAGAGGACTAGAATACATGAATGATGGAGTGAATCCCATAGGCATTATACTATACAAGTATATGAAATGCCATATGTAATGGTAATATGAAAAATATAGAGAATGCAAAATGCCAAACTGTGTTCATGAAGCATCTTGTCACATTATGGAATATGAAATGATGACACGTGATCATGAGCGTGAAATACCATCTGTCATGAACACATAATGTGGATAATAATGCCTATTATAAGACGGTAGTTCTTGAACCCATATATGGTATAAAACTACCTAAGACCGGTTATAAAATGACCTGGCACTCTGTCTGATTAGTACTTGGTACTCTTGATTGGTGCTCGGCACTCTGATTAGTACGCCGGTGCTCACGATTGAGTGCCGGTACTCGATTAGTGCTCAGGCCTCTGATTAATGCCCGGTACTCTGATTAGTGCTCGGCACTCTGATTAATGCCGGTACTCTGGTTAAGTGCTCACGGCACTCTGTCTACCGTTAGTGCTCTGACCTCTGTCACATTAAGTGTTCGGCACTCTGTCCCGATTAGTGCTCACGGCACTCTGTTCGGTACTACGAAATCCACGCTTTGTGCTCACGGCGCCGGAAATGCTGTATAGTATCTTCGGATACTTATTATCTTTACATGTCTTACACTTTAATGCGGTCTAGGTATTCGCAGTTATATGATAATAACTTTGAATAATGAATAAGAGTAAACAAAGGTGTATTGCTACGATGCCTTAGTACCTATGGGTACTCACGTATCCCCGAATAAGTTCTGTAGTACCTATGGGTACTCCTGTCTCGGATCAAGTTCTGTAGTACCCATGGGCACTCCTGTATCTGATTAAGTTCTGTAGTACCTACAGGTACTCCTGTATTTGATTAAGTTCTGTCTGTATCTGATTAAGTTTTGTGGTACCTACGGGTACTCCTGTATCTGATAAGTTCTGTAGTACCCACGGGTACTCTCGCATCAGTAAAATAAGTATAAGTTTTGTAGTACCCACGGGTACTCTTGTTTTGATAACATAAGTATAAATTACGTAATTACAGACACTCTCATATCGATAAAAAAGTAAGTTAAGTTACGCCAATATAAGTATAAGTCCAGTAAGTACCTCGGGTGCCTCGGAGCAAGTGTAACTACGAATATGGTTATGATTTAAACCAATAATCTCTTTGTTATTGGATATAATACGAATATATATGAATCAGGTATATGTATACATTTGTGATCCATATACGATATGGACTAATGTCCATATACGGGAAATATCTGCATAAATGATTTGACCTTGCATGATATGATTCGATCTGTATTCGGGCCTTATCGTACCTACGGGTACCTTACGCCTGAAAAAGATCCGTAAGATAAGTATACGCTCTGTAAGACATGTATAAGATCTGAAATACATGTCCAAGTTCTGTAAGACCAGTATAAGTTCCGTAAGACATGTATAAGTTCCGTAATATACATGTATAAGATCTGAAATACATGTATAAGTTCGGTAATACACGTATAAGATCCGAAATACCAGTATGTGCTCCGAAATACCAGTATAAGTTCCGTAAGACCAGTATAAGTTTTGTAGTACATACAAGTACTTCCGTATAAGAATAAGTTACGCAATATCGGTACTCACGTTCAGTAATTTCGATACCTACGGGTACCTCAAACAAGGGGTAAACTCAGTAGTATAAGGATAAGTGCAGTAACTCCTACGGAGTCTTGAATAAACATAAGTCACATTATAAGTATAAGTTACGAATAAGGATAAGTTACCTTAACTCCTCTGAGAGTCTGAATAATAAACATAAGTCTGTTAAGTATAAGTCCAGTAGTACCTCCGGGTACCTCCGAGCAAGTGTAACTCTGAATATGGTTATGATTTAAACCAATAATCTCTTTGTTATTGGATATGTCTAAATATATATGAATCCGGTATATGTATATGTTGTGATCCGTATCTGCTATGGACTAATGTCCATATCAAATGTATGCATAAAGTCGTCGACCTTGCATGTGATATGATTCGATCTGATTCGGGCTTATCGTACCTCACGAACTACCTTCGCCTGAAAAAGATCCATAAGATAAGTATCGCTGCATGCAAGACATGTATAAGATCACGAAATACATGTCCAGTTTTGTAAAAGACCGAGTATAAGTTCCGTAGACATGTATAAGTTCCGTAATATACATGTATAAGATCCCCGAAATACATGTATAAATTGGTATCTGCATTATAAGATCAGAAATACCCGATTATGTGCTCCGAAATACCAGTATAAGTTCCGTAAGACCAGTATAAGTTTTGTAGTACTTACAAGTACTTCCGTATAAGAATAAGTTCTGCAATATCAGTATACGTTCCGTAATTTCGGCGATACCTACGGGTACCTCCGAACAAGGGTAAACTCCGTAGTATAAGGATAAGTTCTGTAACTCCTACGGGAGTCTTGAATAAACATAAAGTGCAGTAGGAGTATAAGTTCGAATAAGTATAAGTTCACACATGCTCCTACGGGGCTCTTGAATAAACTATAAGTCATTATAAGTATAAGTTAAGATAAGGATAAGTTACGTAACTCCCTACAGGTCTGAATAAACATAAGTTTGTTAAGTATAAGTTCTAAATAAGTATAAGTTCTGTAACTCCTACGGGAGTCTTGAATAAACATAAGCCTGTTATAAGAAGAAGTACTTGTATAAGTTCATAATATAAATGCATGAAATTTATATTATGCATTGTGTTTTATCGTTAAATGTGTATATGCATAAGACATGTTTCCCGCTAAAGCGTAAAGCTTAGCACGGGTTTTAATCGGTGTAGGTACGAGGAGAAGACATCCCCGAAGACTTCCGCATCTTCTTTGGGCGGCACACACTAGTGGGGTTCACTACATGTAGGTGTCGCGCTACGATTTGTAATTGTAAAGTGTAGTTTTGTATAAGTGAATGGGACTCGATGTCATGTATATAGATTTTGATGGACACCACTCCGATTGGTTCTTTTGATAATATGTATATGATATTTGGATTACATTATAAGATGTGGGTCATAACCACGGGTACAGTTTGGCTTTAAAAAAAAAAAAAAAAAAAAGTCCCGATTATGGTCTAGCATCCCAGAAATAGGTTCGGATCAGGTCGATCGGGTCGGATAGGGAATCGAGGTGTTACGATCTGCGAGCCGCGAGACAAATGGGCGATGGGGCCGCGAACAAGAATATTAAGAGGATTCTGCGCAAGATGATTGAGACTTCTCGAGACTGCTCCGAGACGCTTCCTTTCGCATTATGGGCGTATCGCACCTCCTTTCTCACTTCTACAAGAGCCACACCTTACTCTCTAGCTTATGGCATGGAGGAAGTTTTGCCCGTTGAGATAGAGATGGGATCCTTGAGAGTAGCCCTAGAGCAGCAGATTTCAGAGGCGGAGTGGGTTCAGTCACGGCTTGATCAGCTTAGCTGTTAGAGGAGAGGAGATTATGAGCGCTGACCATATTCGGGACACCAAGGAAGATGGCCCCTCTTTCAAAAGCGGGTCAAGCCCTAGACCACTCACAATGAGCGATTTGGTTTTGAGAGTCCTCGGAAGGATTAGTCAACTGACCCTAGAGTTTAGACCCAATTAGGTGGACCACATTATTAGAGTTGACCCCGGAGAATGCATGGTTGGTTGATGGACTTAGATGAAACCAATTCTCGGGAGCCAGCCAATGTGGATCAGGCGAGAAAAGTTTTCACGTTTGAGACCTTGAGTCATAAGATGGAGTGGCCATCATTTAGGTTAGCCATATACCATATCACTTATTTACTCACTTTTTTTTAGTTGCTAGCATTGAGCCTCACCGCGTGCATTTTGGCCTATTTTTCTCTTATAGCCACCTTACCTTTTCATACGGGATGGGGCCCGCTTGGTGTGTGGATGCCTTAGTTTAGGGATCTTCGAGTTATGGACACAGTGACATATTCTTTATACGCCTTACATTCACTTCCTTGTATCTGTTCCATTTCATAGTTTCTATGTTTTCACCACTTTCTTTCTATCTGACTTCTTGTTCTATCTCATTCTTTCCCACTTAGATTGGTGATCTATTCATTTTACTGCATAGGGGTTTGTCATGTCATCCCTTCACTCATTGCATCGACATTTATTTAGAGACTTTTATTTTGAGACTTTTATTTTGAGAGGCTTATGTCATTTCATTGGAGTTGTTTTATTGTACCTTCGTGCTTGGAAATATGTTCATTTATTGCCATATTGGTTTGTCTCTTATTGTTTCATTCGATTATGCCAACAAAAAAAAAAAAAAAAAAAAGAGAAAAGAAAAAAATATATATAAATAAATGCGCACGTATATGTATTCAGTATAAGTATTCCTTGAGTTCGTATGTGGATTTATGAGGATCATTGTCTTTAGTGTATGTATTACTTGTGGGAGTTCGTATGTGGGTTTCCTGAGATCCTAGCATCATGTGTTTACTTTGAGATTTTATTAGTGGTATATGAAATGATCGATCCTCTCCTAGGGGCTCTAGTTAGTGTCATATTCATTATCGATTTATTTGGCTTGACATGTCTTCCCATGCGATGATTTGGGTAGATTCATCATATCATCATCAATTTTTCCATCTTGTTATTTATCTTCTAGACTTCATACCTCTCATTTCATTTATCACCCTCATATGTTTGTTGGTTTCAAGTTTGATGTTTCACTTTACATTCTTTTCCTCTTACCTATCTCACCACATGTTACACTTTTTGCATTACATCATTGTTATTAGCACTTCCATTGGATGTTCTTGTGTCCATGGCTCATGAGACTTCTTATGCATGTGGCATTCCACACACGAGGGCATGGGGTTGATCATTGGGTGTTTGAGCCTAGTTTCCCTTCATTTCTTTACCTTATCACCCTAAGCCTACATTACGGCCCGTGTCATGGAACCCTTTGAGACCATGGGATTTAACGTTTTCTTCTTGACATTTACTTTGATAGGTATTTGAGACTTGGTCGATGTCTGGACATTATTGTGGCTTTTCTAGGAATGCCTTGCTAGCATTGGGATCCATTTCTGAATTCTTGTTCTAGATGACCCGAGGTTGCCTTTTGTTATTGGGGATGCGGGAGATTTAAGGCGATTCCTCGACATGCCATGGGGCATACCCCTATTCTTGGGATCATTTGGATGTGTTTGTTTGTGTAGACAGATTCTTGCTGAGATGTCGAGCCATATTTTGATATTTGAGGGTTTCATCACTTCTCTATTAGATGACATACATGTCATACTTGGGCACATCCCTTATCCACCAAGATCATCAGGAATTTGTTTGTTTGTGCATACAATCGTTATCGAGAGGATGAGTCTTGTTATATGACATTTTTCGAGGATCATGTTTGATGGGTACCACGGGGCATATCCCTTATCTTCGGGATCATTTTGGGCGTGGTTGGTTTGTCAGGGTAGTTCTTATCGATGATATAGCCATTGTTATGACATTTTGGACTTCTTAGTATTTATGTTGGATGTCATATTGGGCATACCCACTCTAACCGCCTTTACTATCTTGATTCGGCGTTCGAGACTTCGCCTCCCATGTGGTCGGATCTTCGGACTTCATCGCATCACATTTGCTAAGTAGCGGCATATGAACGTTCAAACTCCCGTCTTGCGTATCAGGCGTTCGGACTTTGTCTTCATATGGATCGAGATGTTGGACTTCATCTTGCATCACATTCGCTAGCTGATGAATTAGGCGTTAGGACCGTTTTGCATATCAGTGTTGGAACCGCCTCTATATGGATCCGGATGTTGGACTTCATCACATATCACATTTGTTAGCACATGATCGGGCGTTGGACCGTCTTACGCATATTAGGCGTTCAGACTTTGCCTTCATATGGATCGGATGTTCAAACTTCATTTGCATCACATTTGCTGCGGCGTAGTCGAGGCGTTCGGACTTCGTCTTACGCATATCGGGCGTTCGGACTTGCCTTCATATGGATCGGATGTTCGGACCATGCGCATCACATTTGCTGCCTGACGGTCGGACGTTCAAACCTCTTCATATGGATCCGGATATTTCAAACTTCATTGCATCACATTTGCTAGCAAGCGATCGGGCGTTGAACCGTCTTACTGCGTATGAAGCGATTCGAACCGCCTTTATATGGATTAGATGTTCAAATTTCATCTGTATCACATTCGTTAGAAACCGCGATCGGGCGTTCGAACCGTCTTACACGCCATCGGCGTTCAGACCGCCTTTATATGGTCGAATGTTCGAGACTTCATAATATCCACATTCGCTATGCCGTGATCAGGCGTTCGGACCGTTTTATATAGGCATTGAACCGCCTTTATATGGATTAGATGTTGAGACTTCATACGCATCACAATCGCTAGCTTCCCGGCGGTCGGGCGTTCGAGACTTAGTCTTACCGCGTATCGAGCGTTCGAACCCTTCGCCATGGATCGGATGTTCATACTTCATTTGCATCACATTTATTGCTTTGGGCGAACGATACGATGCCTTCACCTGGATTTAAATCTCATATTTCATCTCTATCAGAGATATATATCGCTACCAATATTCATGGTCATTATCATCGCACACTTTGATCACATGGTTTATTTTGCTTGTCGTACTCTCCACTTACTAGCTCATGAGTTTCTCCATGACGGGTGTTGATTGCCATACAGTACACATGATCATTCTAGTATCCACGGGCGGGCCGACTTTCGCTCGTTTCAGATTTCGATACAGGTTTGACCTTTGAGAGGACCTTATTAGATGGAGGTTGGATCTATGTCATGGGCGGGACTATAGGTTATCTTGTTTTTTTTTGTTGTCCACTCTTAGGGTGTCTAGGGCCCTCTTGTCTTTGCTTTAGTGTCCCTCTTTGACACTTTTGGGGTCTCTTTTTTTCTTCGATAGAGTTCATCTCGCTTCACTCACTTTTCACACCTTCGTTTTACTTCATTGTTCGTATTCGTTACTCATGAACTACATCGAAAGAGGGACATTTGTAGACCACAAATTTTGGGGGCATGGATTTTTTTCTTTGTGGGAGGCTTGATCTCGCGTGGGGAAAATTACAAGGGAGAGAGGTGTCTGAGGAGAGGTGTAGACCCCAGCGTTTTAAGAACTTAAGATTTTTCGCTGTGGAGCAATCCCACATTAGAAATTTACAAGGAAGAGAGGCCTCCCTTTCCCTATAAAAGGGGTCCTCTCCCCCTTGATTTAGGAGGAGGAAAAAAGGGAAGCAATGGAGCTTCTTTCCTTGAAAAGGTTGGAGACACAATGACCTTGATTAAATATTTTTTTGGAGATAAATTAAGGCATGGGCTATATAATTGGAGGCCTATTAGTTCGCTTAAATTTATTTTCTTGAGGTACATATATAGGTGCTTCCCCCACATTGAGTGAGAGGTCCTAAGTGGTCTCAAAGTTTAAAGATTTGAGGGCCTTGGAGGAAATCTTGGCTCGGGAAGCGATTTTGGGGCTTGATCTCGAACTTTGGAGCGATTCGGGCAGGGAGGGGCGGTTCGGTCAGGAGCTACCCATCTGATATTTTTCTTCACTTTCTTTATTCTTCTTTTATATAGTTAATTTTTATTTCAATTGTCTTGTATATATATATTAGTCATTTAATTTATAGTCTTATTATTTTATTTTCCTTGTAAAGTATATTGTTGCTTTTGTTTATTTAATTAAATTGGTTGTTTTATTTTTATTTTTTATATTGATTTATTTTTCATACTTGTGTAGCCTCAGCTGGCCTTAATTTAATAAAATCCCCAAATTTTTTTTAAAAAAAATTCAAGTTCTAAATTTTCATTTCTCAAATTTTAAGTGTCCAAATTTCAAAATTTAAATTCCAAATTTCTCATTTTATAAAATTCAAATTTTCAATTTTAAAATTCAAGTCCTCCAAATCTCAAATTTCAAATTTTCAATGCTTCAATTTCAAAATTACAAATTCCTAATTTCAAAATCAGTGTCATAATTTCAAAATTCAAGTTCAGCAATTTCCGATGTCGATTTTAAAGTTTATAATTTCCAAAATTTACAAAATTTATAATTCAAAATTCAGCGATCAATTTCAAATTTCAAAATCTCAATTTCAAAATTGATTTGTCCTATTCTTAAAATTTGAAAATTCATAATTTCTAAATTTCAAGTCCCAAAAAAAAGTCTCAAATTTCAAATTTCAACTTCAAACTTCCAATTTTCAAAACTTCAATTTCAAACTGGTCTTCAAAAATCTCAAACACACGGTTAATTCTACAATTCCAATAAAATGGAATCTTGGGGAGCTAATTTGTGTAACATATAAATGGGCTTGGGTGGGGCCCGACATTCCATTTTAATAAATAATTTGACATATGATTTATAACCAATTTCTAATTGAATGTGAATAGTTTGTATTTTGTTGTGCGCTAACACATTGTTTCGATTGATGTGACGCGTGCGAATCCGGTACATTTTCTCATATGACTTTGCTTTATTATTTATATACGTCTTGCATACTGTTACATTGTTATTGTTTATCTTCGATATTCATTAGTTGATTAGTCAAAAACCATATTTTCTTTAGTTTGTTAGTAGGGCAGGCTTTAGGGGCTTAGAGAGTCTTACGTTCGTCGTCTTATTCCCGATAAGTAACGACCCTCGGACCTAGACTCATTTTCCCGGACACCGCCTTTTTCTTATCGAGGAGTCACATTTAGGGTTTCTTTCTTATTTTGTTTTCCTTTAAAATAAAAACAAAAATAAGTAGCGACTCAAACGGTTTTAAAAATGTTTTTATAAAATAAAAAAAACGAGTCTCGCCTTTTAAGTGGGAAACGCATAATAGCCAAAAATGCGGGGTCCACACACCCATTAAGGTTTTTGTTTTTTTAAATGTTATTATTTTCTAAGGTAATTGGAGTATAAGTTTATAAGGCCTAACAGATGAAAGAGAACATTGGGCTTATTTGATTACGGTTTTTGAAAATTGTTTTTTTATTGAAAAAATAAGGAGAATAAAGAATATACAAAAAAGCAGTTTGGTTACAATTTTTTTTCCTAAAAAAAATAGAAAACAAGAAAACATAAAATTTAGAGAACAAGAACGATTTTCAAAAACACCAAAATGTTGTTTAAATAAAACATCAAAATGGCCTTTATGTTTTAAAGTATGAGAAGAGTTTTAAAATAAGAAGCAAACACCGACCTATCTACCACCATCAACTCATTCCAACAAGTTAACATACTATCGTCATGTTTTAATATACCAATTTAATAAATAATGATAAAAAATTAAGAGTAGAAAATTGCAAATTTAATATATTTAAGTAAAAAAATCACCCTTCTACTTTATTCTATTTTTTTTCCTCCATAAAATAGTTCTTCTATGCATATCTAAATTTTTATATGCCTTAATGCAAGTGTGGTTATCGTCATCTTGATACGACGGATAATTGTGTCGTCTCAATACGACGGTTTAGTTTTCGTTGTCATAGTGGGATGTTTATTTGTGTTTGAACGATTCAAACAAACAAAGTATATATGTTATGAGACAAGAAATCAAATCAATGATCATCAGTATGCTGCAGAACTTGAATCAAATATATTTTAGTCATAATAGTAATATCAAATGTATAAACTCAACTATCAAATGTATAGACTTTTAATCGTTTCATTATGTTATTAATTATTTCATCATTTATGGTTTTTAATAATTTTGATTATATATTTCTATCGATGTATTATTAGTTTGAATCGATAAAATTATTTTTGCCCCGAAAAATAGAAATAATTAATTTTTTTACATATTTAACTTTTTAGCTTTTTAGATTAAGAATGACACTTTTGATTATACATATGCTGCAATTTAATAATCAAGTAATTATCTTTAACCATCTAACATGTTAACTTTTTGTTATTGCGTGAAGATTTTCTTTCTTATATATTTCTGCTTGTTACATAGTAGGTGGCACTTTAACTGACCAAACAATTAAGATTATAAGGATATTGCAATCTGGAAGGAATCGGTCAATTGTTTAGCCCTAAACGAAATCCATTACCAAACTTAATGGGAAAAAGGAACGTTTACCAAAGAATCAGATTCAGTAATCACTAATCACTGAATGCCAACTTTTTTTTGTTTTTTGTGAAAGATTAGATAGAAACAATCTAGTGGGGACCGTAAGGAATCATTCAGCTACAAACGAACTGAACTTATCACTGATTTTTTATTTCTAACCTCAGATTCGTGCGGACTTATATCGTATTTTTATTTGCAGAAATGCAAATAAACCCTTTTGGGAAATTTAATATTTTAAAAATGGGATCGAATATTGATTTGATCGATTGAATCGATTGATGATCTTTCTGATGCTTATTTAATCCGACCCCATAAGTTATTTTATTTAGTTATTGGTCAAGTTTTTAAAATATTGAGAAAATCCATTGCCGCTAAAGTCTAAACGATTACGTTAGTAACGGGGGAGAATATCGAGCCACGAATAAAAAAACAAAAGGAAGAGAGAGGAGAGAGAAAATCGCATTTAACAATTATGTTCCTAAAGGGGGAATAATATTAAGGAGAGTGAAAAAAAAAAGAGATTATCTGATCCTTTGATGACCTCAGCCATTGTACGTAGATAGGATGATAGCATGTGCATATGTTGGTTAACTCTAGTTTGAAAAAGGAGAATAACCATGGTTAGAGATCCAAATTCTTAAATGTATTACAAAGTGTAAAAGTCATTATTTCTCTACTGTGATAACCTATGGCTTCTAATTCTATAGTAAACATTATGCGCCCCACTTTGGACCATGCCATCTTAATTTTGTTTTTAGACTTTCACCCGAAAGATCTCATAAAAGAAAAGATATTATTTATATTTATTAATTCATAATTAACCTTTATTTAGTAAGTCATGCGGTCTTTTGGATATGCGCTTAACAAATCTATTTTAGATGAACACTCTAACGTATTGAATTTGATTATCATTTTGTTTGTGATAAACTCCAAGAAGGTTTTATGAAGATCCTATCTATTTGGTTTCAACAACAGCTTTATGAGATCTTCACCAAAACACTACTAGCATCAAGATGCCATCTTTTCATAACACTCTTAGTTATTAGGTATGCATCTAAAGTCCCACATCGATTAGAAATAAGAATGATTATGAGTTGATAAATATGTCAATTGGTGTGTGAACTTTTAATGGAGAAGTACAAAAACAAAATCATGAAGGGCTTAGATCTAAAATGAATAATATCATACCAATATGAAAAGAAAGGTATCAAAGATTTTGACCCCCCTGTATATATAAATCCGTTGTATCAACTATTACAGAATAATAGAAATGCTATGTTTTTCTCCAACTTGATATGATACCAGACAGAATAGCTTAATATTCACCATTATGAGATTCCCCCCTTGAGCTACTCATCAAGCTCCTTCACTAGTCGGGTTGAAATTCATGATCTTTTACAGAGTAAAGGTTCCACACCATGTTCAACTATGAAATTGATTCAATGACT
This sequence comes from Tetrastigma voinierianum, assembly GCA_016808115.1. Taxonomy (NCBI): domain Eukaryota; kingdom Viridiplantae; phylum Streptophyta; class Magnoliopsida; order Vitales; family Vitaceae; genus Tetrastigma; species Tetrastigma voinierianum. Next base: position 142,923 of record JAEQBH010004503.1, on the reverse strand, counting down.
TGCTGAGGTTATTAATTAATGATAATGTCCCACTGACTCCCAAAATGTGTATTATCTTATAATTAGGGTTACAATTTGAACTAGTGGAATAAAATGACTCCAAAGTCATGTGCTAAAAGGGAGAAAATTAATATTGTTGGTCTAGCAGCATGTATTTTTTTCTCAAACCATGAGCTGCATGTCCTAATAAGATCCCAGTTCCTCATGAAATTATGGAGTGATACTTAAGTTTGAGAGGTTCTCAACTTTATCGGGTGGAGTGCTTAGATTTAGCTCTCTTGTGGGTTGAGTCTGCAATTCAGTGTTTTAATTTGAGTTAATATGTAGCGGGAAAGGGCTACCTAGTTCCCAAGAGAGGGTCCAAAATGAAAGCTATCCAAAGTGTGAGCCTTCTGCGAACGTCTTTCTTCTCTAGGAGTGAGCAATGATACGATCATATATCGATTTCACATGAAATTGTAGAATGATATTTAATCTTGAGAAGTTTTCCAACATATCAGACATGTCTTCTGGGTTAAGCTCTCTTATTGAGGCATGAGTGCTGTCGTATAACTGCTTAGTACCACAAACTAATCTATATTCGATCCGAGATGGGTACAAACGGTAAAGCTACATCATGAAAATAGAGTTGCATTTTAATGAAGCTGAGACTACTGGTTAATTTATAAAAGATCCCAACCACCGAGCATTCATCTCACCTGAATGTTCCGTGGTTGGCCTAGCAGTATATATAGTTCAACTTGGTGTAGGTTTATGACCTCGAGGGCTTGACTGATGCCTTACAAGAAAGTGTAGAGAAAAAGAAAAGTGGTCTCAAAAGAGTATGCCTCACTTTTCACCTCCCCCAACGTCTGGACACCGTTGTTAATGGCCCCCAGAACCAGAACCAAAGTATTTTGTCTATCTTCTGGTCAAATTATATATCCTTTTTCTAGAGCTTTTACTGACTTTATAAATCTAGAACCAACAGATTATTGTTAAGGCAAAAACCACGTTTATTCGCCACATCTTCTCTCCTTCAAGGAGATATATAAGAATCTTTCCAAGACTGAAGATTACAAGGAATAATATACGCATCTAATCACTGACGATCCAAAAAAAAATCAAACAAATATCTTTGATTCTTTTCCCCCTTGGTTTTACTCATGAGAACACGTGTATACCATTCCTTGAAAATACAAATAGACAGACATTCACTTGCCGTTTTACTACCCTCCATGGAAAGATTAACAAGAACCTACAGTGAAAACCTCCTCTATATGAAGCCCATCCATGTCAAGATTATTCATCTTGAAACAAGAAACAGACTGTTTAGTTTAGGTATTCAGGAAATTAATGGCTCGAAAGGGAGATCATCATAATCATATCTCGAAGATCGGGGCTGAAGAGTTCGGTCTGTTGGAAGAGTTTTTTCCAAGTAGATATCCTGTTCCTCAAGGGCTTCGCAGTTCCACACCACCACAAAGGTCATCATAGCCGCCCGGAAGGGCTGTGCTGAACAACTTTCAGGCTGCTCCAAAGTATGGGGAATGGTATTTATGGATAACAACAGAACCAGAAAGGCAGGTCAAGTTCTGAGTAGAGAGAAAGAGAGAAGAACAGCAATATCATGACTCATGAGGTGTCTAGCTAGCTTCTTGCACCATTACTTCCAACTCACTCCTGTATCTATGTGGTGTTTCTATCATAATAATAATTATAGTAGTGATGGAGTTCAGACTTGTGCTAGCTAGTAGCTGCAAGATGTAAATTAGCTTATTATGTTGTAAGACCATGACACTTTGTAATATCTTCTAAGCTCTTGGCAGTCAGTAATAAAGTATATATAACCTGTAGTATTTTTGGTATATAAATGTTTGTAGTCATAGTGTATATAGTAAACGAGTTCATTTCGTTAAATCACTTTGAGATTCATTTCAGAGTTAATCGAGCACAAATGGCAATAGAGTTAAATTCAAGTATCACAATACCCGATTCAAGCTGCTCACAAGCTTAATTGAGTTTTACTATTTTGTTAATCGAGTCGAACTTGAATCGATTTCGAGTTGAGTTGAATTTGAGTATAATTATTTATTAATATTTTAATTGATTAGACTTTTATCAGTCAAGTTTGAGTAACTCGATTATTTTTCGAGTTGAATTTCAAATATCTAAAAAATGCTCAATTAAATTCAAGTCAAGTTTGAGCTTTGAGTTTTTTAATCGAGTCGAGCTCGTATATTGAATCAACTCGACTTGATTGCACTCCTAGTCATATGTATGTGAGTTTGACCTGTATGATTTTCTGTGATTTTAACAAGAAAACAGCAGACTGAGGGGTGCCATATCTATATATATTGAAGGTCATTTACAGTAATCTAGGGCTTAAATAGTGTTGAAGCTTCAAATTACTCAAAACCAATGTTTTAAAAGTCGAATCGATTCAATAATCGGAAAAGTTATTGGTTCATAGTTCATTGATCGAATTGAAATGGTAATGTTTTAAATGTAATTTGTATTATATTAAAATTTTCAAATATGTTTTTTAATTTAAAATACATAATTAAAGTTTAATAAAATTTATTTCATCATTTCTATAAATATATTTAATATTTTAAAGTTGTATTGCATAAAATATGAATAATATTTTAAAGTTTAATAAAATATGTTTTTTAATTTAAAATACATAATTAAAGTTTAATAAAATTTATTTCATCATTTCTATAAATATATCTAATATTTTAAAGTTGTATTGAATAAAATATGAATAATATTTTAAAGTTTAATAAAACTATGTTTTTTAATTTAAAATACATAATTAAAGTTTAATAAAATTTATTTCATCATTTCTATAAATATATTTAATATTTTAAAGTTGTATGGAATAAAATATGAATAATATTTAATTATAACAATATTTTAAATTATATTGAATAAAATATGATTTCTTTTTTTCTTTTTTTTTTTGAGAAGTAAACACTTTAATTATGATATTATTTTTTTTAGAGGTAAACACTTTAATAATATTTAAAAGTTGAACATTTATTATTTGAGTTAGGTAGGATGGATAAATATAAATAACATTTAAATATAGAAATATATTACATTGGAAGGAAAAATCGTATTATATTTATAATTACTATATATTAAGACTTTGTGTTAAAAATTTACCAAACAAATACTTAGGTGGTGTTTGTTTTTTTTACTTAATGTTGAATAGAGCTTTTTGTTATGCTAAATAGCATTTAATAGCATTAAATATTAAGTTGTTTGTTTTTTAACATTGGGTAGCGAGTAGGGATGGCAACGGGACATATTATTTCAGGTTCTCGCCCCGCCTCGCTCTTAATGAGACGAGTTTGGTTTAATTGTAATAGGGTTTTTAACAGGTTTAACTTTATTTTCTCAAATCCGAGACAGGTTTGGGACGGGTTCAGGTATTGTTACTCCCGTTCCGCCCCGATTATATTTTAAAAATAAATTTTTATTATTTTATTTTATACTTTAATATAAATAATAATTAGAATGTTTTTTAATAAATAATTTATAAAAATTCATAATATTTTTATTTTTTATGAAATATATTAATTTTAATATAATAAAAATAAAAAAACAAATATAAAAAAATAAAAAATAAAAAATAAAAACAAAATCAAATGTAAGCGGAATGGTTTGAAAATTTCTCATCGAGTCCCGCCCGTTAATTTTTTAAATGAGACAAGTTTGATAATTGAAAAAAATAAACGATTCAGGTCGGGATGGAGCCGCCTCGTCCCAAGCCGCTGCCGTTGTAAATCACCACAGTGGTGTGTAGTCTTGGCCATAGCCTTTCTTGTTGGATAACGATAAAGTTTTTGTTATTTTAGTGAAAATGAACTACGAATAGAAAAAGCCAAGATATTTTAAATTTTTATTCATAACTTTTTAAAAATAATTTTGTGATAAGTACATTGAAAATTTTAAAAAAAACAAATAGCTTAATCTTCAAAAAGATGAATGAACTTTTCGGTATTAAATTCGAAAAAACAAACATCTCCTTAGTGCAATGGTGTAGTAAAATCTGATGGAGATAATGAGCCCTTTATAGCTCATTCTTCCTCCTTAATGTCTGTCATTAATGTGCTGATATTTCCATTAATGATGAATGGGGAAGGCAAAAGTTAATGGGCTTGTGGGGTTTCTGTTAAATCATGTCTTGTATAGACAAATGAGTTGGGCTGTAAACTGTTCGATTTTAATGAAATTAGCCGATTCGTTCGATCAGTTGACGTTCTAACTATCAGTTCGTTCGGTTCTTTCATGGTTCAAAAGTATCCCGATTTAAAGGTTAGGACCGGTCCGTCGTTCTGACAATTGAATCGTAAAATATTATATAAACAAACAAAATAGGAATTGGAGGTTCGAATCTTATTAATAACAAATTTTTGAGAAACATAATAGAATACTGTTTTTACTTATGTCATGGAGTGTTTTGAGTGAATTCGTATCTGTAAAATACGTCTTTAAATTATATCAGCATCTTAACTCGTATGAGTCGAGAGAGTAATAAAATAAGCAAAATTACCATCGTAAAACAAAATATATTATAATAAAATGAAAAGTGAATCAATTAAAAAAGCATTGTAAAAAGCATATAAAATTTAACGTATAAAAAAAATTATAAAGGATAAAATTGAGTTTCTCAAAGACCACGTGTCTTCCATTATCATCTTTATCCGCCACTATACTCTTTACAAGTTAGTTTTAATCCAATAACTTTACTAAAATATATATTTCGAATAGTTTTTTATTTGATAAAAAATACACTTCCTCTTGTTACATAGCAGGTGGCATTTCCACTTAATCATACAACAAATATATGAATAATATTGTGTCATTGAGGTTTGACTCAAGTAAGAAAAGAAAATATCGTAACCAATTTTTTTATAAGAACATATGCGCTAACATGATATATAAAATGAATAGATATAAAAAATAAAAATAAAAGATTTGAAGAACACTGGCAGAGCCGGTATATGCCCAAGGGAGTCAAATGCCCCCTTGAATTTTTTGAAATTTTTTTCTATTGTATTCAAACCAAGTCCTATACCATGCCCCTCAAATTATAATTGCTAAGACATTGGATTAAAACTTCTAATTGTTGATTTTGTAAAAATTTTTTACTTAAGCTTTGTTTGGAATGAAAAAAAGTATTAAGCAAGGTTGTCAAACCGGACCCGGCCCGGCCGGTCCAGCGGAAAAAACGAGGATAGCAAAATCGGGATAAAACCGGCCTGCGCGGTCGAACGATAACCCGGCGACCGGTGCGGGTTACCCAGTTCTTGCTTTCCCTCGCGTCGTCTGTGGTTCTGAAAAAACTACGCGAGTTTTTAACTTTTTTATTTTATTGATTTTTTAATATTATTAATCGAGAATAATCCAGGTTCACATACTTCTTGTGACTTTCCAATATTGTTGGCGCTCAAGGTAATTTTTTAAAATTTGTGTGTTATTTTATTTTGTTATATGTATTTATTTATTTTAAGTTAAATGAGTTATTTTTAAAAAAAATTTATGACAACGATTTAGGAGTGGATATATTCGGAGCTAGTGATATTGTGATGGATATTGATAATTCGCCATTAATGCTTAAATGGTGATAGAGTATGTAATGTAGCTTTGCCTAGCTTGTCTAATTTTATTATTATGAAGTATGATTTTGATTATATATTGGATTATATCTCTTTAATGTGTATTGGATGTATCTCTTTAATTTTATTATTCAATGAAAATTAAGTTTTATATATAAGAAAAAATATTTTTTTATTTTGTATATAGACCGGGTCTATCCCTTCGGTTGAACCCCGGTTCGATCCGGTTGAACCTCTGACCCTTTGACCCTCTCCCCTCCCCGGGTCAATACCCCGGGCCGAGTCTGAAAACCTTGGTATTAAGCAAAGAAAAATAGTACTAAGAACAATGATTTTCTAATATTTGATTCGCGTGGAAAGTATAAAGAAAATAAAAATATAATTAAAGTCGTCAAAATTTTATATGTTTCATATAATTTAATTTCTTAGTCATTAGATAATAGAGAAACAAATAAAATGAGTTTGAATAAATATATAGAATTAAAATTTTAAATTTAAACCTATTTTTTATTTTTCTTAAATATTATTTCCTTCCACTTTTTCTCTCAATTTTCTTTCCTTGCCAATGCTCCATTTGGAACCCAGAAAGTTTTAGGGAAAGAAAAAAATATTAAGGAATATAATTTTCTCATATTTAGTTTTATCATAAAATATATATAAAAAAAATCAAATATAATCAAAATTTTTCAAAATTTTATGGTCTTATATAATAGAAAGAAACAAATGAAATGAGTATGAATGAACATATAGAATTAATTTATTAAGTTTAAACCTATTTTTCTCTCAGGTACTCATTGGCCTGGCTCTGCCTCTAACCAACCCGCCACTTAAGGGCCCGATAGACCAGCCCTGGGCCGCCCGCCAGATAGTGAATAGGCCTGTGAATGCCCGGCGATTCTCCGTCGGTGCTCCTGGGCACCCTCACCCCTATGCTCCTCTCCCAATTCGCCTAGTGTCCTGATACCTCTCACCTGGGATAGCTTCCTTTCCGATTAGCAACTCTACTAAGCGAACCGCCAACCTGGGCCTCCACGATATAAGTATACGTTTCTCCTAAGACCGCCACCCCGCCCAACGAATAAGAAGGCACTCCCGTCTGCTCGGGAAAGCAGTTACATAAAAAGAATAAATCATCCTTCCCGAAATGAAAGCCACCTTCCCCTATCTTTATGGGAAGAAATCGTCCACTCTCCATAGAAGGTGGATCCACGTTCTCCCTCCATAAAAGAGAAAAGAATCACACCAAATGAGGTACGACATTCTTGATTGAGATAACTATTAGCTTCAATGCCTACCTTCCAAGAAAGAGCTAACTTCAGCCGTCTGAGGGACGGCTGGTATCACCACCGTCGTCTTCTTGTTTGTTTTGTAGGTTGCAGCTGACTGGTGACTAGTGAATGCCCCGACGATCCATTGACTCTGAGAATTCCGGAGACTACAATTGGCGTCGTCTGTGGGAAACACCGAGTAAGAAATCTTAGAGGCGATACGCAAGAGCTTGGGTACACCCTCTCCCAAGTGATCTCCCAATCTCCGAAGCCTTGCCGTTCTCAAACATCCCATCGGACCGTCGGAATTCACCGGTCATGTCCAAAGAACCCAAAGAAACCTCCCCGAAGACCCGGCCTCCTCTCGCACCAAGATAGAGGCAAGACAAGAGAAGGTGCCGCCGGTGGCTGAGTTACGCGAACATAACCGACCAGTGAAGATAACGAGCGCCTCACAACCCGGCTGAGGCCCGCTGCCGATAAATCACGAGGACCTCCCCGCCCACTTCCTTTATCTCGTCCCGATAAAGGCAAGGAGGCCACTGTACCCGACGATATTGACCTATTGGCGGATGGTGAATTATCTTCCGACAGCTCTCCGCTCCCACGGCGTTCACCATCCCCGAACGCCGCGGAAGCCCAATCCAGAAAAAGGCCCCCTCGTCGACCCAGCCGATCCATCAGTACCGCGCAACGCCGGGTACGGAGAGAAGCCAGTAGGGACCGACGCCAGTCGGAGCCAACTCATGAATATACGCCCGAGCGACCCGAGGGCGTCGCCCCACCGATACCATCTATGTACCCTCCCTTCGGGGTTGCTACCGCCCCACACATGTTTTTCTCCTCCGCCCTCCAAGGACCACAACACATGCTCTCCTCTCCCCTCGGTCAGCATATTCTAGATTATGACCCTCCCCATGGCTTCTCTATATCGTCCTTCGTCATGTACGACGACTCTTTCGATCCGTACGATCACATGTTGCATTTCAACCAAGCGATGATCCTTAAAGCCGGGGACGATTGACTTTTGTGTAAAGTGTTCCTAGCCAGCCTCAAGGGCCCGGCTTTGGCCTGGTTCCACAAGCTTTCGAGAGGGTTAATAAACTCATTTGGTGAGTTGTGGGCCTCGTTCGTCTCCCAGTATCTCTACTCACTCAAGCAAAGGGAATATCAGCTCCCTCCAAGCTATCCTCAAACGGGAAGACGAATCCATCCGGGACTTCACACGCAGGTTCGGACAAGCTGTCCAGCAGATTGATATTTACAGTATGGATGCGGTCCTGCAAAACTTCCGAAGAAGCTTTGGGCCGACTACCCCGTTCTTCCAGTCTTTATCCCTCGATCCGCCTGCAACTATGGAAGAATTCGGCGGTCAGATAAGTTCTCCACACTGGAAGACAACATTCGGCCGCCCTCGCAGACTGTAATGATAACCACCGAGAGTGGCAAGCCAGCCACCAAAGGCTCATCCGAACAAAAGAACAAATTAAAACAACTGTCGGGCGCCCGAAGGGGCAATCCGGGGCGCTCAGGCCGAGCCCCCCTCGCCCACTCCTCTTAACATCGCCTATGATCGGCTCCTACCCTTTATCCGGGACCTCCCCGATTTCAAGTGGCCCCCACCTATGAGGGCGGCCCCGGACCAACGCAACAGATCCCTAAGGTGTGATTATCATAGGGACCATGGCCACGAAACCAACCACTGCCAAAGCTTGAAATTCCTAGTGGAAAAACTGATTCGGGCTAGGCACCTCAGAAGATATATTCGAGAGCCAACCCAAGTGCAAGAGTCACCCCACACCGACACGGTCGCTGCTGACATCAACATGCCTCTTGATCCCGCTACCATCAACTTTATATCGGGGGACCACGATAGCCGGCACACCAAAAGGCAGGAGAAAATGCTCCCGCGGCCTCGCCGGAGCCAAGGTGAACACCGTCGCCCGAGAACATCACAAAGAGGGGTTCACCATGACACCCTATATCCTTCTCATTAACCCTACCCGGTCATTACCCTCATTACGATGCACTTGTACTACTGTCGTATTAATAGTTTGTAATGTACACAGGTCCTCGGGCCGATCCAGCAAGGCAAACATTTACTACACCTCCCACTCCTTTAAGTAGATGAGGTCCCGCTTGATCATCTCAGCCTAATCGGCGTGTTTTGTCCGGCTTGAACTGGCTACCATTGGATCAAATGAGACACGCCTTTCCGCCGCATGGTCCCAGAATCTCAAGCAAGTATTGTTCGATGGCGACTCATGACCATACAATGACATCCCCGGGTCAGCCCTACTATTAAAGCCATGAAAGCGGCATCTCCACGCATCACCAAACGATTAGCTACCCGATCAAGGCCCAAGCAAGTCGACCTTCATAGAAACCAATCAGTCACATGACAATGCTATCAGCTCTCAATGCAGGGACGTGAACAAGGGGAGTGCTCTAGTGAACCATCCCTTGAGGATCAACCTTAGCAATAGCAATCACAGTCATCCGCCCGGCCCGCCTTGGAGGACAGAGAGCCGCTAGTAGTTAACCCCTTGGAAACTGCGCCCCTTAGCTGGTCGAACAGATGCATCTATGTTAGTACCCTCTTGTCCGAGGAGAAGAATGCCCAATTATGCCATGTGCTGCAGTTGAAAGCCGATGTATTTGCTTGGACCCATGCAGATATGATCGGAATAAGCCCCACGCACGCCTCACATAGACTAAATGTCACCCCATCCGCTAAGCCGGTCAGACAAAAAGTGAGGCGCTTTCATCCAGATCGCCACTTGGTCATCCAGACCGAGGTCGATAATCTTCTGCAGAACGGATTTATCAGAGCAGTTAAGTACCCTGAATGGCTGGCCAACGTGGTGGTTGTCCCAAAGAAGGGGAACAAATGGAGAGTATGTGTGGATTACACGGACCTCAATGACGCTTGTCCAAAAGACAGCTTCCCTCTGCCCCGCATAGATCAGATTGTGGATGCTTCGGCGCACGGTATGCTATCTTTTCTGGACGCTTATCGGGATATCATCGGGGATTCCATGCAAATCAAGATGCGGAAAAAACATCTTCATCACCTCATGGACTCACTCGTTATAATGTGATGCCTTTCGGGCTTAGCAGAATGCAAGGGCCACCTATCGAGGTCAGAGAAGATGTTTCGACCTGCTACTTTAGCACAATGGAAGCCCATATTGATGATATGTCAGTAAACTAAGCAGCGTTCCTAGATCACTGCCAAGATCTCCACAAACATCTGACCTCCCCGTATATGGTATGAAACTGAACCCCTTAAAATGTGCCTTCGGGGTCAACGCCGGCCGACTCCTTGGCTTTATGGTAACCCAAAGGGGAATAGAGGCTAATCCTGCACAGATTAAGGCCTTCTTGCAATCACCGGCCCCCAGCTCCAAGAAGGGATCCAAAGAATTGACCTACCGCACTACGCTTTATTTCCTGGCTCACCTGACCGCTTGAAACCCTTCTTCGCTACCTGGAGGAGCTTAACGCCAATGGAATGAGGAATGCGATCAAGGTCCATGGTAATCACAATACCCGACAGAGCCCCAATTTATGAGCCCTAAGCCGCGGGACACTCTACCCTACTCTCAGGGAAGCCTCCGACATAAGAGGCGCCACCATTTGAAGAATGTGGGACGCTAAGTCGAGGCCCCGTGCCCTTTGGTCGCCTAACTTAATCGACGCAGAGACCAGATATAGCCACCTCGAACGAGCTGCCTTAGCCCTTCGGACAGCCGCCCAAAAACTCCGCCCATACTTCCAGGCTCATCCCGTTGTGGTGCTAACTGATCTTCCACTCCGGGGCACAATTCATAGACCTGATCTGTCCGGAAGGATGGCCCGTTGGGCAATGGAATTAAGCGAGTATGGCATCCAGTACAAGCCGAGACTTTTAAAGAAAGGGCAAGTCTTGGCCGATTTCATCGCAGAAATACCGCAGTCGACACTCGGGCGCCGATGGAACGGGGCCGGTGGGCACTCGCATACACGCTTCCGCATTGAAACCGGGGCGGGCATTAGTCTACAGTTAACCTCCTAATCGGGGAGAGGATTGAACAGGAAATATGGTTAGGCTTTAGCGCCACCAACAACGAATAAGAGTACGAGGCCATGATAGCCGGACTCAAGCTCGCACTCGCCATGGGTGCTGACAATCTTTCGGTTCATAGCGATTTATAGCTAGTTATCGGACAGGTTAACGCAGAATTCGAGTCCAGGGATCCCCGAATAGCGAAGTATGCTTCCCTAGTCAAGTAGAAATTAAATACCCTCTCGGCCTGGAAACTTGAACATGTCCCGGATCAGAATGAGGGCCGATGCTTTAGCCGCCAAAGGGTCGCCTATCACGGTAGCGGAAACCGTCTTCTCCCCCATCTACTATCAACCAGACTCCTCAATACTGCATGCCCAAGTAAACTAGATAGAGGAAGTTCCCCCATCCTGGATGGATCCCATACGACTATACATAGCTACGAGGGAACTCCCTAATGACAGAGACAAGGCTCATAAGGTTCAGATTCAGTCGGCTAGATTCTCCATGATGTGACGGCGCCTATACAAACAACCTTGGGCGACCATACCGATGTGTCTAACCCCGAAGGCGTATAAAGAAGGAATTACATGAAGGCACAGTGGAATCACCCAGGAAGAACCTAGCACATCTAAGCTCACACTGTGGTATTATCACAACCATGAAGTCGACACTTCCACCACGCCAAGAAATGTGACCAAGTAGCAAATGTCCCCTATCTCAAATCACCGGTAAGACTTGGTCTCCATCTCTAGCCCGGTGGGCCATTCTGCTCAATGGGGATTGATATAGCTCTGGCCCGCTCTCCCACCGCAATCGACTCAAAAGAAAACTATTATTGGTCACCATCGATTATTTCAAGAATGGATAGAGGCCGACGCTTCTCAATCAAAGATGTAGATGTTACTCTGCTTATCTAGAAAACATTGTCCTAAGGTTTGCTCGCATCCCAAGATCAATCGTGTCCAATAATGGGTCAAGTAGCTTGACAAACAGTCTATCGACTTTTGCCAGAATTGAAGATAAAAATTTATACTCTACCCTAGATCCGCGCAAAGCAATTGGCCAAGGTAAGGCTCCAACAAAACCCCGCTGATCGCCTTGAAAGCGATTAGACTCCATTGAAGTGAATGGGTGGAACTCCCTGGGTGCTTTAGGCCTACAGACTAATCGCTCAATCCAACCGACAACTACGCCGAGCCGAAATGTGAATCAATAGGCCAGGAGTTATGTGGATATATCAGAGGCCAGCAATCCAGATAACGCCCTACCAACGCCTACCGCGAACTCTTATAATGCATTTAAAGCCTCAGTGTTTCGGGCCGGGCGACTGGGTCTTGGCAGTGAAATTTTTGAGAATACTGCATCCCATCAGAGGGCACCCCAACCTAACTCGGGAAGTGACCTTATGTTTACGCGAACCGTGAAGCCGGTCCTACGCTATCGATGAAACAGATGTAATCCTCAGATTTCTAGAATGTGTTCATGTACCAGAAGATACAATAAAAGAATATCTTTATTTTACCATCCAGTAAGCTGCCTCAAAGATATTATTCCACTCAGCTAAGCGTCCATACCAAGACTGATGGCGTGGTAGAATGACGATCCTACAAAGACAGATAACATCTAGTCGCCCACTCTAAGACCGGAGGTAGTGAATGATCTATCCGCCCAAAGATGTATAACATCTAGCTGGTCCAATTTTTAAGACCGGATGACGCAGTGAATGACCTATTCGGCCCAACACAGATAACATCTAGCTGGTCCAATTTCTAAGACCGGATGGCCCACCAACGATTTATCCGCCCAGCACGTATAATATCTAGCTGGTCCAATCGCGATCGGATGAAGCAGAAATGATTTTATCCACCCGGCCGACGTATAACATCTAGTCGGGTCCACTTCTAAGACCGGCACAAGAAATGATCGCATCCTACCCAGCACGCATAACATCTAGCTGGTCTAATTTCTAAGACCGGATGACTCAGTGAAATGACCTATCCGGCCTAGCTTAGACAACGTCTAGCTGGTCAGATCTAAAAGCCCGGATGACACAGTAAAATGACCTATCCTACCCAAAGATGTATACATATAGTTGGTCAAAATGCAAAAGCCCTGATATATAGTAAATGACCTATCCGCACATAAATGCACGCCCATCATGCTGCAATGATTTCTACCCACCGCACGCCGAATGGGCGCGCGAATAAAATCCATACAAAACCCGGGACTACGCAGAACATCAAAATCGCATAACAAGGCATCAAACAAACAAGAACGAAGTAAAACAAAAAGGATGTAAATTGTTTTAATGCGGAATCGGTCGCTTCAAGTCTCGCTCGAAAAGCACTCTGTCCACTAGTAACATCCTTAACTCCGTCATCCACGGCTTCGAGACCCATCTAAGAGCCGCCTCCTCTCCGGCGTGCTGTGGGGTCAGTTTCTCCGGCTGCCTCCTCGCGACAAATGGGATCCCAAGTTGGAGCGGCGAAGCAGGTGCTTAAACGGGGTTAGCAAAGAACTTTGGAGTTAATGGGACTGAAGGATCTGGAATTCCATCCTGGATCTGAGGCTTGCTCCCGCATATGCCGGTGTAAAACACAAAGAACCATAGCCATAGCTGAACAAATAAGGCTTGCATCGAACTCGACCTCCATCGCTTCTCTATCAGAAACGACCTTTTCCCGGAGGGCGGCGAAATCATCCTTTATGGTCCCAAGCTCCAAAATCAAGGAAAGCCGCTCGTCCGTCAAACGACTATTTTCTTCCTCCGCCTTCGTACAAGCCTCACCCGCCAGGGACAATGCCTTCTGAGCAGCTTCACGCTCGGACTCCACCTTCAGGCGAGAGCTTTCCGCAACCGCTAAGGCACGTTGAACCCGAGTCGCCCGCACCCATCCCGTGCCTCTACTATTAACGGCTCCCTGACCTAACTTGGCCATCGTCGCCGTGGCGCCTTCGCATCCTCTCAGCCGCCCGTGGTTCTTCAAGAACTTCCTTAGCCTCCAAATTCTCCAAAGCATGGCACACCAACCTCGGGCCTCCTTTAATGAAGCACTCGCATCTCCCCGCTTCAACCATTCCCCACCGCACATATAATCGCAGCTGCTCGGCTGCCTCAGAGTCGGGGTCAACCACATGCCGGTTATGTTCGACCAGCCGACGACCGGCAAAGAAACCCATTAGAGCACCTAAGTCAAGCATTGACGCTTAATGTCATATAACGAAACTCGCTTATCTTACCGCTTTATTCGATCGAACGTAGTTACTTAAGTATGACTTGTATCCCATCATCGATAATCCGCTGGATGTCCTCCTTCCGAGTCGCTGCAGGAACGCTCACCGAGTAATCCTCGCCAAGACCCATGCCCCGAAAGCAGCCTACGATGATCCGGGCATGTGCGGATAAATTGTTCAAATTCGATTGATCATGGGACTCTCCACGGCTGGAAAGGCTCCCGCGGCCAAGAAGATATACTTCACTCATCCGCCCGGAGCCGATATCCACTCTGAGGCTCCGCTCTCGCCAAGGAACATACCGCCTGGTTATAATTCGCCGGTAATGTGGCCTCGCGCCCGGACCGCATAAACTCTAATCGCTAGGGTCAATCTCATCCCTACAAAGTGGGATCACCCGGCGCACTCGAACCGATCACTTCTCCTGACTCTATCCGTGCGACCCGTCTACCTGCTTGATCTCAGGCCCCTATCAGAGAGCTGGATGATAATGGCTTGCACCTCCTCATCCTCCTCAACAACGGCCGACTCAAGAAACCCGCAGCCGGGCGGGGCGAGGCCAAATTAATTGTTCGAACCCGCTGCTTCCTCTCAGAAAGTGCGTAACGGTCTAGCATCCCCGTCATCCTTTCCTCCCGTTCCGCCTCCAAATCCCCAGAGTCCCCGGTTCGCACTAACCCAGGGAACGAAATCCTCCCCCTTGGACCTAAGCGCATTTCGCTGTCTCACACCTTCCGCGACCTTATCACCGGGAGGCGATCGCCACCTCTCAGTGCAGGGAGCCAATGGGAAGGCTACTCCCTGGTTCTTCGAATCGGGAACTGACGGGTGGTGAACTAGAACCCACAAGAGTCAACGAACCCGACGCGCTGACTCCCCGCACCCGACCACTCGATGTCTCAACCACCTGGTCAGCTGGGGAGGGATCTGGCGCCGTCGAAATCAGACGCCATAGGTCAGCAAGGAAAAAATGCTCCCCTTCCACAATGTTCGAAGGCAACGGTCGGGGAATGACCAGGAGGGTGTAAGGGGCCAGGTTACGCCTCACGGCGGATATATTATTTGGAGTTAGGAGAACCTTGTAGTGGCGCTCTTGCTCGAAAATCTCTAATAGTCGGAGAATTTTCTCAAAGATCGACTTCTCCACCCATTTCACCAGCCTGCCTCGCCAAGCCTTCCCTATATGAGCAACTGGCAGCAGATCCATCATAAATACACTAAATATTCAGAAAAAGGCCACGTGCCGTGTCTAACCCGACCACACTGAAAAGACTGAGACCGGGGTTGATATTAAACGGAAGCCCTAGGGACTTGGTCCTGTGGTCCTCATTAGCAGAACGCCTCGCTCCGTCTTGTGAGTCGGGAGCCCATTAACAACCTGAAGTCGGGAGTTCAGAACCCGACATAGACATCCCACACTCATTCTATTCTCGTAGTAAGAAACATATGCTGCCGACCAATGAGAGGTCGTAGAGTTGGTATAGGTGGTTCAACACGCATCACCCGATCAAAATACAATGACGCGATGGGATAAGAGTCGGGGTGTCTTGAAAAACTGCTTGACTAGGCCGCACTGGGGAAGTGAACAATGCGTAAGGTGCTCCCGTAAAAACACACCATTATGCCTCTACCCAAGGTAGACTCATCTCGTCCCGTCCATCAATCGAGGTCAATGTTAATGTGGTACCTCTTCTAGTTCATTAACTTCTCCATCAAGCCAATGATCAGGATGATGCTGCTTGTAGAAGGCGTCACCCGGCGCTCCGGGAGACCCACTCGTGGAACTTCGCCTCGACTTCGCCATTCTCGCGCATCAAATGGAGAAGAGAAAACAAATATTAGACTCTAGCCATATACCTAATTGGTACGAAGGCATACCCCAAGCCCGGATAAGGACTGCCCTGGCCGAATAAATTTTAAACCGTGTCTCCTCCCTTCCAGGCCTTTTACAACCGGAAATCAGTCGCTCACCACGATCCAACATTACTAAGGCGATGATGGCATCGTGAAACGGAGTGCACGAGCCAGAATAATGGCCTAAAGAAAGCAAGGTTAGACTAGCCTATTCGCAGCAGATGGTCACAGAGAGGAAAGCGGATAAACCCAAAAAGACACGAAAGGGAAAAGAGTACAACTTAATGATGCCTATCTATATATCGACGCCTAGGGCCTGCAGTCGCATTTAATGCACCGATGACTAACCGTCTGTCCGGGGATTTTAACCATCGCTGACGCCGCAAGTTGGGGCACAAGATGAAGGTGGCTAGCTTCGTGGCCCCACTAGTATGCTGGGCTAACGGCCGCCCTAAAAAGTTATATAATATTCAACCGGCCTCAATTAGGTAGAATGTCTGAATAGATCATACGCAGAATTGCAATAAGACACTAAACCGTTAAAAAAACTGCGATTTTATTAATTGCACCGAAAAGGTGTTCGGCATTACATAGCGATGCTTGTTACCAAACAATCATATTACAATACGTCAAACTAACATTCAGAACTCACAAAACACCCGAAATACAAAAGAAAAACAGGCAAAGCATCCACCGCCGGAACCAAGAAAGAAGCTGCCGCAGAGGCTAAGAAGGAGGAAAAGATGGAGATGAATGAAAGAAGCTTCAGAGGTTAAGAAAGAGGAAAAGATGGAGATGGGGTCAAAGAAGTCGCTGGCAGGCTAAGAAAGAGGAAAAGATGGCACGGGCCGAAAGCATGGAAGCTAGAGAGATCCCCGCAGATCTGGCAGGGGGTGTCCCTGACCTATCCAAGTTTTGGAACCACCCAAAGACCACCCAGAACAATTCCGACTCCGCTCAAACCATGCAGTCTCTGGCCCGATCCATGCTTGGAAAGCGCACTCAAATAATCGATCACAATCATCCTTCATCCCGCAATCCCCCAATTATGAGTCTCAACAACATTCAATTATCCTTCTCTGACGAAGGAACACGGATAACCAGTAGGACAACGAACCTCCTCACCCTCTAGCCTTTTATAGTAGCCTCTAGTCTCAGGATTAACTCAAGCAACCATATAACATCTAATGCAGTTTCAATAAAGTTACAAAATTCACACTGAAATTCAACAACATTGATGGTCTACTATTCCCCATGATATGACGGTCAAGCTTGTTACTTTTTTTTTTTCCAACCGGGGACAATTACCCTCCCCGGCAGGAAAAATGGGGGCATTGTGGGTACCATTGGCCCGCCTGGGCTTCCTAGCTCAACTGCCTGCCCAAGGTCCCCGGAGAACCAGCCTAAAGCTTAGCTGGGCCTGATGTTGAATAAAGCCCAAGAACGCTGGGCGACTCTCCATTGGGGCGCCCGGCCCCCACCCAGATGCTTCCTTTCCAGATGAGCCCTGGTGCCCGAGCACCTCTCACCCTGGATGCCTCCTTTCCCGATGCGCCCTAGTGCCCGGATACCTCTCACCCCGGATGCTCTCTTCCATCAGCTACTCTACTGCTTAAATTAACCGTTCCATGATATAAGTATATGTTCTCCTAAGAATCGCCACCCCGCTAATGGAATAGGAAGGCACTACCAGCGACTGTCGAAAGTACATAAAAAGAAGAATAAATCATCCTTCAATGAGAGCCACATTCCCTATCTTATGGGAAGAACGCCCACTTCCATGTAAAAAGGCGGATCCACGTCTCTCCATAAAAGAGAAAAGAATCACACTAGATGAGGTATGATATTCTCGATTGAGATAATCATGGGCTTCTAACGCCATTTTCCAAGAGAGCTAACTTTGCCATCGGAGGGACGACGGAATACCACCGTTGTCTTTGTTTGTTTCAGGTTACACGACCGTGACTCAGTGAAATTTCTCCCGACGATCCATTGACTCCGAGAATCTGAGACTACACTCTCTTATTTTCCTTCCTATGACTTTGGTCGAGCAACAAAACCGAAGCCTCGGGGCCTTACGGTTTTTGTTTTGGAAAATTGTTTTTGATAACAGCTTAAAAGATAGATACACCATTTCGTGTTATCTCAAACTTACTTGTTCTTTTGAATTTATTGTTTTTTATATTCTCTCGTGTTTTTCAAAAAAAAAAACTAGAAACCATAAATGTTTTTCTTATTCTCCTACTTTGAGAATATAAAACAATTTTAAAACCAAATAAACTGCCCTGTTTACTCTCCCATAATTTTTAATCCTAGCACGCTATCATCGAAGAATACGCAATTCGGGAGGAATCAGTCAATTGCTTAGCCATAAAAAGAATCCATTACCAAACTTGGGATTAAGAAAAAGGAAGGTTTAATAACATGATCAGTCATTGAATCCTAAACTTTTTTGTGAAAAGATCGATAGAAGCCAAATAAAGTGGGAGAGAATGAAATCATTCAGTTTCATGAACTAAATTTATTGACATTTAATTATATTAACAATTGCATTACATTCTGGGTATTAGGGAAAAGTTCACCATCTTTATTCTCAATAGAGAGAAGATCGTATGTTTACTCAGAATCAGTTTTCTTGGAGAAAATTAAGAGGATGCCATGTGGAGAAAGATGGACCAAAGAAGAAGAATCCAAGCAAATGCACATGAGTTCATACGAGTCGTGATGTTAACTGCTGTCACGGTTCCAAGTGTTGGATTTTAGTTCATGGCTTTGTATTTGAGTAATCTAGCTTTTTTTGATCTTAACTTCCACATATACTTAAAATTTTAACTTATAATATAAAATATCAAATAAAGTTCAAATTAAATTCTAATATACCGATCTTTTCTAGCCCCTTTTTCTAAGTAAAGATGAGCCATTTAACATTTTTAAACAAATCTATCTAACTATATCTCTTTATATTATTTCCTTTCTTCTCAATTAAGGTTATTCCCACAAAAATCTAGATTTTTAATTTGGTTTTTCATGTTTTTATCGCCGCCTTGTACCTATTACGTGATGTAATGCCTTAAGACGACGGCTGGGCTGGGCTTGCCATCGCGACCTTTTGTGTGTAGGTGATTCGGACGACAAAGCAGATTCGATCAGGCAGAAACATCAAATCAAATCGAGGTCATCAATATGTTATATAACCGAGTCAGATATTTTAATCAAGTATGTAATTGTCAAATACGTAGACTTTCAACAAATTCGCTGCGCTATTAACCTGATGTCAATTATCTTTAAAGTTTTTTTTGAATTTGATTATGTGTTTTAATCGAATATATTACCGGCTTGAATCAATAAAATTATTTTCCTTTCAAAAAAAATCCAATTATTCCAACCTTAATCCAAAATCCAACTCAAACTGCTTTCGAAGGTAGAAAGACATAATCCAAATCCAACCCACCGAAAGTACACTCAAAGAGGCCCAAGGTTGGAATAAAGTTAGTTAGGAAAACATATATAAAGTGGAGGAAAACTGTTTGATGACTTCTTTATACGTATACAGGATGACAACATATATAAAGTTAGGAGCATAACATTCACCACTACCAAAGCATAACCATGGTTAAGAAATCCAAATTCACCACTACCAAATGAGCTACTCAGCAAGCTCCTTCACTGGTCCAGGTTAAAACTCATGAGCTTTCATAAAGCAAGGTTCCTCACAATGTTCAACCATGACATTGATTCAAATACTTATTGTTGTAGTATGTGGCTCGTATTTATGGAGAAAAATTGGCAAATGTCGAGCAGCATGACGATGCAGATTTGCCTTTTTTAGGCTTGCCTTTTTTTGTTGAAGACCGACGAAATAACAGGTTAGGGGTGCGAGGATGAAGCCTTGCGGTACAGTACAAGGTAAAAGAACATTTTTATAATTTCATCATATGCATGGTTATTATAAATATCCTTTTATGTAACGTTATTTATAAATAATGAAAGTTTTAACAATCGTTCCCATGGATACAGACATTATTCAAATTTTTTGAGAGAAGTTAGGAGAATGTTAATGTTGGTCAAACAGCATATATAGACCAACTTGCTGGTTAGGAGAATGTTTTTGAATTTTTTTTTTTTTTTTTTTGAGAGAAATCAGGAGAATGTTAATGTTGGTCAAACAGCATATATAGACCAACTTGCTGGTTAGGAGAGTGTCTTTGAATGTTTTTTTTTTTCTGAGAGAAGTTAGAGAATAAAAGTTAATGTTAGTCAAACAGATATATTTATACCCTTTGACTTAGATGATGCTTACAGGAGAGGAGGAATCGGTCTCGGTCTCTGGTCTCACAATTTGCGGACACCGTTGTTTATGGATCTTTCCTCATAACTAAGGTCGGAGTCTACCCTATCTGGTCATATATCCTTTTCTGCTGCTTCACTGACTTTATCTAGAATCAACAGATTATTCTGAATCTCAATTATTTGGCCAATTGATATATTCTTTTCCTTAGCCTTCTTCAGGCAAAAATAATTTATCTCACATCTTCACGCGTCTGGACAGAGATGTATGAGAATATTTCCTTCAGAGACTGAAGATTATCTGGAACCATATTTTAATGGAGCCCATTTCTGGGCCTATGGCATGGAACTGTCAATAATTTTGGAAATTTCTACAAGGATGAATAGGATCTAATTCACTGACGACCAAATAGAAAAGAAATCAAATATCTTCTAACTTATTCTTTCTTCCTTTGTTTCACTGAGAAAGCATGTATCTATCATTCCTTGCAAATAGACAGCATTGCCCCTCAGCAAAACCTGTCTCGGTATGTGCAACAAAGCCTAGCCCAGCCATGATTTTCTCTACCCTTTAAGGAGAATCACAAAATTAAGGCTAAGAGACTTAGATCGGTTTCTATATAAGGAGGTCTATTTGGTGATACTTTCATACTAAGAAGCAACAGAAACAGAAACTTGTTGTTAGGCACATTCATTACAGTCAGATCAAGGGAGATCATCAACATCTCTTGAATGTTGGGAGAAGGGTTTGCTGCGTTGATGAGTTCTTGGGCCCAGAAGGGTTCCTCCTCCTCCTTTTCAAGGTCTTCAGCGACAACCGTCACCCCAGCACCCCATGTCTAGAACCGCCATGTTTCTCCTTCCACCAAAAGAGGGGCTGTGCCTAACTCGCCTGGAGGCTGCTGAAACATATGGGGAGCTGTGTTTTTGTATCTACCGAAAGAGAAACCAGCTCCGATTCGCAAGGTCTATTATTAATTTGTTAGGTTCTCTTCTATAGTATGGTATAACTCAACTCAAACATAGTCCTGTCTGTCGTCCTATTATAAGAATTATAATAGTGATGGATCAGCTCAGACTTATTATATATGCTAGGTTTCGCTTCAGCTGTAAAATAACCTATGTTGTAAGAATATCAGCACTTTGTATCTTCTAGCTCCTTTAGTAATGAGTAATGACTATGCCCCTACCGTGGTATTGTAATATATATATAGTATATATATATATATATATATATATATATATATATATATATATAACTCCTATCTTTCAAGCTCTTTAGGCCTCTATTTGCAACCTGAAAGCGAAAGGAAAAAAAATGTTAAGGAAAATTATTTATTCTAAGTAAAATTCTTCAAATTTTGACATATTATTAAATTTCTTAATCTTTATATAATATTAGAGATAAACAAATAAAAACATATAAAATTAATTTATTAAGTTTAAACCTATTTTATATTTTCTTTTCACTTTTCCTCTCTATTTTCTTTCTTTTCTATTTTCTTTCCTTATTACTTTGCAGGTTACAAACCGTGGTTCAGTGTGTGTATTGATAAGTATATGAGTTTAGCACAATTCTAACCAAAAAAAAGAGGCAGGTTAATTCAGAACTAACATAATGGAGGACTGGATCAACCATGGATTTTTCGGGTTCTTGGAGCTGCAGAGGTCTGCAGTTAGGTTTTTGGTTAGCTGACAGCCTTGAGCAGCAGGATGCTTGACAGGTCGCATTTTACTATAAATATATAAATGATTAAAAGACAGATAAAACATAAAAAGAGAAAACGATCTTGTTGTTTCTTAGAAAAACAAACCAGCATACCTTAATCTTGGAGACTCATCAGGCCACAAGAACCTCCTACAAAACAGCTATGGTCTGCAATTTCTGGTAGTGAATTTGGTGGTGATTAGAATCTAGAAGAATAGAAACAGATGATCAGTTATACCCCCTAACTTTATGGAGGAGGGAATACACACAAAGCATCACTAAATTTAGGCAAGAAAAAACCAAAAAAAACAAACCATTTTCCCCGCAGATTTAGACCTCCCATAGACAGCATTATCGATAGGTATTTGTCTTAAGATGAAGAAAAAGTATAAATAAAGAGCAACAGAAAGAGAACTCGTCCCCGTCGATTAGAAAAAGGCCTTCTTGTGGGTGGGGGACAAGAAACAAACACCTCCGAAACTGAGATTTGGGAGTTGCAGTAATGGCCATTATTGCCAGGCAAATAATCTTCTATTTGTTTCTTCTTGGTTCTCTTGTTTTGGTCTCCGCAGGCCACTCGCCTTCCATCCCGTAGGTCCGAAAAGCGAGGCCAGCCGCGGCGGCCCTGTCCCCGGAGAAACAATATTTAACGTTCTACAGTGAAGAAAAACTTGAGTCTTTATATTAAAAACTGTAAATTACAAGTACAATAGGAGGCCTTATATAAATAGGCTATACAACCCTAAGAAAATACAAATTACAATCCCAGGAAAATACAAATTATAATCCTAGGAAATTACAAAATAAATATAACAATATAATAATCCAACATCCCCTCAAACTCATGGTGCTGAAGAGAACTATTATGAGTTTGGAAGCTAAAGCTCGAAAAGTTCCTGGAGGAAGTGGTTTGGTGAAGATATCAGCTAAATGATCTTGAGAGGAAACAGACTGAAGTGTGAGTGTACCCTAAAGCAGAAAGAAGATTATGAGTGAGTTTGGGAGTTAGGTAAACATTGGAAACAGACAAGGCTGGTGTAGAGACATTACTAAGATGAGAGACATGCATAGGAGAACCATTTGCAGTGTATATGGTAGGGAGAGAAGTAGAAGTGTGTGAAGGTACAACATCAGGAGAAGAAGTCATATGATTGCAAAGAAGTGTAATCAAGAAGCTAATGAGGAGAAGTACCGATATCGTGAAAGAGCAAGGTTGATGCACTGGAAGATGGCGATGAACCTGATCAGATCCGCTTATAAGAGAGAGATTGAGGCAGACCGCACTTGGAATGGTCTGTTAGCCGATAATTCGGGATCGGGTCAAAGCAAAGCAGTTGTTCTAAAGAATAAGCTTACGAGTGTACAGTTTCAACATAATGACCTTTTGTTCTACAGTAAACCTAAATAAGAAGAGACTTATTGTTATGTCAGTTCGACATTATTCCCTTTGCCATTGGAAACAAAGGTAGGTGAATTGACAGAGGAAAAAATAGGGAGTAACAATCATGAATAAATGGCCTGAGTAGCAAGAACCATGGTCCGATAGAAATGGTCTGGGCTTTGAAGACTGGTCCCATTATCAACTAACTTATACAGCTTGTGAGATCAAGTAGTAAAGGATCCCGATGGAGAATATGACTTCGCTAATTCAAACCCATCACAAACCACATTAAAAATCGAAACAAATGGCCCTGTTCACTTCAAGTGAACATAAACCAATTTGGTGTTAGCAGAATTGGAGAGAACTGGTTCAAATGCAATTAATTGATCCCAAATAGATTTCAACCGGTTGTGATATACGGTGATCCGCTCACCTGGTTCCTGATGAATCTGATAAAGTTCGCGTGTGAGCTTGAAGTTGCGAGCACCACTTGGTCCAACATACCGAGTAACAAGTAAGTCCCAAACTTCTTTGGCAATATCAATGTTACCAAACTCATCAACAATGGATGTAATAGATGTATTACGAAACCAAGTGATGATATGATGATTAGTGAATTTTCCTAACTCAATCCGAATGGCATAGGCGTACTAGTTTCTTTGTCCACTTTTTGTTTTTAAATAGATCGTCACTAGAGACATAAAGCCACAACTTGCAGCCTTTGAGATAACTACGCATGGCTTGAGACCACTAGGCAAAATTATCTCCATTAAAAATAACATGAATTGGACGAGAAATCTAATCACTTAGCATATTGAAATTCCACATCGAAAAACAGACAACAAAAATGGAATTAGGACGCGAAAATAAGTCAGAATGCACCTGGTCAAATTTTCGGTCAATGGTCAACTACTAACATGGCAAATCAACAGATGGACATGACAAGTCGGCCGGGCACGAAGAAGAAAGAACGGCACGTGGAGGAAACAAGGATCAACTGTGGTTTCTGCTGCTGGAAAAAAAAGTTGCACGATGGCAAACGTGTGTCTGGCCGGAAAAGAAGCTAAACGGCATTTAATGTAGGACCGTGAGAGTAGCAAAAAAAATTAGAGAACTCGCTTCTATACTCATAAAGAAAGACTTGAGTCTTTATATTAAAAACTGTAAATTACAAGTACAAGAGGAGGCCTTATATAGGTTAGGCTATACAACCCTAGGAAAATACAAATTACAATCCTAGGAAAATACAAATTATAATCCTAAGAAATTACAAAATAATATAATCTAATAAATCCAACATACAAGTATGGTGCAAACCCGGGGGAAGAAGGAAGCACCGGTGTGAATTTGAATTCAGCATGACAATATAAGCATTTGAGCTATCCGTCATATGTTTCAATCTTATTTTCCAAGCTACCAAACATAATCTGAACCAAAAAAAAAAAGAAAGAATGTTACAATTTACAAGAGACAAAATGTTTTCTTATTCTTTCTTATATCCATATTCATAGAGGATAGAATTCTTGTCAGGATTCCCACAGATCGAAGTTTCTGACTAATGATAAATAAATCACTGTTTTTGTTTAATAAAATAGTAGAAACTTAATAACATGGATTCTCTATCAATGGCTCAATCAATTACTTCTTTGAAGAGCTAAAAAAAGACTACTTGGTTTCCTTTTATATATGCACATATTGTTTTTCCTTCATTGATTTGATTCTTCATTCATATTTGAAATAAAATAAAAAAGGAAAGAAGCGCCACCATTGCTTACTTAGTTATCTTGAGGGTTAGGACTGGTCTTAGGGACTTCAATGAATTCTGATCCAGAAAGATGGAAAACATTCTCCAATATTCTAGCATTATTCTTAAACCAATTTTCCATTCTATTGAAACACTCATACTAATCTCAAACAAAACAAATCAACACTTAATTAATAGCAAGCAAGTGCATTTACTCTTATAATGAATTATTCATGAAATGATTCTTTTATATTTGAGAAAATGTTAAAATCAGAAATTTTGATTTTGATTTTTATATTTTTCCACGGTCGAACAAAATATAAGAAAATCATTTTCCTCAAATTTTTTTCTTTTTCCCAATATTTTTTAGGTTCAAAACGAAGCCTTAGTATCTTTTTATCTTTTTAGTATCTTGATGCTGTAATACCCCAAAATATGTCATAACAGTTTTATAACATGTTTAGGGTATTTTGTAGGTATAATTTGAATTTTTTGTAATTTAAATGCAAACATGAAAATGGAGAAACCCAGAATTTGTAACGACAAGAAGCAGAATTGGTAATTGCCAACAGTGACCCAAATGACATAAGAATAAAAGATTGTATGCCAAATTAGGATTTTGTTAAGTTAAATTGTGAATATAGAAGAGATGGAGGACTAAAGTGTAAATAAAAGAAAAATTTAGATCAAAAGAATAGAAGACCATTTGGTCTCTCATTTTTGGGGAGAGCAAAATGTAAGAGAGGGAGAAAAAGAGAGGAAAAGAGAAGAAGAAGAGGAAGAAGAGAACAGAGTTAAGAAAGCAAAGGAAGTCTAGTTTTTTTGTATGAAAAATATGATTTTGGTATGGATTTTAGTATGGAAGTATGAGTTTTTATGGATTAGTTTAGATTTTGTATGAAAAAAAAATAAAAAATCAAACCATAAACCCATTTTTGATGAATTTAATCAAAGAACCCTACTTGGTATAGTGCTGTGTTTTGGACTTGGGCTGGTTGATTGTAATCCTTAATTGAGGAATATTTGTATTAAAGAAATATTGGGCTTTAGGGGAAATGTCAAAATTTCTAATTTCGACGGCCAGTAATTTCTTCGTCTAAAATTGCTTTTGGATGTTCTTGGACTCTATGGAAAGCCCTTTGAGTCTAGAATCCATTCATATGTAGCTTGATGATATTAGAACTCAAATTATGTCCAGAAATCACAAAAACAGTAGGCCCTGCTAGTTGCTCGTAGCCATTATTCATGGGAAGCCTCCAACTTCGAACGATCATACTTTCAGTCCGAAATCTGCTCCACCAATTCATATATATTGAGCGATATCGAACCTCAAATTAGGACCATAAATCACAAAAAAAGTAGGCCCCGCTTAGTTGCTCATAGCCAATCGGCTCATAGGAAGCCTCCAACTGACGGTCATAATTTCTTCTCTGTCCGAACTCCTCGCTGACGCTCTCGACTATATGTAAACCTTCAGCCTGTAATTCATTCATATATAAACTTTGATAATATTGAAACCCAAATTAGGTCAATAAATCAAAATATAGTAGGCCCCCGGCCGCTGCTCGTAGCCACTGCTCATAGCTTCAACTTTGACGGTCATAATTTCTTCGTCTGAACTCCGTTTCGGATGTTCTTAGACTCTATGGAAAGCCCTTTGAGTCTAAAATCTATCAATATCGTGATGAAATTGGAATGATAGTAAATAGCTCATAAGCATACATGGTAACCATAGTTATTCATGCATATAATGAGATATGAAAAATGCAAAAATACGAATAAATGATTGTAACTATCGCATATGATCACCAGATGACAATAATTATTCGGGAATATGAAATATGTACTAAACATAAAATACACATGGATTGTCTATTTAGAACCTGGTAGAGGGATAGATGGGCATGCCTATTAGGGAAAAACAAGTCTGCAACATACTGATCAATACCTGCTTAACATTACAAATGCTTCTTCACCCTTATAGTTTCTTTTATCCACTTCTAAGGTTTATGCAGGCATGAAACATAAAACAAATGACTTGAATATGACATATGAAATGATATGATATGATAAGATAAGTATAGCACCGTTATGCGATGACAAGTATATTGTGACAAGAACATGAAGCAAAGTGTAAAATGATAAGAATGAAACATATGATAAGTAAATATGAAATATGTATAAGCATGTTTAATTGATATGATATGATAGATGTGTATGCATATGTATAGAAGTGTGATATCCCTTAATAGAAAGATCCACATGTATACTTCACTAAGCTATAAGCTTAGATGGGTGTTTCATTCGTAGGTACAAGTATAAGCAAAACGAGAAGTCCTGACACTCCACATCAAGAACCAAGACCATACCATACCATTTAGTCTTACCAAAGACCTTTATTCCATTTTTTGTATATGTTTTGTTTTTTGAAACATTGTAAATATTGTAAATGTTGAACACTTCCATGGAGCTTGTATATATTTTGTAATTCGCTGCTACAAAATATAATACAAGTTAAATGTTTAACATTATATGAATGAACAAGCTTAAAGGTTATAAGTTTATAAAAAATAAAAAAATGACACCCTTGCTTGACACCGTGTGTCGAGTTGGGGGCGTCACAGATGCAATCCATAAAAGATTAATCAACCATTTTCTTTCTTCATTTTCTAACCCATTATTCTTAAAACCAATATCTTTCCATTCTAACCCCTAAGGTTATGTTTTCTAATTTTAGTGTTTCATATATAATTCACCATGTATATTATTCACACAAATCACCACACATATCACACAGCATGTTAAGCACAAAACACGCAACACACAACAATGCATGATCTAGACCCAAGGTATTCGTATACCTAAATTCTATTATCAAGTTGTGCTTATTTCATGAATTACTTGTGGATACCCACATTTGAGCTCCTCTTGTGGTAATCGCTTACCTAAACTCGATACTGCCAGCGGTCTTGCCTCAAATCATGACAACCCGTCAACCCACATAATTCCTATGGATTTTGGGTGACCCGATACCACACTGTTACGTCCCGTTTATAGAAATCCATATTTTCACAAAAATCATTTGGCATAGTCTCCTTTGTTCGGAGGGCTCTACCCAACATACAACATGTATAACAGTATAATCATAACTCATCCAGGGTCTCAATAGAAGTAGTATTGACCCCACATGGTCCATCTGTCCATATCCTGGGTTGAGTACATCCCTTTATTGGGATCCATTCATTCACATTTAAATCTAAAATATGAAAATAAAAGCTTAATTACAGTCCGTAAGAGTCCAATCACGGCCCTCTTACATAATTACATACCCAACTATTTAGATAATAGTCCCAAAAGAATTTAGTTACAATTATTTTTTACAAAATATTTTTAAAAAAATGCTACTCAAAAGTAATATCAAGGTCACAGATCACCTCTTCTTCAATGACGGCCTGTTTAGCGTTGTCTCGTACACCCCCTATACCCGAAAGGGGGTTTCACACAGATAATGCCAAGAGAAAATTTTTCCTACAAGGGCTACTCTCCGTCTAAATGCACATGCAATAGCATACATAAAACATCAAATCATATCCCATATAAATAATGCAATCCTATATGAAATGTTCCGTGTCATGCATGCCTATAACCCGACTCCCGACTGACTCCCTCACACATGCAATGCCAAGTGTGAAAAACCAGTCATTGGTGTTTCACCCAATGACTTAAACCATTTGACAACCATCCAATTTTAATTTATCAAATCCCGTGTGTTTATTCATGGGCCACGTCTTTTTCGGGGTCATACCGTAGGATCGACACACGCCTTCCGACATTTTTACAGGCTTTCACGTGATCATGTCTAACCGCATATAAATTTGGGTCTTTCACCCTAGGGTGATCTACCCCATCTTGCTAAGTCCAAACACACGTAATTTATATTTATTATTGTTTTATAACATCGTGAGTCTTGATTTCGATGTGGGTCCCATTTGAGGAGCTTCACCATACATTCACCAAGAATGGTGAATAACAGTACCATGCACCCACACCTGACTCAATGCGATGTGACCATGCATATGAAATGCAATCATGTCATTTCAAACGATGTCATGCTACATACACAGTAAGAGTTACATGCACAATAAGAGCTACATGCAACATTTATAAATTTTGGATAATTATATTTCCTACATATAATTTCTATTTATCAAAATTTTCATGTTAATACGTCAAGCAAGTACATATAAACATGATTTTTACACACAACTTGTTATTTATTTTTCCAACAATAACACACAAAATTACCCAAATCTCGGACTCACATTAACAATGCACCTCTCGCCTCCTTTTCACGACTAAGGAACCATTTTTGGTTCCATTCATCAACAAATTTCAGTGATACTGAAAAACTCAACAAAACTCAAAGACATCAGTCCCGGGATTAAAACCAAACCTGAACCCAGTCCGGGACTATTTGGAACCAGTCCCAAAAATTTCCAATATTCAATCCCAAAATCTTGTCCGGACTGTCCGAAAACAGTCCCAAAAATTCCTAAAAATTCCTACACTCGGTCCCAAAAATTTGAGACTAAAATTTACGGCCTCTCACGGCCTCTAAGAAAAACCCCAAGCATTAAATGGCCTTTAGGCTAAAAATAACCCAAGTAGGAAAATTTCCTACCTCTTGGAGTTTGACAAAACCCCTAGATTTTGATACCCACACGTTGTAAAGTAATAGATTTTCAAATACCTTTCATTGATAGAAGTTCTAAATATATACAGAGTGATTGAGTATTCAATTTAGTGAACATGCTACGGTAAGGCTAAAATTAAGCCACTGCTACAATTACATAAAGTTGGTCAATGGTATGCTAAAATTAAGCTAATGCTACAATTACATCCAACATGCACTAATGACATAACATGATTTGAGGCTAGACATGTGCTTCCCTTATACGCCCCCGCAAGATTGAGCTTCCATCGGCAAGACCAATCTTGTTACGTAGCAATTCCATGCGTTGTCTTGACAATGGCTTTGTTAATAGATCAGCTATTTGGTCTTGAGTATGCACATGTTTAACTTGGAGGCTTCCTTTATGCACTGTCACGACAAAGTGAAGGTTGATTTCAATATGTTTCATGCGCGAATGAATGACCGGGTTAAAATCGAGATGTGGTCTGAGGTTATCACAAAGCAACCGGGAGATTCGTGACTGGAAATGCAAGTAGTTCCTTATAGTTATGGACAACCACATTGTCTCTGAGTACGATTGGCTAGGGGCCCGTATTCAACCTCAGTTGCGGATCGTGCACGGTCAGTTGTTTCTTTCTCAGCCCAAGAAATGGGATTATTCCAAAAAACTGATATAGGCGCAGGTTGACGTATTTGTCATCCACATTTCCGCACTCCCCCCAACTCCAAGATCGGAGTATGTTCTAATATGGGAAGGCCAGCTTTGTGGATCCGAATACCATAAAAAATGGTTTGCTTTTAGCAATGGAGAGTTTTTATTAAGTTGTCCGTTGATTTGTAGTTGGCTTGTACAAACTGAGAAAGTTTGTTGATTGCAAGTGAGATGTCGGACGTGTCAAGAAAGGTATTGAAGGCGCCAATTATCTCTACTAAACTGAGCCGTCCACAAAGAAGAAGGCATCAACCCACTCGAGTAGAATTACTTCAATCCCCAAGAATAAATGAAGAGAACCCATATCCTTGAGAGAAAACATATCACCGAGCTGCTTAATAATATTGGCCACGAGAATTGAATTATTTCTGGTAATAACAAGATCATCAACATAAACCAGAAAATAACAAAGATCGAGCCTTGACTATAAAATGAAGAGGAGGAGTCGACCTTGAACCGTGGAAAAACCCAAATTGAAGAATGACATTTTGAAAGTGTTGTGTACTTGAGCTTTCTGCTTTAAGCCCAGAATCGCTTTTAACCTGGCAGAAACATGGTTAGGGTTTTGGACAAGTCCTTGAACCTAAAGGTTGTGCCATAAAAATGGGCTTCTCGCTAATGCACCATTTAGGAAAGGCATCAAGGATATCCATTCGGGCCTCAAATCCACCCTTTCATGACGCTAATAGATAATACGCTCTAATAGTTGCTTGGTTTGACCACGTGAGCTAAAGGTTTCTTTGTAATCAATACCAGGCGTTGATCATAACCCTTAGCAACTGTGACGGGTTTTGAATCAGTCTACCTAATCCATCATCATGTCTTTTACTGGAAGACCCACTCTATAAATTTCACGTGGTGTACAAATGAGGGTGGTAAAACTAGGTCCCAAGTCCCATGTTTCATTATAGCAGAAGTCAAGATACGGCCTCACGCCAAAGAGGCTGAGAAATGGCTTGGCTCACACCGTTGGCTCAATTGTTCGGGGAAAGAGGATGCTCGACACCGTATGGATCCGTTTGGGCTCAAGATTTTGTTCATTGATCTCAGGGTCATGCTGGCGAGTGCATTGGGAGGAGAACATTTGGGAGGGTTTGTGGAATCGAAAGATGGAGGAGAAAAACTGACCAGACGGGTATCCGAGTAGGAATAAGAGAGGGATGGAAGATTTAAGGGAGAAGCATTCCAAGATTACTCCAAAGGAGGAGTCGGATGAGATGGGGGTGATTTATAATGGGCAAGGAATCATGAAGTAAAGAACCAGAGGGTCCGAAAGTACCTGAGGAAGCCGCAACAATGGCAGGTCAAACTTCCGAAGGTTTCAAAGATGCTGGTGCGCCGGGCGCCAGTGATGACGGCACTGCGAACTGGTGAGCACCAAAAAAGAGAGGAAGAAATGGGGAGGGTCTGGGGAGGTTTTCGGGTTAGCACTAAGACCCGTGTTGAGAGAGGCTGGATTGATCGTGGGTTTCATCAAACAGCACGTGCCGAGAGAAGAGAAATATTTTTGTTTGAGGTTCAAGACACTTGTATGCATTTTGAGTTGGTGAATAGCAGAAAAGATGTGCTTGGATTGGGGCTGCATTTTATTTGAGTTATAAGGTCAGGTGAGAGGATAACAATGCATCCAAATTTTAATTTCAAAATAATTTTGGTCTTTGACCAAAAGGACTTCAAAAGGTGATTTTTCCTCAAGAAAAGGTGGGCTGTTTGTTTATGAGGTAGGAAGTCGTTTTTGAAAGGCATAAGGCCAATAAGAGAAATCAAGATGGCATCATGAAGAAGTGTAAAGGCTTGCTTCAACGAGATGATGATGACGCATGCTTTGAGACACCATTTTGTTGTGGTGTGTGGGAGCGCAGTGTAGTGAGTTATGCCATGAAGTAGGAGATATGATTTAAAGCAATAAACTCACCACCATTGCTCCGAGTATAGTGTTTTTGATTGATTTTTGAAAGCGTTTCAACAAAACAGCTTGAAATGTGGAAAATTTTAGAAACAATGGATTTAGTGACCATTGGACAAACCATATATATTTTGTATAATGATCAACCAAAAATAAGGTAATATCTTGATCCATCAATTCCAAAGATAACTAGCAGACCCCACACACAAGGTAAATAAGTTCGTGCTCATGACTTTGGAGACTATTGACACGGAAGGGTTGTTGATGAGCTTTGTTGATAGAACATAGAATGACATAGTGAAGACAAAGTTTTAGTCGATGAAATGTGTTATAAAATTTTCAACAAGATGATGGACAATTTTAATAAAAGGATGCCCAAGACGCTTGTGCCATCCATCAATAGAAGTCCGTTCATGCACATTAGCAACCTTTTTTGATGCTACTATTGATTCCGGGAATGTGTAGATGCCATCGTTACATGCCCTTTAGTAGAATCGCCCTAGATCTTGTCCTTCACAAGAAAATAAAAGGGATGGAAACCAACAAAGACATTATTTTGTTTGTTGAGATGATGAACGGAAATTAAATTCTTGCAAAGGCCTGGAACACAAAGAGTATCACGTGAATGTAAAAGTTCGGTGGAGGAGAGTGCAGTTAAGAACCACTATGTGAGACTCCGCCAAACCTAAGCCATCAGAATTACTTCGCGGGCTCCATCATATTTGAATGAATAGATAAATTGAAAAAGATCACCCGTGATATTATGAGAAGTACCTAACTGGCAACCAATTTTTATCCCTTCATTAGATGCTGTGAATAATTATTGAAACATTCGAATGGAATTATGACAGATTTCGCAATGTGGCCTAACTAATCACAGAGTTGGCATTTGGGCTGGTAATGCCGATTGGAATAATCGGGCCTCCCAGAGATGTTATTGGAGTGACGACTATCACGTTGGGCTCCATTAAAGTTTCCGCTAAGTTGGAACCTAGAGGGGCCCACGGCATAATCATGTTTCTCAAGGACCACGATTAACTCCCTAATGCACGCCTGCCTTCGTGAAGTTGGCATAAACAACCGCTGTTGTGTTGCGGCTCCAAGCGCCGTATATGCATCATGTCCAACCGTGGTTGGGTCGTGCAACTCCCCTCAAGGCCAATGACGACTTCGCCCGAATAGGCACCGTGGATCTCCAAAACTGACCTAAGCCATTCAACACATGAAGAGTTAGGTCACATCCGAAATTCGATGACCAATAATGGCTATTTCATCGCCCAAGGCCTCACAAAGATGGAGGTATTTATGATCGATCGAGTCCCACGCCTGATTTGCGGTGAGTTCCTCCTTAACCGTATAGCTCGAGTTCGGATCGCTAGCATATAAATTTTAGCTCATTCCAAGGCCATGAGAGGTCTCAGGCTGGGAAAGGCGGGGCGATGGAGGGAGATGTAGATGCTAAAATAGCATTCAGGATAAGTTTATCCTGGCAAACCCAGTGGGTCTTGCACAACTCATCAGCAGCGATACCAATGTTAGAGGGACACCGTAGGTGCCTCGACATAGTCGAGCAAATCAACCAATGGAGGAGTGCTTCGACCGAGTTACACGCCCATCGATGTTGCCATGAGCAACTTTTCACACTGGGGCGTTGATGTTGAGTGGAATGGGAGTGATTTATTTGCTACCAAGGAGGTCAGTGGAGATTAATGTTCGATTTTGATCTGAGGAGGAAGACATGGCAGATCGGATCGGACTGTTAGAGATCTATGTCTAGACACCATGTAAAGTAACAGATTTTCTCCGATATTCTTCATTGATAGTAGTTCTAAATATATACAGAGTGATTGAGGAGTCTAATTTAGTAAACATGTTAATGGTAAGGCTAAAATTAAGCTACTGCATAAATTACACAAAGTTGGTCAACGGTATAAATTAAGCTACTGCTATAATTATGGTCTCAATATAGAATTACCGATGCAACATGATTCCGAGGCTGGTTGTGTGCTTCCCTTATGTAGCCCCGCTGCGTGGATCAACTTTACCTCTGCTCCGCAAAACTCACACCTCGATTTCCGTAAATCTGTAGAGCAAGCTTTTCTCTACTTTTCATTTCTTCTCTCTCCGCTCACTGCTTGCTTCTCCCGTTTTTTCCATTTCCCTCTCTTACCCTTTTCTCATTCCCTTTCTTTTCTTTTCTTTTCTTTTCTTTTTTTTATTATTTTCTTTTTTTTCTTGTTTTATCTTTCATTATTTTCCCACTTGACACTCTGGCTTTAATGTGCAGTCATTCCAATCAAGTACATCACATGTCATACCATGTCACCCGATACTGACGTCTCGAAAACGTGAAATTCCAACTATCTTGAAATTTGACGAGATAACTAGATTTTGCAAGACGAATTTAACGGTGAAGTCCATTTCGTCATCCGAGATCTAAAAAATTTCCGGTTTTTAACCGAAATTACCGTTTTACCATTTTTTAGAAAAATTGAATTTTTCTCAAGTTTTACACTTATTCGAGTCCTGAGGACCACAGTTAATAAAGAAACTCTACCAAAATACAATTACATTCCTAAAGACTCCGAACTCAGATCATTGATTAATTTATTTAAAGATCTCAATCATCTCATTCAACATTCACTGGCCAAGACCTAAATTAAATACATAAAGTCTCAACTTGTCAGAGGTTTATGACCCTGAGGGCTTGACTGATGCCTTACAAGAAAGTGTAGAGAAGAAATGTACCAAAAGAGTATGCCTCACTTTTCACCTCCCCCAACGTCTGGACACCGTTGTTAATGGCCCCCAGAACCAGAACCGAAGTATTTTGTCTACCTTCTGGTCTAATTGTATATCCTATTTCTAGAGCTTTTACTGACTTTATAAATCTAGAACCAACAGATTATTCTTACTCTATATTTGGCCATAATACATGTATTTCCTTCCCTTAGCTTTCCTTTCGGCTAAGGCAAAACCACGTTTATTCGCTTACATCTTCTCTCCTAAGGAGATATATAAGAATCTTCTAAGACTGAAGATTACATGGAATAATATACGCATCTAATCACTGACGATCCAAAATAAATCAAACAAATATCTTTGCACCCTTTCCCCTTGATTTACTCATGAGAACACGTGTATACCATTCCTTGAAAATACAAATAGACAGACATTCCGCCACGATTTTTACTGCTCCTCCATGGAAAAGATTAATGCGAACCTACCGTGAAACTTCCTATATATAGAAGCCCAACCATGTCAAGGTATCTATACAACAAGAATACGAGTAGACTGTTTAGTTTAGTATTCAGGAAAATTAATGGTTCGGAAGGGAGATCATCATAATCATATCTCGAATATCGGGGCTGAAGGGTTCGGTCTGCTGGAAGAGTTTTTTCCAAGTAGCTATCCTGTTCTGTGAGTTTTTGTTCCTGCCATCACAAGGTCATCATAGCTGCCCAGAAAGAGGCTATGCTGAACAACTTTCAGGCTGCTCAAAAGTATGGGGAATGGTATTGTGGATAACAACAGAACCAGAAAACCTAGGTCAGTCTGCAAGTAGAGAGAGAGAGAGAAACAGCAATATCATGATTCATGAGGTCGTCTAGCTAGCTTCTTGCATACCTAACCTACTTGTATAAAAGGTGGTGCTTCCTATCATAATAATAATTATAGTAGTGATGGAGTTCAGACTTGTGCTAGCTCGTAGCTGCAGATGCAAATTAGCTTATTATTTTGTAAAGTATATGAGACTTTGGGATCATCTTCTAAGCTCTTAATGATCAGTAATAAAGTACATATGTAACTTGTAGCATTTTGGCATATGTAAATGTTTGTAGTCATAGTCATATATAGTAAACAGCTCGGCTCGTAAAATACTCGAATTCGACTAAGAGTTAATCGAGTCGAGTTTTAGTAGTTTGTCGAGTCGAGCTTGAGTTTTTGTTTTTGAAAATTGTTTTTGATAACAGTTTTTAAAAACATAGACAACACCATTTTGGTGTTATCTCAAAACTTTACTTGTTCTTTGAATTTATTGTTTTCTATATTCTCTGTGTTTTTCAAAAAAAAAACTAAAAACTTAAAAAATGTTTTTTATTCTCTTTACTATAACATAAACAATTTTAAAAACTCGTAAACAAACCGTCTCTAAAGTTTGCCTCCCATAATTTTAACTTAGCACCGCTAGTACCAAGAATACTGCACTGGAAGGAATCAGTCAATTGCTTAGCCATAAAAGCAATCCATTACCAAACTTGGGATTAAGAAAAGGAAGGTTTATCAAAGAATCAGATCTCAGTCATCAGGACTACTGGAATCCTGTCTCTTTTTGTGAAAGATTCGGATATTGACAAAGTGGGACAGGAAGGAATCATTCAGTCTCATGTGAACTGAATTTCACTAATATTTTGCTTATATTAACACTACGTTACATTCTTAAAGAGAAAAGTTCACCATCTTTATTCTCAATATTGTAGAGAGAGAAGATCGTATAAAGATTACTCTAACTGCTTTTCTGGAGAAATGAGATGCCAGTGTGGGAGAAAGAGGGACCAAAGTGAAGAAGAATCCAAGCAAATGCACATGAGTTCATGAGTCGTGATGTTAACTGCTGTTACTATATGTCCAAGTGTTGGATCTAGCTGCCCTTATTTTATTTGAGTAATCTAGCTTTTTTCTTTTGATATTGAACTTTTCCATATATACTTAAAAATTCTAACTTATAATATAAAAATATCAAATAAAGTTCAAAATTAAATTCCCATTATACTGCTCTTTCTAAACCCTTCTTTCATAAGTAAAGACGAGTGATTTTTTCTTATTCTCATTAAATCATTCATCTATATCTTTTATATCATTTTCTCAATTAAGTGGGTTCTTTCACAAAAATCTGCGATTTTTATTTGCTTTTTCAATGCTTTTATCATTTCAGACGACGATGGCTCAGACGCCTTAAGACAACAGGTTTATAGGTGATTGGAACGATAAAACATATTCGATCAAGTAGAGACATTAAATCAAATTAATCAAGGTCATCAATATGTCGTAGAACTTGAGTCATAGATATTCTAATCATCATTGAATTATCAAATGTGTAGACTTTAAGCAAATTTATTATGTTATTAACCTGGATGTTGCATCATCCTCATTAGTTTTTATTGAATTTGATTATGTCTCTGAATCAATAAAATTATTTTCCTTTCAAAAAAAAATCCAATTATTCCAACCTTAATCCGTATCCAACTCAAATCAAGATGAAGGTAGAAAGACATAATCCAAACTGACCCACCGGAAAGTACACTCAAAGAGTGCCTGCTTGGAATAAAGCAAGAAATAATATACAAAGTTGAGGAAACTGTTGGATGACTTCAACCTTTATACGTATACAGATGACAACATATATAATTCTAGAAGCACAACCATGGTTAGAAATCCAAATTCACCACTACCAGCATAACCATGGTTAGAAACTAACCACCGCTACCAAAGCACAACCATGGTTAAGAAATCCAAATTCACCACTACCAAATGAGCTACTCAGCAAGCTCCTTCACTGGTCCTGGTTAAAACTCACGAGCTTTCATAAAGCAAGGTTTCTCACAGTGTTCAACCATGACATTGATGCAAATACTTATTTTTGTAGTATGTGACTCGTATTTATGAAGAAAAAGGGGCAAATGTTGGAGAGGAGGAATCGGTCTCGGTCTCGGTCTCGGTCTCAGTCTCAGTCTCACAATTTCTGGACACCGTTGTTTAAGGATCTTTCCCTCATAACCAAGGTTGGAGTCTACCATATCCGGTCATATATCCTTTTTTCTGCTGCTTCACCGACTTTATCTAGTCAGCAGATTATCCCTGAGATCTCAATTATTTGGCCACACTCTCTATATATTCTCCTT
The DNA here is from genome assembly GCA_016808115.1 of Tetrastigma voinierianum. Classification (NCBI taxonomy): domain Eukaryota; kingdom Viridiplantae; phylum Streptophyta; class Magnoliopsida; order Vitales; family Vitaceae; genus Tetrastigma; species Tetrastigma voinierianum. Next base: position 104,573 of record JAEQBH010004503.1, on the reverse strand, counting down.
TCACCGACTTATCTAGAATCAACAGATTATTCTGAATCTCAATTATTTAGCCACTCCTTATATTATATATTCTTCTCCCTAGCCTTCTTCCAGGCAGAAATAATTTATCTGCCACATCTTAACGCGTCTGGACAGAGAGATGTATGAGAATATTTCCTTCAGAGACGGAAGATTATCTGGAACCATATTTTATTGGAGCCCATTTCCCGGCCTATGGCATGCTAACAGCTAGAGGGCCAACTGTCAATAATTTTGGAAATTTCTGTAAGTACGAATAGCATCTAATTCACTGACGACCAAATAGAAAAGAAATCTAATATCTTCTCTAACTTATTATTTCTTCCTTTGTTTCATTGAAGTGCATGTATCTATCATTCCTTACCAAATAGACAGCATTGCCCCTCAACTGAAACCTGTCTCAGTATGTGCAACAAAGCCTAGCCAGCCATGATTTTCTCTACCCTTTAAGGAGAATCACAAAATTAAGGCTAAGAGACTTAGATCGGTTTCTATATAAGAAGGTCTATTTGGTGATACTTTCATACTGAGAAGCAACAGAAACAGCAACTTGTTAGGTACATTCTGTTCAGGAAATGTCAAAGGAGTCATCAACATCTCTTGAATGTTGGGAGAAGGGTTGCTGCGTTGGATGAGTTCTTTGGGCCAGAAGGGTTCCTCCTCCTCCTTTTCAAGGTCTTCAGCGACAGCGTCAATTCCCGCTTTATGTTGAGAACCGCCATGTTTCTGCCTCACCAAAATTGCTCAACTGCCTGGGCTAACTGAAATATATGGGGGCTGTTTTTTAGACTACCGCAAGAGAAACCAGCTCCGATTCGCAAGGTCTATTATTAATTTGTTAGGTTCTCTTCTATAATTGTGGTATAACTCAGCAACAAACATAGTCCTGTCTGTCGTCCTATTACAAATTATAATGATGATGGATCAGCTCAGACTTATTATATATGCTAGGTTTCGCTTCAGCTGTAAAATAACCTATGTTGTAAGAATATCAGCACTTTGTATCTTCTAGCTCCTTTAGTAATGAGTAATGACTATGCCCCTACTGTCGTTCTATTTTCTTTCCTTATTACTTTCCCAAGTCCTATTTTCTGTCTTACTACTTTCCGGATTCCAAGCTGAGGTTTAGTGTGTGTATTGATAAGTATATGAGTTTAGCACAATTCTAACCAAAAAAAAGAGGCAGGTTAATTCAGAACTAACATAATGGAGGATTGGATCAACCATGGATTTTTCAGGTTCTTGGAGCTGCAGAGGTCTGCAGTTAGGTTTTAGTTGGCTGACAGCCTTGAGCAACAGGATCATGACAGATCGCATTTTACTATAAATATATAAATGATTAAAGACAGATAAAACATAAAAGAAAAGCAGTCTTTTGTTGTTTCTTAGAAAAAAACCAACATACCTTAATCTTGGGAGACTCATCAGGCCACAGAACCTCCTACAAAACAGCTATGGTCTGCAATTTCTGGTAAATCAATTTGGTGGTGATTAGAATTTAGAAGAATAAGAAACAGATGATCAGTTAATACCCCTAACTTTAAGGGAGGAATACACTAAGCATAAATAAATTTGGAGGCAGAAAAACTAAAAAACAAAGCCATTTCCCTGCAGATTTGAATTTCCATAGAAAGCATTATCAGTGAATCATTTATTTCAGAATGAAGAAAAAGTATAAATAAGAGCAACGAAGAACTCGTCCCCGTCGATTAGAAAAAGGCCTTCTTGTGGGTGGGGGACAAGAAACAAACACCTCCGAAACTGAGACTCGGAGTTGCAGTAATGGCCATTATTGCCAGGCAAATAATCTTCTATTTGTTTCTTCTTGGTTCTCTTTTCTTTGGTCTCTATGAGGGTAATCTTGCCACTTCCCATCCCGTGGTCAGAAAAAGCGGCGGCGTCAGTGACCACATCGGAGAAACAATATTTAACGTTCTACAGTGAAGAAAGACTTGAGTTTTTATATTAAAAACTGTAAATTACAAGTACAATAGGAGACCTTATATAAATAGGTTATACAACCCTAGGAAAATACAAATTACAATAATAGGAAAATACAAATTATAATCCTAGGAAATTACAAAATAAATATAACAATATAATAATCAACATCCCCATCGAACTCATGGTGGTTGAAGAGAAACCATTATGAGTTTGGAAGATAAAACTTCAGTTTCTAGAGTGGTTTGGTGAGATATCAATTAATGATCTTGAGAGGGAAACGGTAGTGTGATGTACCTTACAGGCGAAGAAGATTATGGTGAGTTTGGAAATTTGGTAACCTTGAAACGGACAAAGCGTGTAGAGACATTACCAAGATGAGATACATGCATAGGAGAACCATTTGCGTGTATATGGTAGCGAGAGAGTAGAAGTGTGTGAAATTGCTGTCGGGAGAAGAAGTCATATGATTGCAGCAAGCAGAATCAAGAAGTCACGTAGGAGAAGTACCTGATATCGGAGAAAGAGCAGTGTTTGATGCACTGGAAGATGGAAGATGAATCTTGATGGGGTTTGAAATAATAGGTGCAGGCCCAAGACGCAAGCCCAAAACGGGATTAAAAATGGGCCCAGTACTAGCAATAAGCCCTTGATGACATCCCCAATATAGGTAGAAAACAGGACCCAATTCACCCAATTTAAAGTGGCAGCAGGGAATCCATATTAGGGAAAACACCCAATCTCCACCAATCGGAAGTAGATATTTCGATTATTGCCACATCATTATCCCTTATTAATCGGTTTACGATAAGGAAAGAGAAAATCTCCTACCAGTGGGAGAAATATTATCATCTCAACGAGGAAACATATTATTCGGTGTCATCATCTAACTTCAAAGAACATAATATTCGATTATGTCATCAATTAGGAAAGTTGTCGCTGATCATATCTTGAAGAGTGAGCCTCTTCATGATTTCCCTTTTTAGTTCACCTATTTCGAATTTTATTAGACTCCCTCTAACTATTCGCCATCGTCTCTTATCACGAACTGGTTTCCTACCACCTCAATCTCTCTGCCTCGACTTAATCGTCTCTGAAACCTGTGACCTTCCTTGATCGATCCATGAAGGGGACGAACATAAAATGATACTTAGCCGGTGTCCACTGTATCTTCACCTGGCCCGAACCCAAAAGATCTCAACCATAACAATGGAGATATCTTGTCTAGGTGGCATAGATTCTCTGGTTTTTCGGCTTAAGGCATCAGCCACTACATTGGCCTTCCCGGGATGGTACTTTCTGTCGTGCAATCATACAGTCTTAATCCAACTCCGACCCGGCGCTGCCTTAAAGTTAAGTTCTTCTGAGGCAAGAGTGTCATTCTGTAGGCTCATATAGTGTTGAATCAGTATTTATGACCGAGGGGAACAGTATAAATAATGTCTCCGGATCTTTAGAGCAAAAACCCTTTCTTGCTAGTTCCTAAATCATGGGTTCGATAGTTCGCTCGTCTTCTTTAATTGTGGGGAAGCATAAGCTATCACTCTACCATCTTGCATCAAAACACACCTTAACCCTTGTGCAGGCATCGCATGCACCACATAAATGGGTCCTTTCTGACCAGTGGTCTTGCTATGGAGGTTATGGCGATCTACTGCCTCGGCTCCTCAAAGCATCTTTGGCAATGTCGTACTTTCAATTTCTAATCCTTTTTCAATAGATTGGTCAACGGGTTGCTATCTTGAAAATCCTCAACAAATTTCACGTAATAACACCTTGCAATCCAAAGAGCTGCGGACTTGAAACATTCGTGGCGCTCCAGTTCACTATAACCCGATCTTACGAGGATCCACACTATTACCATACACTTGATGACATGACCCAAGCTACTTTGTCGACCAAGCGCCTTACTAAACTTGAGTGTATAGCGGCGCTCTCTAAATGCGTCGGGATGCTGCATGTTCCTTTGGATTGCCTGAGTACACTAGAATGTCATCAATGAATCCCGATCTGAAACTTATCTAAATACGGACCTAAATGCCACATTCATCAAATCCATGAGCCTTGTTTGGGGCATTAAGTCAATCCAGATAACATCACTAGGAACTCGTAGTGACCGAAGTATCTCGTCTAAAGGCAGTCTGTAGGCGTAATTCTCACTGCGGACCTCAGGCGGTGGTAGCCTGACCTTAGGTTAATCTTAGAATATACTCGAGATCCATCACGGTGGTGAATGGCTCATCTATACGAGGAAGCGGATACTGGTTGTGTATTGTCACCTGATTTAGCTGTCTGTAGTCTATATACTGGCCCCATCGCTTCCATCTTTCTTCTTCCTGAAGAATTCGACTCCCCCACGGTGAGTACTAGGTCGGATGAAGCCCTTGCTTAGCCAATTCCTCGATTGTGCCTTGATTCTCCAACTCTGCTAGCGCCATTACATATGGAGAGATGGATATCAAACTCAGTCACAGAATCAGTTCAATAACAAACTCAATTTCTCTATCCGGGGGTAAACCTGAAATATCATCTGGAAAGACATTTGGAAACTCTTTGACTATGGGGATGTCTTCGTGAAGTGTCCCCTCTTGTCTCTCCACATCATTTCTGAAATGCCCGAATAACCACAGCGACCTTCGAAGCATTTCGGCGGTCATGGCATTAATAGGACTAGAGGCGATCTCTCTTACGATTCCCAGAAATATCACGCCGGTTCTGGGTTGAGTCAATCTTCTTTCTTATAGCAATCTAAAGGTGGCTCTATGCTTGGATAACTTGATCCATACCACCTAAGACTATATAAATCATGGATACCTAACACACTATCAAATCCTGTTTGAAAATCCTTAAATGCGGATCTGTGATTGCTACGGAACTATCCTTTGGATATCATAGTATCCCCATTAGGTATGAAGTATCACTATCTTGACCATCTATAAAATTTGGGACTCTATGCGGTGCCTCTCGAGTGAATGAATGTGAAATAAATGAATGAGTGGTTCTGGGTCCACCAATGCAGCGCCATCATGATCGTAAATTAGAAATCATACCCGATAATCCCACGTCGGTGATGCATCTGCCCTCTCGTTGTGTTGTAAATACCCGAGCACGATCACGGTACCACTCTGGAATCGGCCAATCGAGGGTGTGCATACGCCTCCTGCACCTATGACCTCTACGGGTGTTGTCTTTGCCCACTTTCTGCCTGAACCACCCCTACCGGCCCCAGTGGGACCCGGCGGTGCACAGGGTAGATACTCTGTGCCTACCTCGGAGGTCCTATGCGGCTACTAGCTGTGGACGGTCTCGGATAAAGTGACCTTCACGCCCTTGATAGAGCATCCTATCCATGTTCATCCCTACGCTCTCAGATGCCTCCTCGACATGAGACACGATGGAAAGATGATCTGAAGATCTACCACCTTCCTAGGGGAGTGCGCTGGTGATTGAGCGAATCCACGACTAGATCTTGCTCCTCGTCTTGAGCCTCTGCTTGGTCCACTTCTTCCCTTTCTTTCACCTATAGTAGTGGTGCTGGCTAACTAGTCTTGGGACCACCTCTCTTGTCATGTAGCCACTTCAGTTGAAGCGGCCAATCCTCTGCTTTAATGCAGCCTCTGACCAGCTCTCAGTATTTTGAGATGCCAGATAGATGAACTTTAATTATGGCGATTCAGTGATATGAATGTAGCTTACCTTTATGTTCCTCTCATTTTCACCTTATAAGCAGACTTTAATTTCCACGAGCTCTGAAAACCTTTGCTCGTATTTTGTCATTGTCAGGGATCACTGCTCTAACCTGAAGAATTCTTATTTTTTTGCATCTGTCTTCACCAGCAGGGCTAAAAATGCGTATGTAAATGCTGTGGAGGCGGGTCCCAAGTGACTCCTGTAGAGTGTCTCATCTTGGCCTCCACCGGTCTTGGCCACTGACGCCGCCAAGAACCTAAAAGAGGACTTTTCTGCTCATACGAACACCCCGTGTTGCATAAATTTCACTAACCCTATCTAGCCATAAGTACAACGCCTGCAGATTGTAAGTACCATCATAAGTTTAGCCCCTAATTTTTAAGGCGGCGTTCTATCATGCCCCTCTGCTCTTAAGGCTCAAAATTACTTTGACAGTGGTATTTCTTGTAACAATCACAATATAACCTTAGCCAATCGTCGAGTCACAGCCACTGGGTGACCCTCGTGGTTCTACCTGTTTGAGTGATTCATTTGAAGCATTTCAGAATCTAGGGTGTGCTCGACATATCTCTCTAGTGGTGCCTCCGGTGCGGAAGTCTAGATCCCATTCTCCCCTAAACCTAGTCAGACGTATCTTTGTGAATTTCAAAGGATTAAAGATTTAGTGACACTTTACAATATTTTATGCCATGCGGATTTAGCAAAATAATATAGATTGCAATAGGAAAATCATTATAAATAAAACTCTGATTCTATAGAAATCACATGGAAACGCGTGAAAGCAGGCGAACTATCCTTCATGCCTCTGATACCTTGACGGACCCCCTTCTGTGTGTAGGAAATACGCCGAAATGACTCCACATTAAGCTCCAGACCAGCTAAATTTCGTACGACCAAGTTACCATGAAGCTAAAAGCGAGTTAATGTGAATGTCTTTGGAAGCGTCCAGGTTATAAAATTTTCCTTTTCTATCAAAATCCACACCTTTAGATTTAATGTCAATGACCATAATATTTACTTGAGTGATTAATTTAAAAATACAAATCTTTGTATAAAAAAATACACTCGATGTTTTCCAAATGTCCAACTACAATAATAAAAGGACCTACGGTCATCCAAAAATATAAGATAAGGATCAATCCAACATAATTTTACTCGCAACTGTTTTTCTAAACTGTGTGCATATTTTACCTAAAGAATATTTACATATACAAAGTGTCATATTTTAGCTTTTACTACTTTTACTTTCCACCTTGTCTTATATATAATCCACTGACCTTTGTGATGATGAGAATCTTGAAAGGTCTTTCGACGGCACTCACACTGAAAAATTATTTAAAGCTTGAAGCTGTGAGCCAGCAGGGCTGAGTAAAATTACCTCAGTTCTAAATGTTGGCAAAATTATAGCTGTATGTACACCTCCCAATATATGATCATACCAGAAATGGTTATCATTGTTTATGAAAGCGAGTTTTCTGCGAAAACCATTTAAAAAGCTGTCTTTAAACTATTTCTGTTCTTGCCATTAAAACTATTTATATTCTATTGAAAGCTATTCAGTGGTGGTTAATATATCTGAAAGTGTTATCTGGAAATCAAGTACCAACCACATGTGGCCCATTTTCTAAAATGCTACACAGGCATTGATACCATGGAACCTCGGGGCTGGCATCGGTAGTGAACCTCCCGAGACTTTTCACCCGGTATGTATGGTCAGGAGGTGAACGGCGGGATCTCTATAAACATATGGAACCTCGAGACCAAAATGCCGGTGATGGAACCTCGGACAACACCTCATCGCCATGTACTAAATTCGTGGCGTAACTATATACCGAATGTCACGGAGGGGCGACTCACTATAAATATATACTATATCTAACCTTGATTGCCGATCGGCCAGTATAGTTAGTCCATAATATCCCATAACCTTTGTATATCCGAAATACATCGTAGATGAAATTTGGCGAAAAAGTACCCATCTAGGGGGTTTACTGACGAAGGTGGCCTTTCTACTTGAATCTACGAAATCGAACTTTTACGCTGGAGTAAGCAAGTGGGAAATTAAAAAAATGCTTTATAAATTTATATTTTCAAGCACTTTACAAACTGTAAATTTAAACACTTTCGTTTTAGAAAAGGATTTTGAGTACTCATTTTTCACCGACTAATTTCTTTCAGAATCTTGTCAAGCACTCTAGATTCTCGTCGGATCTTTCAAATTACCTACACAATCCATACAAAATGCGAAAATCTTTCTCGGTTGTGTTGAGTTTTAACATAAAACATACCACGGGGCTCAAAGTAGAAACTATATCGAGCAGACTTGATTCTAACAAAACTTTACGTGCTAGTCCCATTCGATAAGGACATCGATAATATGATGTAGAATTGACCCAAAATATTACTACACATTAAATGTCGTAAGCTATACAATTTTTTAATGACTTTTGACTCAAGGGACTTTCCATAAAGTCCCAAGCTGCCGAAAACATTTTGAAATTCTAAATGACTTGTCATTCTGATACGAAATTTCAAGCAGGCGTGAAAACAGTCTCGAAATTCAGCCGGATTGTCAAGACCTGATCCTAAATTCTAAAATTCCTAAACTGATCTAAAAAATTTTGGAATGAAGTTCTGACCTTTCCACGACCTCTAAAAAATTTCAAGCCATTACATAGCCTTTAGGCTCAAAATAACTCTAGTAGGAAAATTTCCTACCTTTTAAAAGTTTAACCAGGCTAGATGTTAAGTGCCCATCGTAGCTCTCGTCGCGTATACCAACTTTGCCTTCTGCTCCGACGAAAATCTACGGTCCGATTTCCATAAATCTGAGAAAGAAACAAGAAGAAAATATAAAAATAAAAAAAATCCTCTTTCTCTCCATGTCTGGATGCTCTCCTCCCATGATCAGTCTTTGTATTTGCCTTTATTCTTTTTATTTTGTTTTTTTCTAATTGTGTCTTATTATTATTATTGTTTGGATAAGCGATTTCTATTACTTCATTGGTCCATTTACGCACAGAAAATTTTATTTCTTTTCGAGTTCAATTATTTTAAATGAACTTTAACTCAAACCATTTCGACTTTGAGATTTTGTATAAAATCTCATCCCTAAAATCTCTGGCGACTTATCACTAGAAAATCGTAGCTCCATTGTCTCGGGTGATGAAACTTTTCTAGGTCACTAGATTTCACGAGGCAATTTACTTGGCGCGATCCGTTTAGTCATCGAGATCTAGAGAATTTTCTAAACTTTGAACCATTGTGTAATTAGTATTATTATCCTTTTAAAATTCCATAATTGGAATTTCACCCCTCCACTCGCAATTGCAAAGTGCTTACAATTTTTAAAAACTTTAATTTCACCCCTTAAAAACAACTTTCAAAAATTCTATTATAAGCGGCCCAAGAAAATAATTAAAGGGAAGCGCCAGTCATACGATTAAACATATCTGAGTACCCTCTCGGGACGAGGCGTTACACTTGGGCGCGACGTGTTGCAGGCACCACCACGCTTATTATTTTAAAGCGTCCGATTGGCCCCGACCTTTGGCTTCTGCGAAGGCATAGGCAAGTGTACCATTTACCTCTTGGATCGGTGGCGAGCTCCCCGCGATGGCTACTCGGGAGGGGTTTGATTAGGGCTTTCTTGTAGTCAATGTCTTATGATCGTGACTTTTGATTTTCGTGTGATTTGTTTGTGGCTTCTAGCTTCACTTCGCGTCCTCTTATCGTTTACCGCTGTGTTCCCATTGTTCTTGAAGCTTTTTGCCTCTACAAGTTTAGGCTCCTTTTTCTTGAAATTTATTAGACCATTGTTGAAATTTCCTTTTTGGTGGTTCGATATCTAAACGGGGTTGTCCTCTCGTCTTGTTTATGGGATTAGTACATCTTTTCTTCTTCTTTGTCTTTTTCGGGTTGAGAGTCTTTGCGAGGTTTAAGGCTTGCTTGGTTGGATTGCATTATTTCATGATTTCCTTTTGGCCTCTTGGCGTATATCTCCATGGGTCTGCAGGTAAGCTCTTGTTTTTAGTATGGGATTATTAATTCCACTTTGGGTGGTTGGGCGGACGGGTGGTAAGTCCGACCAGTTTAGGTATGGTGGTCACGAGTTGCCCCAAGGGAACCTCCTTTCCCCTTGGGTAAGGGCAAGGGAAAAATTAGTGAAATCGGATATCCTAGCGGCTTTGAATATTTGAGGGCTCTTTATCTGAGGCCTCATCTGAGCGTGGGCTGGCCGGAATTCAAACTTCTTATATGGAGAGATCTTTGCAACCCAGTATGGGCCCTCGTTTGGGGTCCAGGTTTGGTGCCCTGGCGTCTTTGACCTCGTCGTCCTGAATTCCCAGATGAATTGTCCTTTTTAAGTTTGTGATTCGAGAATGGCCTCCCTCTTCCCTTTAAATCCCTTTATAAAAGGGTTCTACAACATTTAATGTACGCCCTTCGGCTTTCCCCAACTTTTGAATTATTAAAATTGCATTTGCTAGTAGTCCACAAGGATGAGGCTTGGGTGTTCCCAGCATAGCCTTGCTCTTAGACTTCTTCAGCGTAAAGGAGGCCGCTGAAGGCTTTCTTTATATCTCAGCTCAAGCGTAAAGTTGATTATTTAGGACCTTAGTCTTCCCCTGAGAAATCACCCAGAAGGAGCGTTATTTCTGCTGTCGATTGGCGTCGTTGGGAGTCTGATCCCTTGAATAGGAGGATACACTTGGCGTTACGGTTGTCTAGACTACTCCTGATAACCTACGTGAGCTCCCCTTAGCTTTGGTTTGGCCTGGTTTTCAAAGCTGTAGGATGTTCCCTGGCATTGCCTTGAGCGCGTGGCGCCGGGTGTTCGATGGTCTCAGTCTGAGCGAAGAGGTGGGCGGGGCGGTTATAATCGCCCGCGTGCCTATTACGAGCTCGATGGTCGGATATTCAGGACCGTCTGATCTACGAAAGGCTTGCCCGACTTCTTTTAAAGACCTTCTCCCATTTCCGTCATGAAGCCTTGTGCCCGCCGAAGAGTCCTCTTCACCTTCTATTTTGGAGCCTTTATGTAAGCCTACTCGGGGAGAGCTTAGGGCCCTTTGGAGGTGCTGTAAAGAGAAAAGGAGTGTAAGCGGAAAACTCAAGCTTTTTGAGGTTGCCCCACATCAGGAATTTAAGATCTTAAATGTGGGGGCCTCTTCTTCGCCTTCATCCGCTGTTGGAGCTGGAGACTCCCCCTTGGAGGTTCTTCTTATTTCGGTTTGAAGTCCCACGTCGCAGGGCGCCACGCCCCCTCCTGCAATACCGGATGAGGTGAGGAGGGATCGCTTTGGTGCTGTAGGGAGTAAGGACTCTCTGCTTTCTCATGCGGAGCTCAGCAGCTGAAATTTATTTTCCTCCATCCTTGGCGGTCCAGGCCTCGGAAGGTGGATGCCTGTCTGTTGAGGAGGCTCGGCTCTTGCGAGAGAGGCTGTACGTGCGTCCTAGGCGCCTTCGCCAATCCTTTTCGTTATTGTTTCAGTTTTGTTAACTGACTCTTTCTTGTTCTTTGGTAGGTGGCTACTAGCGAGGTCGCAAGGGAGGCCCGACCTTATCGGGAGCTCCGCCAGCGGTTGAAATCTTATAAGGCTAAGGTTGCTTCCACGACCTCGAGAGTGGCCTTGACAATCAGGGACTGTTGAGGAGCTTGTGAAGCACAGGTCTAACCTGAAGCATGCTTCGACGGCAAGGGCACGAGCCGAGGATAAAGAAAAGAAGGCTCGGAATGACATGAAGGTCGTCGAAGACGAGCTGCGACTGGCCAGAGAGGAGTTGCAGGCTGTTAAGGGTGACCTGTGCGCCAAAGTGACGATGTTGGATTGGGTTCGCCAAGAGGCTCTGGAGGCTGGAAACTCCGTGGAACACTTGATGGAGGAGCTCGGCAAGCTTCGGATATACCTTGAGAGGTAGGAGGCTTTGGCTAGCCGGAGGGGCGAAGTGATAGCGGAGCTTAGAGACGAGGCCTACACCCAATGGGCTTCCGGGTGGCTTTCCTTCTAGAGCAGGGCTTCCCGAGATTTCCCAGACCTAGAGTTCAACATCCAGCTTTCTGATGAGGAGGTAGAAGAATTTGCTTCTAAGTGAAAATTGTGGTCATAGAGGTGCTTTAGGAGCCTGATTGTGCTCCTGCACCCCAGTGATCTTGGAGGTTTCCTCCAGAGGCTAGCTCTTCTACCTCGCTCACTGGGGCTCCGCCTTTTGACCCCTCTACTTCCGTAAGTCGGGGCCCGACCTTAGGCGCCCTAGGCTTTATTTTAACCTTATATATATCGGTGCCAGGCAGTTTGTATTGCTTATGACATATTGACTTTTGTTGATATATACAAAAGATTCATTGATTAATTTATCGCTCTTTTATTGTTTTTCCAATTTGAGCTACTTGGCTCCTATTAATTTTGTTTGCTTCTTGGCCCAGGCTATCTAGCTCCTGGGGTGCATCTGCCCTTTTGAAGCGACAAAGCTCTACAAGCCCGAACAAGTAGAGCTACACACAGGCTCCTAAGTATAGAGGCCTTCCTGAGTAGATTAAGCTCTGAGGTGAGCTCTGCACGGGCTCTGGGCTGTGTGCCCTCTGAGCTATTTGCTCTCTCTCCAAGCCCCGAGCCTCACAGATCTGGGCTACAAGACCCTTTTGACCGGTTAAGCTCGAGGCGAGCTACGGGCTCCTTGTTATGTAAGAGAGAGGGCCTTCCAGCCAGCGATTATGCTTGTAATTTGAGCTCTTTAAGATCACAGGCTGCTTGACTCGTGGCCTGCCAGCTTCCCACGGGCTATTTTGCTGCCTTTTGAGCAAATTAAGCTCCTGAAGAAGCTGAGCTGCTTGGGCTCTTGAGCCACATGGCTCGTTAGCTCACTTGGCCTTAAGGCTATTACGCCTTTGACGATTAAGCTCACGGCTGACCACGATCTTGAAGGCTACATGGCTCGTGGCTGCTTGACTGGCTATTATGCCTTTTTGAGCAATTAAGCTTTGAAAAACTGAGCTTCAGGGCTCCTTAGCTCTGAGGCCTTTGTCGAGGCAGTTATCTGCTCTCTCTGTCTGACCTCTTGGGCTCCACGAGTACATGGCTCAGTGGCTACTTGGCCTTACAGTTTGTCGGGTTCTTTATGAACCAAGGTAATTTTGGCCCTTTGTGATTGAAGCTCGGCTCTTGAGCACATGGCTCTTTTGGCTCTTCGTCTTCCTTCCCTTGAAGCGCTGCGCGGTTTTAATGCGAATCTATGGAGGGTGGGATGGCCTTTCGGTTTAAAAGTGTCCTCGCTTATTATAAATGCTTGACCTCTGCAGGTCATGCACAGCACCAAACTTCTTCCTCTCTTTGACATAGTGGTTGCGCTGATGAAGTGTCAGGGTTTGGTCATCACTACACAGAGTCTATCTGGTGATCGCGGACCGACGTTTGGTTTTGATGGTCTACCACTTGTAGGAGTTGTGTTTTTCCTTAGTTCCTTCCTTGTGGGAGTTGTGTTGTTCCCTAGCTATGCCCATTAATGGAACTGTGCTAGGGAACGTATTCGGAGGGGGCGGTGTGCTTCAAAGGGAAAACTTTTAAGTCCCGCTTTCTCTGTCCTTTTCTTTCTCTTTAACTTGCTTTTCTTTATAACTACTCTTTCTTTCCTCTCTTCTTTTCTTCTCTTTCTCTTTTTCTTTTCCCTCTATCATACTCTTTCTCTTTCCCTTTCTTGTGGTTTTGCTTGGCCAGGTGGTGGCCGTGTGAAGAATGGTTTTGCTAATTGTAATTTTTGAGATGCAAAGAAGATTTTTATTTTGAGGTGATTGTAACTTCCCTGCAATGAAATTTTGTATTTGTGTTATTGCTGACGCTTTTTCGGAGATTTCATGCAAGGCTCCTTGCTCTATCTTTTTCTCTTCTTTTTCCTTGTGGGTTTTTCTTTCTGAGGAGTAGAAGCCCATTTTGTGCAGCTTGTCTTCTTTGAAAGGTACCTGAGCAGCTTAGATTGAATGTGATTCTGTATTTAGCGCCCAGCTCCTTTGACGCCAGAGAACAATCTTTTTGGCAAAACATGCCTTTTTGGACCCAAACATTTACGAGGCCCAGGAGGCTTTCCTTGCTTTATCGATATAATCTTACTTTTGATCCATCACAATTTTGGAGTCTAAAAATGAACATGAAATTTGTTATTTAAAATGGAATGTTGGATTCTTTACTAAAGACTACATTCAGTCTTATTGGTAGAGCAGTTTGGAATTATTTGCGTTGTTCCATGAGTGGGGCAGGGTCTTTCCTTCTTATGCCTGGAGTTCGTAGTTGCTAGGTCGGATTATGCGAGGATCACGATGTAGTGTCACCAGTTTCCAGTCAGGCCGATTAGCAGGCGGATCACGAGCGAGTCGGTAGCGAGACTATATCTTTGGGACTCATTGACCTATTCTTTCTCGAGAGCTGAACTTGTACGTAGTTGCCAAACAATTTCTATAATAACAAAAATCATTTTCATATATAAAGAACTACCGCGAGAGTGGTGTCCCTCAACATCTATATACATATCGAGTCCCATTTACTTATACATGTACATTTTTCTATTCACAAAACATCGGAGATCATTAGGCAGTCTTGGTGAGCACACTATCTCTGGTGGCTTGCTTCTCTTGATGTGGGATGTCACGTCCTCTATGGCAATCTTACCTTACGTACCTACAGTTGAACACCGTGCTAAGCTTTGCGCTTAGCAGGTGGGAACATAAGCATGGACAACCACTAAATCATTGGCCTCCACAAGCTTATACATATGCATTTCATATATCTATACATATTCATATAACTTTTTTATTCTTTATCATCTTTGTTCCCTATTTCATGTCACATGTTCTACATCTTTTTAAACATAACTCCTATCTATACTTTCTTGTAATTCACACATTAGCTGTCATCTTCACATATCTCTATCGTTCTTAGCACTTATGCATTTCTATCATGTATGTTCATAGCATGTTCCATCTATTCATTAGAGTATGTCTATTATATATATTCATATCCACATAACCTATGTTATTATGTCATATTCTTATACATATATTAATTTCATGTATATACTATATCATTTGATATATGTTCTATTTTCATGTCTTGTGTTATCATATCTTTGTTATCATGTCTTTTGTCATCATGTCTTCCATTTCCAGTCTCTGTGTTCATGTCTTCGCGATTATGTCGCGTGTTCATGCTCATTTCATATCTTGTTTTCTGTTTTACTTTTTATATTACTTTCTCTTTCATATTAAGCTTTTCGGATCATTTTACATTCTTATACATTTTCATATATCATATTGGTCATTATAATCTCATATTCTGAACTTGTCATCACATAAGTGGGGCTATGCTTCTCATATCATATCATATCTTTTCACATGTCATATTCAAATCATTTGTTTTATGTTTCATGCATGCATAAACCTTAGAAGTGGATAAAGGAAACTATAAGGGCCCAAAGGCGTTGTACTCACTATGTGAAACAGTGGTCTATAAGGGCGGCGTGGCGTACTCAGCTATGCGAAGCGGGTGGTCTATAAGGGATCGAAGGCGTTATCATTGTGCGAGACAATGACTATCTGCGCAAAGGGCCCGAAGCGTGGTGACCACCGGGACAGAAGTGATCAACGGGATCCTATCTCATCGACCCGAAGCGGGGCCTCAGTATTAGAACTTGTATCTTTATGAGACTTGTTTTTTTTTCCTAATAGGCATGCCCATCTATCCCTCTACTAGGTTCTAAGCAGACAATCCATATGTATTTCATGTTCAGTACATATCTCATATTACCGAATCATTGTTGTCATTCGGTAATCATATGTGAGATATATACAATCATTTATTCTTAACTTTGCATTTTCATATTCTATACTTGCCATATACCCAGTAACATATATGTTCCATACATATAATTTACCGCGAGGCATAATACAAATATATACTTTGCTCATTCTTTAATACGTATTCGTTCTCATATTTGTAGCTTCATATTACGGTTCTCCTTATTTTCTATAATACATATATTCCCGTATTTTTTATCATGCATGTTTGTTTACTCATTCTTATATTCTTATATTGTATATTCAGTACATGTACTCATTCTGGTAACATCTTATATCTTGTTAACATATCTTCATCTTTACTTTATTATACTATCATATGTTATATGACATATACCTATACATTCTATACTTATGCGTTTTACTTGTGCTTTATCGAAACATTCTATCTCCCATAGGGTGGGACATCAGACTTCTTCTTACAATGCCCTTGGAAATTGCCCTTCATGTCCAAACTATTTACCTTTTATCTGTTTCTTATTCGGATACACGCATTATAAACATTCGCTTGCTTGGATCGAGGAGATAAAGAATGAGACGAGACTTCGATCTGATATATGCCGAAGGTCTGATCGCAGTGCAGGCAGAGGCGTGCACGCCGCGTAATAGAGTGCTAAAACACTAAGCGAGTCTTTGAAGCCTTTGGTCATGTATACGTGATCAGCTGCGATCGCAATAATGCACGTTGCACCGCCCCGCGTGATAGTAAGCGTAGTAGCACTAGCAAGAGTGCTGACTTGCTGATCATATATGTCTTGTCATTAAATATCCGGTCTTAAGCGATCATACGATTATCGTGTTCTCACGGAGCTTATCATTTTATTCTTTTTCTTCTATATTTCTTTTCATATATCAAATCTACTTATGTTGCTATTTCTTGTTCATATCTATCTCTCTTTTCTTATAAACTTTGTATTCCAATTGACTTTACCATATCAAATCTACTTATCTTTGCTATTTCTTGTTTCTGCCATCTACTCTCCTTTTCTTACCATGTCTGAGTATCTTATTGGCGATTATAGTACACTTATTAAAACCTGAGTCTTATTCCGTTAAACTAGATTAACACCTCGGTCTGACATTTACTAGCCTCCTCAGGCATATGAATGGATTCTTGACTCAATGGGATTTCCATAGAGTCCAAGAACACCACAATCGGAGTTCGGACGAAGAAGTTATGACCTTCCGAAGTTGGAGGTCATACGTTAGTCAAATCTGAGGCGGGCCGGTGACCTGACCTCGGTGAGCTCGGTCCTAACACCTCAGTCTGACACCTTCTATTCTCCTCCAGGCATATGAATGGATTCTTGACTCAATGGGCTTCCATAGAGTCCAGGAACGCAAATCGAGTTGGACCAGAAGAAGTTACTTCTGACCATTCCAATTTGGAGATCATACGTTAGTCAAATCCTGAACTGGAGGAGCTGACCTGACCTCGGTGAGCTCTATCTAACACCTCGGTCTGATACCTTCTATTCTCCTCAGACATATCAATGTATTCTTGACTCAATGGGCTTTCCATAGAGTCAGGGGCCTTACCGAATCGAGTTCGGACGAAGGTTACGCACATGACCTTCTTCCGAGTTGGGGTCATACGTAGTCAAATCGACGGGTGACACAGGCTGGACGAGGCTAAGCTGACCTGACCCTGGATTGAGCTTGTTCTAACACCTCAGTCTGACACAAGAAAATATCCTCCTCAGGCATATGGAGAGATGTATTCTTGACTCAATGGAGCTCCATAGAGTCGAGAACACCTGGTCGGAGTTCGAGCTGAAGTATGACCTTCAAAGAGTTGGAGGTCATCGTAGTCAAATTCTATTTGGTGACTGTTGGACAGTTTTGAGCTCTCTGAGGGACAGTGCAGTGACCTCAGGATGAAAGTCTGAGAGAGCTATCAGGATTACATGGTCTCTTTGCGCGAGTCCTGTGACCTCTGCTTTGCATGAGGTCTTGACCTGTATGGTCTCTTTGACCTCACCCGACCTCCCCCATTGCATGGGGTCTCTTGAAGTATTGTTGCATGAGTCTGGCCGACCTCTCTTGCATGGAGTCTGCTGACCCTCCTTGCATGGTCTGGCGAGCCTCTCTTTGCATGAAGATGCAGTGACCTGTTGTGGGCCGACCTCCCCATGGCTGACCTCTCACCCATTTAGTGATGAGTAAAAAGACCATAGCTTGGTCTCTGAGTGGTCAGAATTAGAGAATTCAAAATCCTAACATCAAGTTCATTGATGTGGCTACAATTACTGAAGGGCTTACTTGAAATTCCGCTGTTCTGACCCAAAACCCGTTCTATTGTCTGGCTACTGCAGCTTAGTCAAAATAGGGATTTTCTTAGTTTAATTTGCAACTAGACCCTTCCCCAAAACACACCTAGGAGCCTTAGAACTCTTCTCAATTCAGCCTAACCAAGAAATGAGTTTGGGAGTTTCCAAACCAGAGAGCCATCTTTGAGATAGAGGGTTCGAACCATGTATCCTATACTTTCTATGCCAGTATCACAAACCCATAGTTTTCATACAGCAAGACATGTATCCATGCAAACCATATTTCCATACTTTTCTATACAACATCATAGTTCCATACCTGTGATCTTCTCTTTTCTTTTCCTTCTTTTTCTTCTTTTTCTTTTTCTCTTCTTCTTCTTCTTCTTCTTCTTCCGTTTTTACTCTCTCTTTCTCCCAAGACCAAAATGATATATTTATTTTTGGTCTTATCCTTATTTGATCTTATCCCCTTTTTATTTCACTTTCCAAGGAGGAAACTTCCTCCCTCTTTCCTTCAAACCACTTGTCTCTTCCACAATTTTTCTTCATTATTTCATTATAATATCTTTCTTATATTACTCTTTGGTCCTCCAACTTTCTTTTACTTTTAATTTAACTTATGCATATTCCTACTTTACCTTTTCCACGGCCTTTTTGTAGTTGATGTTTCGTCTGACACACTTACCTTTGTTGACAGTATTCTTCTTTCTGTTTTCCTGCCCACTGTTCTGCTCTGCTTGCTGCTATACAGCACTGCAGCTTTTAGGTATATTTAGGAGTTTTACATGTAAGGCCCCTTCCCAGATTAGGTTCCGACTTCCCATGCGTGGGGTCTTTCCTTGCTAGTGAGCTTTTTCAGAACCAGTCAAATGGGAAGCTATAACTCTGACAACCACTTTGGTCATAGTATCTTCTTGTCCTTTACGTGAGTATTGATCTCGATGCGGCTTTGGGACTTGCCTCACGCTTTTCTTCCTAGGAGATCCGGGTTTAGGGCGAAGAACCTGCCGGTGTGTTCGGTGCTTTATAGAATTCAATCCTAGGTGACTTTAATCCGACCTCAACACTGTTCTTTAGCCGATTGCGAAGACGGAGCGAATGGGGTTTCTTTGAGGTTCTTGCTTGCGCGTAGTTCTATGTGCGTAACACCTCGGGGGAGTACTCCCATTTTCCTTTAGATCTTCAATTTTGTCATCGTGACGCCTTGAAGGTCCTTATAGTGACCTTTGCTTGCCCATTGAATTGCGGATGAAGTGGGGATGATGGTAGTTCTTGATTCAGAGGCTCGGCGCAAATCCACGAACTTAGGATTATATTTGTTTCCCATTATCGGTGCGGGGACCGCCGGGATCCCGAACCCTGCATATTATAGAAGCGCCCGGATGAAGTTGCGTACATACGTTACATGATTGTTGCTAAGGGTTTGACCTCGGCCCATTTGGTAAAATAGTCCACGACCTGATGATAAATTTGCATTGGCCCGCTTCGATGGGTAGGGTCCCTAATAATATCTAGCCGTTCTTTGAGGCCCGGGCTTGTGGCGGCGTCGGTAGCTCGAGACGGAGATGAGAGATCTTGGCATGCTCTTGACAAGCTTTGCATTTCTGACAAGTTCTATTGCATCTTTGAGCATTGTAGGCCAGTAGTACCCCTGCCTCAAGGTTTTCCTGCTGGGTCAGAACTCGATGTGGTTGCCACGAATGCCGCCATTGTACCTCCACAATTATGTAATTGGCATCTCTTCCTTCCCTCTGGCAGCTAGAATGGCGTAAGAAAGCCTCGCTTATAAAGGTCCCCCAGTGAGCGGTGAATCTTGTCGACTGCTCTAGTTTGGATGCCTCCTTTGATCGCTTATGATGTTCCTTCCTGCGTAATGTCAAATGGGGTCCATCGAACTCAATTCGGATATCACAGGAGAGACTTCTCCGTTGTCGATGCTTACTGAGGGTTCTGGGAGGTGTTCAACAGGTATCAGTCTGCCCAGGTCTTCTTGTGAGGTTGTTGCCAGTTTTTCCAAGGCAGCTTATTTCCGGGAAATTCTACGCTCTTGGTACATGTTGAAGCTTGAACTCGTGCGAACTTTTAAGCAATTCTACTTCTTGAGATATAGGATCATTTTCTGCCTCTGGCCAGTCAAAGTGTCATACATACATTTTTTGGCGCCGTTTCTGAAAGTCCAGTTGTGACCGTCCTTCATGAATATTCGTGGATGTCGGGTAACGACTACTGCGAAAATCTGGAAGAGTCTCCTTTAATACGGGGCTCTGCAAGGTACAAAACCTGTCCCGACAATTAGCAATGACCACCACGAATTTTACATGCGGAGTAAAATATGGCGCCCAGGCTGCTGCATCAATACTCACCATCCATCGACTATATACCCGTATAGTTCCCAAAGGTTAATAAATTACTTTACCAAACATATATCAAAATTTAGAGTTTTAATATATGTTATACAAAGCAATACTCAGAAACTACCGACCCGACTTTCTTGCGCTGTGCCTTGGCCTCTAGTGGCGTGGTATTTACTCTTACACTCCTGTGCACGAAATAGTGATCCCTCGATGAAGGGTGAGCAAAGCCAGTGGTGAGAATTTCCTACATGTGTTGGTTCCTCCCACCTAATTACATGTCTGATAAATCAAACACTCGAGCAAATGTGATCCTACTTGAATGTCTACATACTTGATCCATGTCCGAGTCCTCATGACTCTCTGCTTTTGTCACCTAAGCCAAATCACGAGTAAAATATTCGATTTTCAAAAACAAACTTTTGTTCTCAAAAACTTACTCTAGAGTTTCGGTAAATTTGATGGACAACCCTCAGCGGTGTTGGATAACCACTATTGTGCCTAGTCTCATTGGACACCTAACTCGTGTCCTGCTTACAGGACTCAATCACTCTTGCTTGATAGAGCGACATAGCTATCAAATTCTGATGTGCCCCTAAGCACCGCTCGCTATCTTGTAGTCAAGCGCTCCACAGTCTCGAGCATCTACCACTCCGAGAAGAATTATCTTGGCTAATGCTCCACATGTGACTTATTGAGTGCATCGGCCATACATTTGCCTTACCGGGATGGTAATGCATAGTGAATCATAATCCTCTAGAACTCCATCCCCATGCGTTGCCTTATATTGAGCTCCCATTGCGTAAAGATATGCCGGACTTTTGTGAATTACATGAATTACCTCGAGCTGCTCGCCATATAAGTAGTGGCGCTAAATCACTGCGAATGTGACATAATTCCATGTCTTGTGTGGGGTGTCATCCTCCGCCTGATTCTTCAGCCCAGCTGAGACATAGCTACTACCCTCTGGGTTGCATCAAAACACATCCTGTCCAGGCCTTCGAGGCATCACAATACACGTGTACCCTGTCCCTGTCTGGACTATCTAGATAGGAGTGCGTGACCTCCTTTATAAACTCTTGGAATGCCCACCTTCTGCATCAGTCATTAATCAAACTTGACCTCCTTCCAGGTTAATCTCGTCATAGGTGCGTAATCGGGAGAAATCCATAATTAATCTCATGCCAGTACCCCAGGCGGTCGAAAACTCGTATCTCGAAGGCTGACTTCGGTCTCTCCCAACTCATCACGGCCTCGACCTTCTGCGGGTCCCGGCCTCCTGAGTGACACCATATTAACTTCCCAAAATCTCACCTCGATGGCCAAAACTACTTCACCCAGACTTGGCGTGCAACTGATGGTCTCGCTAGCTAGTAAAACAATCCTTAGATGATCCCTCATGCTCCTTTACATTTGGGAGTAGATCAATATCATCCCACCATAGATTCCATGTCTTGTAGGCGGAGTCCTACAATCCTGTCCCGAATGGACAATCTCAGCCCATTCTCAAATCTTTTGACCTTGGCGATATCTGTGGCCACATAATCGTCAGCAAAGCGAGCTAACTCAGTGAACCTGGCCTCATACTCCATCAACGTCGCAACCACTTCCGAGCTCTAGAACTCCTAGACCTTTGCATGTCTAGCGATTGGCGAGAAAATACTTGCCATGAAGAGCTCATGGAACTACCTTGAAGTCATTGCCTCTATGTCTCTAGAGGTTTAACTGATCCCTATGTCCCCGAAGGACTCACCTGTGGAATCACGACTAGTTTGATCTTAACCGCATGAGTATGTCTTAACCTCTACAGTCTCAGCCTTTATCTACGGAACCAATAATCAGTTGCCACTGGATCCCCTCCCCCTGTAAATGCTGGAGAATGATGTGCCCTGAATCTCTGGAGGTTACTCGGACCTCCTAACTTTATCACTACTTTGTCTGATAGCGCTGACATGATCTGCCCCTATGATAAGGCTGCTGGTCTAATACTAGTGGTGCTTGGCTGGCACCTCGTGCAGACTTGGCAGCACTACATTCTCACCTCAACTAGCCATCTACACATGTCAAATAAACGGATGGTTTTAATAAATATCTAAGGTATAAATAAACAGAAGTCTTTATTAACACACAGATTTTTTTTGCATTGCATTCTTGATAATAAAATTAAACATTCTCATATATTAAATCATACACAAACATAATTTTTTGTTTTTATTTTTATTATTTATTTATTTTTAAACCACAGTGAGCAGTGTCCGCCAGACAATGAGTCAAGCCAATTGATCTAAATATTACCTTCAATCTCAGTGGGTCATGTGCCTGATCTGGACACAGCCAGTCGACGCGCCTGACGCCTAGGTCGTGGGAGCATCTTTGGTGTTGTCAGTGCCGCGCGTGTAGAAACTACGCGATCCTGTCGCGACAACGGCGTATGTTACGGATAACCTCAGCGATTGCGAAGCCACCAAACTTCCGTCGCGACCCCCACGGGGCCGCCAATATCTGGCATCAATTTCTTATGTGACCTTGTTTTTTACCCACAATGGGATTTTGGTCTGACACCAAAATCTAGGTCGCGACCTCTACCACCATATCAGCGACATCTGATTTCTCTAAGCGATTATCGGCGACATGAAAGCGGTGTCACGACACGCGATCCACTGTCTCGACATCAAAAATGATGTCGCTACACTAAACCGCGGCAAACGGTGCGACCTCGAAAGCGGTCAGCGACACGAACTCATGTAGCGGCGCCGCAGAACCGATATGCTCATCTGCGCACCGCGCGATATGCAGCCGTGACGCAAAATCATGTCGACCTGTTTATCCCCGACCCGTATCGCGGCGCAGAGTTCATATCTGGCAAAATTTATCAATCCCGGCCTTAACCATGCCGCGGCCTGGATGATGCATCGCATTCGGTTGAATTCGGTGTGGCGAGTAGCCTCATATACGTCAGGTGTACTCGTCTTTGCCTTTGTGGCTGTGTCTTTATTACGCACACCACGCCGCTACATCACGACACCACCTTATGCTCGTGACGGGAACTAAAAATGGGCAGTAGCCCCTCCATTTCTCCCCTGCACACTTTTTTTTTTTTTTTTTCAAAATCCTCCAGTAGCCTTCTTGTTACTTCTAAGATGCAGTAGCCTAAACAACTGCTATTTATACAATTCAAAAATTCAAGAGTTTAATTATAACCCTTTTTCCTTGTGAGAAAACTGGAATAATCTTCTAGAATTCCACAAAACACAACCTATTTATTTCAAAAGTGGAGCGTTTGTCCAGGAATTTTTTCATTTATTTCTAGATGATTCTACCTAAAGGATTATCAAACAGGGGTTATAACATAGACCCTAATGTTCAACATTTTCTATATGCTATTTACCAAGCATGCAATCCTGACAAATATAATACGTAATCATTGCAGTAATCCTTGGAATGCATTAATGGAATGCATGATCCTAACTTGTCTGTCAGTCACAAGTAATCTGCCACCTAATGCTCACGATACTAAGCTAGCCTTTCTTTGAGTCAAGTTGACGCAATCGACTTGCGGAAACCTGTCATGTTATGGAGACCCATTACATGAAATGAAATAGCCCGCGTCGGGCCATTACATTCATATTCACACAAAATATATGACTATATAAAAATAAATTAATTTACAATTTGTTTTGAATTCATTCATCTATTTGGATCTACGATTTTACAAAAATATATAACAAGGCCATATGGCCATTTCTTCCATCTCTAAGACCGGATCGTCCCATCCCGGAGTGAACCTTGATGCACGAAATAATTTTCTCGATAGGGTGAAAGCGATGCTTGATAGTGGAGATTATCACCATGGGTTACTCCGCTAAGTGCTCATGCATTAATGAGCGAACATTGACCGAACATATTTCCTACTCAAATGTCTACGCTGAAATGGGTGAGAATATTGAGATTTCCACCTTTAACATGTTGTAAGTGATTAGGCATCTACTGCTGAGAATCTTGCTGTGATTGCCGGCTTTGGCATGAGGTCTCCCAAGTGAGCACTAAATACATGCTCGACCAAGTGACACTTTTCTCAGGAAGGAACCCATTACAGGCGTTGGTAATCTAGCTTCTCCTTCCAATGCCCATTTTGTGAAAATTTGATCACAGAAGATGATGTTGGGACCAGTTGTCGACAAAGGACCCTATGGATCGTTTTATTAGCTCTCGGCCTTTGTCCACAGTGGATCGTCTACTTCTGGGATGTTGGCGGCCTTCCATGTGGTCAGAAAGGTTATGGTAGCATCCAGTGAAGTTTGGATCTGACTTGTAGCCTAATGTTTCCCTTTGATGATGCTGTGGTGGGCCTTCCTAGTGAGGCTGGACTCTCGCCTCCTGCCCAGGCCCTTGAAGAAGATCCACATGGATTTCTCCCGAGGCGAGTTGGTCTTGGTGGGTTAGTTGGCGAAGTGGTGGTGGCTGGACTTGTTCTTGCCCTTCTGAGGCCATGTAACGGCGAAGATGTCCGCGTCGGATCAGGTATTCAATCTCTTTCCTCAGTTGGATCTGATCCATGGTTGCGTTATCCATGATCCTGTATGGAACTCCACGATCATTTAGTATTATCTCTTTTTGCTGGGTCTGACTTTATCTGATATGGCTACCTCAGAAAATTTTCATGTTGCACTTCATGTAGGATATGTGACCTTTGAAGAACATTAGGGGTGTATTGCAGAGGTGAATCCTAAGATTGTTGACTCAGTTGAGGTGGTCAGGCGGTCTTTGGCGTTCTAAATCTTTTGGGGCGCTCTCTGTTTCTCTATTCCTCCTTAGGAGTTGTCCTGTCTGCGCCTCACAGGGCTTAATTCCGTTCTGTAAGCGCCTGCTCTTTTCTTTTGAGTGAAGTGTCACTGCTTGGATAAGAGGATGCTTCACGGGTCGTCTCCTTCTCTGTTTTGGAGAGCACCTCGACCATGCTTGCCGGAGGGTTCTTTGAGATAGAGAACATTAAGTCTTTTGACTGCACCCCTAGCCCTGCGATGAAAGCGGTAATGACGAACTTTTCGTCGGGAATATCCACCTTTAACTCTCTCGTTGAATCTACGGACATATGGCATAGGCTCTTGCGGCTGCGCTATGATCGAGAAGGTGATAACAGCCCTAATCGATCCTTATCCGATAAAGTGGGAGCCGAATCGATGGATAGCTCTGTGAATGATGAAGTGGAAGGCGGCGGGAGTTTGTTAAACCCGAGCGATACTAGGCCCTTTGGCGTATAGCGAGGCTCTGCGTATGGGGTCCTGACCGCCGTCGGCTCCATTTTAGTTCTTATATGTATTGGGGTGATCAATGGGGTCTTTCGTTACATCGACGTTTCGATTTGGCGTTAAGATTTTCGAAGGGAGTCACGGCACCAAGAACATGTTGGGGATTGGGTTTGTTGTACCGGAAGGGCGTCCATGGGGAGTGGGCTCGACCCTTTCTGAGCTTCCTTCATGGCCATTTGAGCTCTTGTTGGATGTCCACTGAACCTCACTGCTCAGTGAAAGCTGGCTCCGTATTTCCTATTGATAGGGATGGGTCCATCGCCACGTTGTCCTACCAGCTGCCTCTCCTCGATTTGCGATTCTCTCAGGGGTTTATGGAATCATGCTCCACTGACCGGCTGGTTTCTCATACTCCCGTATTTCGAGGAGAGATTGAGGTGTTCTTTATTCTTAACGGGTAATGGGGTTTTGGCTTTCTAAGACCTCTTGGCGCCTCTAGGGGCGTTGCATTTTGCTGGTGAGTTATCGAGCTCTCTTAGCGGACGTTAGTTGGCCGGGACGGACGCCTCCGTCATCGGTATTGGCATCTGGAGTTTAGTGGCGCCTCCAGAGTCATTATCATGCCGCCTTCTTGATGCTTGCATCGTTGGGATTAGCAGCGTGACTCACTGCTTGTGTTCCAGTCGAGTACATCAATCGGTAGGAGATCGGCTTTATTTATCAAAGGCTATCGTTCCATGAAGCGGTCTGGCCAGTGATGCTTTTTAACGAATTAGGCTAAGTTGTTGGAATTGTTGGGCCGGTCCACTGACTCTGGATGTCGGGCTCCTCTGTAAAAATAAGAAACAAAAAAGGATAGGTGGGGATCGCCCGTTGCCTCTCCGTCTAATCAGTTCTTCCAGATGGAAGATCAAGTGCTTTGAGGGAATGAATTTTTCATATTACCTTTCGCGTCAGGGTGGCACGGTATTATAATGAGTGGTCGTGATAACATTCCTAGTTGGATGATGATACAGGCCGATACCTTTCCTTGTTGGATGATGATGATGTTTCTCTGACAGGTGGGGTTTTACTTTCCTTATGAATTGTCAGATTAATAAGGGATAATTGATGAAGCGATTATTAGGAAATATCCTGCCCTCTAATTGATGGAAATTGGGTATTTTCCTTTAAGCCATATTAACTGGGCTTATTATATTTACCCATTTTAAAGGGAATTGAATTGGGCTCGTTTTGGAGTGCATGTTTACAGGATATTATCAAGGGACTGAAACGAGTCTTTGAGGCTTGCTCCTTAATCTTCCCTCTTAAACTGACATTTGGGGTACAGTGTTACACGAGCTCTTGGCGCTGTATTTTAAACCCAATCAATTCCAAACAAAGCCTAAGTAAAAAAGTTTTGCAAAAATCAACAATTAGGATTTCCCAATCGATGTCTTATGAGGAACATAATTTGAGGCATGGTATAGGACTTGGTTGAATCTGACCAGAAAAAAATTAAAAAAATTCAAGGAGCATTTGACTCAGCCCAGGCATATCACAAACTCCCGTTAGTGTTCTTCAAATCCTTTTTATTTTTTATACCTATTCATTTATATATCATATTCTGATGTTATATTTTTTAAAAGGTCGAGTATGATATTTTCTTTTCTTACTTGATTAAACCTCGGTAACCGCAAATATTATTCATATATTAATTTATGATTAAGTAGAGAAGCCACCTGCTATATAACAAGAGGAAGTATTTTTTTATGGAAATAAAAAACTATTCAAGTATATTTTAATAAAATTTATAGGATTGAAAACTAACTTGTAATTAAAAGTAGAAGTGGATAAAGATGAGAATGGAAAACCAATGGCGTTTGAGAACTCAATGATTATCCTTTATAATTTTTTTCACGTTAAATTTTATATACTTTTTTTTTATTAGTTTTGTCGATTCACTTTTCATTATATTATAGTATTTTGTTTTATAGTAGAGATTCATTGTGGACCCCCTTCAGTTAGCCGAGAAATGCAGCCAATGACTCCACGATAACCTCGACCAGGCTCGCTCATTGACAAATTTTCCATAAAAATTAAGCAGATTAAAAGCTATGTTGTATTTGGAAAAGCGTGGGTTTGTAAAATTTTCATTTTCTATCAAAATCACACCTTTAGATTTCTTAATCCGTGACATACTTGGTACACCTTACAGTGGTCGACCAAATAAAATCACTGTATAAAGCAAAAATACTCCGATATTTTCCAAAATCCGGCTATAATCATAAAGGGACCTGCGGTCCTCATCAAAATATAAGATAAGGATCAATCAAATATAAGTTTAGCCATGACTTTATTTTTCTCAAAACCATGCATGCATATTTTTACAAAGATGTTACATACTCTGAATGCCACATTTAACTTTTCTTTAGTTTTAATTTACCTTATCGCATATATGAATCCATGACACGGTAAATACAGGGTGAGGATCACGAAGATGCTTTCGGCCGGCCTGCACGAAAATTATTTTAAAAGCGAGAGCGCCAGGCGAGAGCGGGCTCGGTCGTCTTATAAGTTCTAAATGCTGCTATATGCTGTTTGTAGCCCCGATGAAAATGCATGCGATGGACATAAAAGCATTTTGCCAAGAAAGCGAGTTTTGCTATAGAAACCATTTAAGCGTGCAGCGTTACCAACTGCCCATTACGAAACTATTTATAACTGTGAAAACCATTACGAAAACTATTTACCGCTCACGAAAACGTTTCGGTGGTAATTTAATATCTGAAAGTGCTATCTTTGTAAATCAAGTACCAACCACTTTGTGGCCCCATTTAAAAATACCACAAGTGATGCCTACGGAACCTCGAACACGGCGCCGGTAGTGAACTCTCGGAACAACTACGTAAGATGGTCGTTGAACACGGCGTAGGATCTATATAGCATAATGGACCTCAGACCGAGTACTCGGTGATGGAACCTCGGAACCAACACCTCCTTCGCTATATGTACTAAGTCGGTAGCTAGCTATACCTCGAATGTGCGGGAGGAGGCGAGGCTCATTTAATATAAATGTATCTTTGAATCTAACCCCCAGTTGCCGACCAGGCAATATAAGTTGATCATAATATCCCGTAACCTTGCCATGCCTGATCAAAGTACATCGTGAGGCCCATTTGTGCCATCTAGGGGTTTGCTAAACCAGGCCAAAATGTTCTTAAATCTGGGAAATCGAGCTTTTCTTTGAATATAGTGATTTGGGAATTAAATAAAATGCTTTATAAATCCTTTTCAAAGCACTTTACAGCTTTATAATTTAAACAGCTTCGTTTTAGAAAATGATTTTAGTCTACTTTTTATAAACTAATTTCTTTCGAATCTTATGGCGCTCTGAATTAAATCGGATGCTCAAATCGCCTACACAATTCATTCAAGTGCAGAAATGCCCTCGGTTTAAACGTTTTGGCAAAAGCATCTGGGGCTTTCAAAGTGACTTCTCTCGAGCGAACTTGATTCTAGCAAAACTTTACGTGATAGTCCCATTCGATATGAACGCCGATAATGATGTAAAGTTGGCCAAAATGTCCATACATTAAATGCCCCATAAAAACTATACATTTTTATAAACTTTTGACTCCGGGGACTTTCCACCCAGAGTTCAAATACGAAACATTTTTGAAAATTACGTCAGGCTTATCAGAGCTACATACGAAATTTCAATCAAAATTATTCATAAATAGTCCCAAAATTCAATACGACTGTCAGAGACGGGTAAAATTAAGATTCCCTAAAATTTCATTCAAGAATTTTGGAATTAAAGTTTCACGACCTTCACATTACTCTACCAAGAAAATTTCAAGTAAATTCATTAACGCTGAGCGAAATACTTGCGGTCAAACAAAATTTTACCTTTTAAAAGTTTGACAAAAGATTTAAGAATTGGTACCTATCGTATTGAGCTCTTGCGTAGTCGATTTTGCCTTACTATGATGAAAACCTATAGTAGATTTTAAATGCATCTGAGAAAAACAGAAAATAAAAATAAAATCGCCTCCACACGCCCTCTCTCTGCGTCTCCACTGCTCCGTCCCTACGATTTTGATTTTATCTTTTTTTTTTTTTTTTAATATTATTATTATTATTATTCTTTTCTTTAATTATTATTTGGATAAATAATTTCTATTACCTTATTAAGTTCATTTTATCAGAAAATTTTATTTATCGCTAATTGAATATTCTTTAAATGTTGCCATTTTAAAGATTTTTCCTAAAATCCAGTTTTGAGTTCACTCTGAAACGTCGCACAAATTAAGTAAAATATTAGACTATCTCGGATTATGAGAGCTTTCTTTGGGTTACTAGATTTGCAAAGTGAACTTAGCAGCCACGAGTCCAGTTTACCGTCATCAGAGATCTAGAAAATTCGAGACATCACTGAACTATTTTGACAATTTATTATTATTATTTCTTTATTTAAAGCTTGTTAATTATACTTTCCACCCCCTCTACTTTCCTTAATTATAAAGTACCTGATTCTTTTAGAAAACTTTATAATTTCACCCTTAAAGCAAACACCAAATTATATTATGTATTAAAATTAATTAAAGGCCCTAATTGCACATACGGTTACACATCTGTACACCCTCTCTGGGACCCGAGGTGTTCTGAATCCTATCCCTCCTTAAAGGCATTTAGTCCTCGAAATGAACAAAACTAATATAAAAGATGATACCTTAATGAAACAATTGAGGATATTTATCCCCGGTCACAAAACCCGTGTAACCTCTTTATTCCCTTAGATTCCCCGTAAAACTTTGACTAACGAATGACCTTATTCGCAAAATGCCGCTCTACGTGATCTCGCTATCTACATGGGCTGCTCCTTATAGGTCAAATTATCCTTTAGTTCTCTTGGTGATCTCACGGTACATGGGAGGGATGCGGAATGTGCGAACATGGATACATGGAACACATTATAGACCTTAGACAACTTTGGAGGAAGGTCTAATCTATATGCCCTCTTGGTCCCACTCACGGCAATAATCGTATGACCCTATGTTGGGCCTCGACTTCCGTCTTAAATATAGAACACCTTTCCAAGGGAAACTTTGAGAAAGACCCTATCGCCCACTTTAAACTGTAGATCCCTACTGTTTGTCATAGCTTTTAAATGCGTCTCTGGCTATCTTGGAGTGCGTGCCGGTTCATCTGGATCTTATCTAGGTGAATTTGTGCCCAACTGCGGGCTGTCGTTTCCTCTCTCCCTACTTCATCCCGGCCTCACGGGAGTACAACGCCAGGCCATACAATGCTTCAAATGGAGCCATGCCTATCTTTGGATTGATAAGCGTATTGTAGGCAAACTCCATCGAGAGATAAATCATTATCGGCTTCCTTAAACTCTATCACGCATGCTCTAAGCATATCCTCTAGTGTCACGAATAGTTCTATACATTGCGACCGTCGGTCACGAGGATGGAAAGTTTGTGCTAAAGTGCAATCGAGTCCCCATGGCATCCTATCAGTGGACGAAATCTGGATGTGAATGCGGGGTCTCGATGCGAAGGCTTATCGATAGAGAACACCATGTAATCTAACTATCTCCTCCACATATAATTGGGCGACTTGTCGATGGGTCATCATTGCTAAGCTGGAAGAAAATCTTTGTGATTTGATTATTCATCCTTATCACCCATATGGCATCATGTTGTCTCAGAGTTCTCAGGCTTAGATAACAAATCCATATTAATCTTATCCCACTTCCATACATGAATTGGAAGGGGCTGTATCTTTCTGGAACCGGGTGCTCTGCCTTCACTGGCCAGCCGAGGTTAGACATACGGATCACAATGCAATTTCCTTTTCATGCCCTTCCACCAATAATGCTCCCCTCGAGAAGTATAATACATCTTGGTGCTACCAGGGTGCATGGCATATGTTGAAGAGTGAGCCTCTTCCATGATTTCCCTTTTAGTTCACCTATTTAGGTACACACATTGGAAACTCCCTCTAACTATTTACGCCATACGTCTCTAATGGAACTCTGGTTTCCTACCACCCTAAATCTCTTTTTGCCCTCAACAATCATCTACGAAACACGCGACCTTCCGCCCGATGATCCCTTTAGAAAGAGGGCGAACGCCAATGATGCAGCGGTGTGTCCACGTATCGATTACGCAAGCGGCGAACCGAGAATCTCGCTCTATCAGCAATGGGAGATATCTTTGTGCGAGATAAGCATAAGAGCCCTGGGTTTGGAGCTTAAGGCATCGGCCACTACATTGGCCTTCCCCGGATGAACTCTATTGTGATCATAATCCTTAATCAACTCGACCACGGCGTGCCTTAAGTTAGCTCTTTTCGAGTAAAGATATATTGCGGGCTCTTATGATGGTGAATATCGACGAGGAACAAGTATAGATATCATCTCAAGGATCTTTAGAGCGAAAACCTTCTTTGCTAGTTCTAAATCATGGGTTGGTGGCAGTTACGCTTTCGTGCTTCTTTAGCGGCGGGAAGCATAAGCTATCCTACACCATCACATCGAAACACACCTGACTTACTTGTGCGGAGGCATCCTTATATACCACATAACCAGTCTTTCTGACGGTGGTGCTATCTTGGAGGCGCCGTCCAATCTACGTCTCGGCTCCTCAAAACTATCAACGGCGAATTATCACATTTTCAATTTCTGATCTTTTTAATGGGTGTGGTGACGGTGTTAGCATCTTTGAAAATCCATCAACAAATTTCTGTAATAACACCTTGATCAAAGGAAGCTGCGAACGAAACATTTGTGGGGCGGCTTCAGGTTCACTATGGCTTTAATCTTCGAGGATCCACACTAATACCTTACCTTTGAAATATGACATGACCAGAGAAAACTGCTGTCAACCAAATGGCACTTACTAAACTTAGCGTATAACTAGCGCTCTCTAAGAATACACTGTCTTTTGTGGAGTTAACTCTGCGTGTTCCTGCAGGCTTGCTGAGTACACTAGAATGTCATCAATGAATACGATCCACAAACTTATCCATCTGATTTGAATATCCTTGTTCATCAAATCCATGAGCCTTGGTGGGGCGTAGTCAATCCGAGATGGCATCACTAGGAACTTCGTAGTGGCCCTGTCTCAGTCTGACGGAGTCTTGGCTTATGCGTTCTCAGGACCCTCAAGCATTCAGTGCTTTGACCTTAAGATTAATCAGAATATACCGAGATCCATGCAATTGGTCAAACAACTCATCTATACGAGAAGCGGATACTAGTTGCGATATTGTCGCCCGATTCGGTATCTATAGTCTATACACAGCGAAATGAAACTGTCTTTGCAGAGGCTGGAGCTCCTGTGGTGGTACTAGGTCGGATCGGCCCTTAGCAATTCCTCGATTGTGCCTTCAATTCTTTCAACTCTCTTTGGCGCCATTATGAAGGAATGGATATCGCTCGATCCACCGGAACTAGTTCAATAACGAACTCAATTTCTCTATCCAGGGGTAAAACTACGAAATATCATGCGGAAAGACATCGGGAACTCTTTGACTATGGGATGTCTTCGGTAAGTGTCCTCTTGTCTCCTCTACAAATGCCAAATAACCACGGCGACCTTTTCGAAAGAAAGCGTTTTCAGGCGGTCGTAGCATTAATGAGACTAGGGCGATCTCTGCTTCCCCGATTCCCGACATCACGTGCGGTTCCTCACGGCGTTGATCTTACTTCTTATAGCGATCTAAGGTGGCTCACATGCGGATAACCGGAGTCCATTGCCAGTATATCAAATCATGGATACCCTAACACTATCAAATCTGGCACGGAAAATCGCCATGCGGATCGCGATGCTACACGGAACTATCCTTTCGGATGTCATAGCCATCCATTAAATTCTGGAAACCATCACGACCATACATGGTGGGACTCTATCGGTGCCTCGGTGAATGATCGCCCGAAATAAATGAATGAACGGCTCACGGGTCCCCGCAATGCATATGCATCATGATAAATGGCGAAATCATACCCATTAATCACGTCACGGTGATGCATTTGCCTCTATTTGTATGTTGTAAATGCAGAGCACAGTCACGAGTACTCGGATCGGCCCGATCGGCGTCGCCTCGTCTCCTGCACCCTACCATGACCTCTACGAGGTCTTGTCTTTGCCACCTGCTGCACAAAGCCACCTACCGGCGGCCCGGGACCGGTGCTGGGGTAGATCTTCTTAGTACCTACCTCAGGGTCTCTGCCCCGACTACCCAGCGTAGACCGGAGTCTCGGATAAAGAAGTGACCTTCTACACTCGCGATGGAAACATCTGTCATATTCATCCACGCACTCTCGAAAATGCCTCCTCGACATGTAGGAGCCTGATGGAAAAAATGATCCTAAAGATCTACCACCTCCTAGGGCTGCTGGTGATCGAACGGATCCCTGGCTAGATGCTACTCCTCATCCTGAGCCTCACCCAGCTGATCCGCTGCTGCTTTCTTTCTCTCTTGGTGACGGTGTGGGTGACTAGTCTTGGAACACCTCTCTGCTGATAAGACCGCCTGAGTTAGGCGAGGCTTTCTACCTTTAATTGCAGCCTCAAACATAAAATTGTTGCTTGCTTTGCTTTTCTTTGTATCTTAGTAAACCACGGGAAACCGGTGTCTGCGTACGGAGTGGAAGAACCTCGTGTCCACATCACGCTTTCGGTAGTGGTGGAAGGCGCTATGTCTACATCACCTGCTGTAATGAACACTAACTTTATCTAACCATAGAGTACCTGCCTGCAGGTCGCGGTACCATCGTAAGTTTTATTTAATTTGAAGCGTTACATCATGCCCTACGCTCTTTTGGAGGCTCGTGCTGACGGGTAACTCTTGTAGCAATCGTATAACTTGATCCATCGTCAGGTACCGCCACCTAGAGTCTGGAAGCTCGATGGATTACTGCTGAGGCTGATTCATTGAAGCATCTCTTTCAATCTAAATTGTGCTTGACATATCTGGTGGTGCTGGGTCTTGAAGTCCTAAGATCGACCTTTCACGACCTAGTCTAGACATAATGTTATTGATTTCAAGTTAAAGATTGATGACACTTTTCGTATTTGATGCATGAGTTGCTTAAAGCAATATGGGTTGCAAAAAAAAAATCATTATTATAAAAACAATTCTATAGGAAATCTTGTGGAAACGATACGAAAAAGCAGGGCGAGCCTATCGCCTAGCGCTCGATACCAAGTTGACGGACCCGCTTCCTAGTGACGAAATGCAATCGGCAACTCCACGATAACCTCCAATGCGCTTCGCTCGTGACAAGTTACCATGAAGCTAAAAGCCGTTAAAAGCTAACGAAACTATTTGAAGCGTGGGTTATAAAAATTTTTCATTTTCTATCAAATCACACCTTTAGATTTTAAAATCCGCGACATAGCATTTGCCACGGTAGTCCAAGCCAATACAAAATCTTTGTATAAAACAAAATACTCCCAATATTTTCCAAAATCCAACTATAATCATAAAGGACCTCTGGTCCTCATCAAAATATAAGATAAGGATCAATCAAATATAAGTTTATAGCAACCTGTTTTTCTCAAACTATGCATTGCATATTTTGCAAAGATGTTTACCCATAAAATGCACGCATTTTAACTTTTACTAACGTTTAATTTACACCTTATCTTTATATATAATCACAACTTAGCGTCTAAAATTTTGAGGATCTGAAAAGAAGTCTTTGGCTTGGCTGCACAAAATTATTTGCAAAGCAGTGAAAGACTGTAGACAACGGGTTCGGTAGGTACTATAAGTTCTAAATCTTTGTCTATTTGTTGTAGCCCCCAATATAATCTGTCTACGAAATGGTTGTAAAGCCCATTTGTAAGCTTGAGTTTTGCTATGAAAACCATTTCCAGCGTTGCAGCTGTTTCTGCTGCGCCCCGTGCGAAAACTGGTTCTGCTGGCGAAAAGCGTGCGAAAACTATTGCGCTCGCAGCTTGTTCGATGGTGGTTAATATCGAAAGTGCTATCTCTTTATGTCGAATCTGGCCTTTGTGGCCATTCCCGAAATACCTAGAAGTGATGCCTCGGAACCTCGAACGGCATCGGTAGTGAACCTCGGAACACTACCCGAATAAAATGGTCCGGTAAACACGGCGGGATCTATATAGCATATTGAACTACCGGAACCAGAAATGCTGGTGATGGAACCTCGGAACCAACACCTCGTCTTCCATGCCGCTGATCAGCTATTATTTAGCTATATCGCCGAATGTCACGGAAATTTATTTTATATAAATATATAACGCGTTATGCAGTGCCGACCAGGCAATATAGTTAGTCATAATATCCCATAACCTTGCCATTACACAATCCGTATCGTGGAAGCGGTACATTGCCATCTAGGGTTTTGCTAAACCAGGCCATGTTTCTTAAATCTTGAATCGAACTTTATAGTGAATATAACAATTGGGAGGTAAATAAAATGCTTTATAAATCCTATTTTCAAAGCACTTTACAACTTGTAATTTAAATACTTTAGTTTAGAAAATGATTTTGAGTACTCACCTTTTTCTCGACTAATTCTTTGAATCTTTGCCAATAATACAGATTCGTCGGTGCTCAAATCGCCTACACAATTCATTCAAATTACGAAAATGCCCTCGGTTTAGCGTTTTAACCATAAAACATACGGGGCTTTCAAAGTGACACCATATCGAGCGAACTTCGATTAACAAAACTTTACGTGATAGTCGATTCGATACTAGACGCCGATGGCAATATGATGTGAAATTATTGAAATGTCCATACACATTAAATGCCCCATAAAACTTCTGTTTTAGCAAACTTTTGACTCAGGACTTTATAGAGTTTAAAAATAGAAACATTTTTACGAAAGTGCATCGGAGCTTATCAGACTACATACGAAATTTCAATCAAGCGTTCATAAATAGTGCAAAATTCAGCGAGCTGTCAGAGCCGGTCAAAATTCACAAAATTCTAGCTTCGATTAAAAATTTTGGGACTAAAGTTTCACGACACTTTTCACAGCCATAGAAAATTTATTAATTCACGCTAACCTTTAGGCTTGAAATAACACAATTAGACAAATTTTCTACCTTTTAAAGTTTAATGAAATTTAAGATATTGGTACCTATGCGTAGCTCTCTTGCGTAGTCAATTTATGCCCGATGAAAACATGTTAGGTTCGTAAATCGAGAAGAACAAAAGAGAAAAATAAAATAAAAATCGCGCCACTCTGCGCGTCTCCACTGTCCCGTCCTGCGATTTTGATTTTTATCTTTTTTTTTTTTTTATTATTATTATTATTATTATTATTCTTTTTCTTTAATTATTATTTGGATAAATAATTTTCTATTACACCCATTCGGGTTAAGTTTTGTCCGAAAAATTTTTTATTTATCATATTGAATATTAACACAAATATTTGCCATTTTTGAATTTTAAAAAATAAGTTTTCGAGTTTATTTCTAAACCCGTCGCCTAGAAATTAGTAAATGTTCAAAACTATCTGAATTACTTGAAACTTTCTGAGTTACTAGATTTCGCAAGGCGAACTTAGCAGCTTGCAGTCCGTTTAGTCGTCAGAGATCTGGGAATTTCGAGGCTCGCGAGCTATTTTGTGATTTATTATTATTATTTCTTATTTAAGCTTGATTAATTATACTTTCTTTTTCTGCTGTAATTATAAAAGTCATGATTAACGGCTTTATAATTTCGCGCTAAAACGAAACTTTAAAAATTATTATATTAAATTAATTAAGGGGCACGGGTGCGCGTACGATTCTGTATCTGAGTAAACTCTCGGGACGAGGGGTGTTCATTCATCATTTATGATATCTCTCTTTCATATAAGATTAGCTATGATATAAGCTCCCAAAGGCGTCTTTAAAACAACTGGCTATAATAGAGC
This sequence comes from Tetrastigma voinierianum, assembly GCA_016808115.1. Taxonomy (NCBI): domain Eukaryota; kingdom Viridiplantae; phylum Streptophyta; class Magnoliopsida; order Vitales; family Vitaceae; genus Tetrastigma; species Tetrastigma voinierianum. The sequence goes on along the minus strand of JAEQBH010004503.1, from coordinate 67,317 downwards.
AATCTTATGATTACAGCAAAAAATAGTATTATATTCTTTTTCTCACAAATTTGTTATTAATAAGACTCAATCTGAACCCCTACCTCAATTCTATTTGTTTGTTTATACAATATTAAAAAATGGAACTCATTCTTAATTTAAAAAGTTATAGATTAACTTTGATTCGATTATCGAGCGATGAACCGGTCCTAACTTTTTAAATCAGGTACCTTTGAACATGAAAAGAACTGGACAGATAAAACTGACCAGAACAGTCGACCAGAACGATCAAGCCAATTTCATTAAAATCAGACAGTTCACAGCCCAACCCCTTTGTCTATACAAGACATGATTTAACAGAAACCCCACAAGCCCATTAACTTTTGCCTTCCCCGCCATCATTAATGGCATATCAACACGATAATAGAAATATTAGGAGGAAGAATGAGATATAAAGATCATTAATATATGATTTACCATTGCACTTCAAGTCCTTGTTTGGTAAATTTTTAACAGAAAGTCTTAATAGATAGTAATTATAAATATAATGCAATTTTATTTGTTTAATATATTTCTATATTTAAATATTATTCATATTTGTCCATTCTACCTAACTCAAATGGTAGAATGTTTAACTAAATATTATTAAAGTGTTTACCTCTCAAAAAAATAAAAATCATAATTAAAGTGTTACTTCTCAAAAATAAAATAAAAAATAATATTTTATTCAATATAATTTAAAATATTGTTATATTTAAATATTATTCATATTTTATTCAATACAACTTTAAAATATTAAATATATTTATAGAAATGATGAAATAAATTTTATTAAACTTTAATTTTGTATTTTAAATTAAAAAACATATTTGAAAATTTTAATATAGTACAAATTACATTTATAACATCATTGTTTCAACCATCGATTCGCTCAATGAATTGTGAACTAATAACTTTTCCGATTCAATAATCGATCCGGTTCTTAAAACATTGGTTTTGAGTAATTTGAAGCTTCAACACTATTTAAGCCCTAGATTACTGTAAATGACCTTCAATATATATAGATATGGCACCCCTCAGTCTGCTATTTTCTTGTTAAAAACACATAAAATCATACAGGTCAAACTCACATACATATGACTAGGGGTGCAATCAGGTAGATCGATACCTGACTGACTCGATTAAAAAACTCCGAAACTCAAAACTTGACCCAAAAATCGGTGTTTTTTGGTATTCAAGTCGACTCAAAAACCAATTGAGCTACTCAGAGGCAGTGATAAAAAATTCGGATCAATTGAAATTAATAAATAATTATACTCAAATTCAGCTCAGCTTGAAATCGATTTGAGGTTGCATTTCGATAACAAAATAATAAAACTCAATTAAGCTTGTGAACAACATGAGTCGGGTAGTACGATACTTGAACTTGACTCCACAAGCTACTCAAGCTCAACTCGATTAACTCCGAGTCGAATTCGAGTATTTTACGAATCTAGCTGTGTGAGACCCCAGAAAATTCCAATTTTCTGAAAAAGGGTAAAATCGTAATTTCGGTAAAAATCCAAAAAATTTTAGATCTTGGATGACGAAACGGACTTCACCATTGGAATCGTCTTGCGAAATCTAGCTACCGATGAGGCACGGTGAATTCGAGAGACAATCGGAATTTGCGTTTTTCGATGGCGGCGTCGAGGCGAGACATGGCATTTAGAAGTGGAACGCGGTGTGCAGCGTGTCAAGCATCAAATTCAGTCAAGTTAAGCTCAAGGTGGGGCCCACATGAACACATGGCATGATGCCATTGGGTAGAAAAGTCAAAATCCAAGAGATGGGACATGGGTGGCATTGTTTGAATTGTTAATGAGGAAGAAAACAAAATTGGGAATAGTGGTGCTTGCTTGGCCAAGGAGCGAAAGAAACGTGAAGGAGAGGAGAAGGAAATGTGATGCAGAGGCTAGGTTTTTTATATTTTTAGTGAGAGAGTGTGCAACTTCTTTCTAGGATCCCGGACGATTGGACCATCGAATTTCTTCGGGCCAAGAAGGAAAGTTTCTCTACGCGGCGAGGACTACGCGTGGGCACCAGTTTGGGGGAGTTTCGACAAACTCCGCAAGGTAGGGGTTTTATCCTACTTAATTGGTTTACTCTTGATTTAAGTGTTTTGTTAATGGTTGGGTTGATTTGATGCCTTGAACGGCCGTTTGATCGCTTAAAAAACTTGGAACCGAAATGTGAAAATTTTTGGATCCCATTAGGACAGTCTGTGACGGTGTAGGGACTGTTTAGGGTGGTTTTGTGATAATTTATTAAATAAATTATGTTTTAGTGTGTATGAGGCCGGAAATGGCCATGGAATTGGGTTCCACAAAGTGGGCCGTGTTTAAACAAATTGGGTTGTGGCTTGACCCGCTGCTTCTGTTTGGGAGCTGGTAAAAGCAGTCCGGGTTTGTGGTGGACCAAAAACATCCATATGTTGTGTGTATGAAATTGTTTGAAGTGAATGACTTGAGTTGGTTGATCAAAGAAATTAATAGGTTAATGCTTGAGGTGTTAACATGATGCCATAATTATATAGAATATACTCAGGGTGTAGGCCATCGAAATGGAATAGTTATTAGCCCAAGTGAGCAAATTTGGAGCAATTAATCAAAATTGAATAAATATGTGGTTTGAGTGCAAACTTGAGAATATATGCATAATTATATATTGGTGTGAATTGTGTTGAATGGTATAATATGTTGTATGTGATTTAAATATGTTAATATATATATATATATATATATATATATATATATATATATATATATATATATATATATATATATATATATATATATATATATGCATGTGGAATATATTAGTAAGAATGTGTTGAAATGGCATATACGTATATGCACTGGTAACTTGTGAAATTAGGGTGTGAGTGCATGACATGAATTTTCTAAAATCTAACATGATTGCAAAGGAATTTCACAGATAATTTTTTCTGAGAATCGTCGTGACGGGTCCAACAAATCATTTCCTGATGAGGACCATGACTGTTTCTGAAAGTTCCCCAACCAATTCGCCTCGGAGGGTAGTCCCATATTTTTATCGAAGTTCAGTAGTATATTTTCGAGAACAACAAGTTTTGTTTTGAAATGGTATTTCTCACATGGCTTAGTAAAGCGCGAGGAGCTCACAGACTCGAGACATGGGTTTAGCATGTAGACATTCAAGTAGGATCACGTATTTACTTGAGTGTGTGTTTACATTGGATCATTGCATATGCACTTAGGTGGGGATTAGCCCATTTAGGGTGATTCCACTACTGGGCAATAGCTCACCCCTGCTTGAGAATATTATTTGTAATGTGATATTCGAGGAGACTTTACTTCATCTTAGAAGCCGATTCTTTTGAAGAAAGTTTCTGTCAAGGGCTTGATGTTTTGATGTAACAAGTATTAGAATTTCTATAATTTTAATATGTGTTGTATAAAGAGTAATATAACAACTCTTGAATCCATTGGAATATAGTTGGTTGTTTGAATTGAGTATTATGTATAGGCCCTAGCTGGCCATTTGTACTGTGGTCTCGCGATACGACGTGTAGATTTTCCTGCCGACCTGTCACAACCCGACACCTGGGCCAGCGTCACAAACCAGACGTAGCCAAGGTAAACGACACCTTGGGAGCTCCTGGGTGTAGTTATAAGTGTAGTCCCTCTGACAATAACTCTTCACAACATGGTATCAGAGCCTAGGTTTATAAATACCTAGAGCTTAGTGTTGATAAGTTAGGTATAAGATTACCTAGGGCTTGGGGAACTTGGGCTTAAGCCATGGTCATGAGGTGTAAGGACATCACCACTTGGTGTGGTTCGATGTAGGGTTAGGTATGTGATTACCTAGACAATCACTGATAGTTTAGAACACCGCATGCAATCGTGTTTCTGCATGCTATGGATTGGTGTATAAATATGTTGATCGGTCATGTATGTCAGGTGATCAAGTGATTGTTTGATGAATTGTTGTGTATGTATGTGTGAATGGTGTGCATAACTTGGAGTGTTATGTGTTGAGTGATTGTGTGCTTAGTGATTAGCACAGATGTAGAATTTTGAGTTTTTTACAAAGGTGTAAATCGAAAAGAAAATAAATAAAATAAATTTTAATGAATTTATTTGGTTTATAGGAAAATGTAAAAAAAATAATATGATGTGAAGAAATATTTTTCTAAGGTTTTACAAGGTGTAAACTAAGAAATTGATAAAATAAATTTTACAAATATTCGTACCGAGAATGAAAAATGATATATTTTTGGGTGTCTTCCAGTAGAAGAAATGAAAAAAAAACAATATGAAAACTTTAAAAAAAAACAAAACAAACGGCAACCGATTTGGGCTACGGCTTATTCGTGTCACGACAATGGAAAATCAGACGTGACATGGGCGCTTTGGGGCATTCAGCTTAGGCCTGAGGTAGAACCTGTCGCATACATGGTTCAGACGCACCTGTGGCTGGGGCTGCATCGGTTGAGAGAGGTCAAATGATACAACTGCATCGTGACAAAAGTGCATGTCGATGGCTAGATGGTATGTCATGACACAAGAATTGTATCGTGACAGAGCTTGATGGGCCGTCACAAGGATCATATCACGATACAAAGCCCCGAGATCGTGACGTTTCTGACCGCTGGCTGGGCGTGTCATGATAAAACTGCAGATCAGGATGAGGAGCAGGAGGCAAGGCCGCTAGGTTGTGTTGCGATACAACCTACGACACGGCCAGCCAGGGCCACGAGCAAATACGATAAGAAGGCTACGGGCAGTATTCCGCGACACAAATTCGGGCCGCGACACTACTAGGGCCAGGCCGTGACACTCACACAGTTAAAGCCACGACACGTCACATGTCTCGAGCACACTAAGACACACCCCGAGCGCACTACGCGCGCACCCCGGTCACCGTGGTAAAAATAACCAGGTGCACTTGACCTATTTTTGGACTCCGCAGAATTATTTCGAGTAACTCAGTTGGGGACACCGTCTATGAGCATCAGCTTCACCAAATTTTTCAAAAAAAATAAATAATAAGAAATAAATTTTTTTGAAAAATAAAATAAAATAAATTGAAATAAAATTTTGTAAAAATGAAATTTTCAGAAATGAAATTTTCAAAAATGAAATTTTCAAAAATGAAATTTTTGTTGTTAAAAAAAATGATTTAATAAAATGAATTATGTCTCAGATTACCTATAATGCAGTGGATATTGTGTATGAAATGCTTTCTGTGTATGAATAGTGTCTCTGGGTCGTGGTTTCGAGCCTTGTAGATACCGTATTGAAAATTAACTTGTCATTTGGACATGTGTAGATGGCTAGTCGAGGCGAGGACGCAGGGCGTCCACTCTGGCATGTGTCGCACCACTAAGATTTGATCGCAGGCTTTGCCGAGGTCGTAGGTATTACGGCCGCCGCTATCAGACAAAGTTAGTGTAAAGGTGCAGTCAGGAGGTCCAGTACCTCCGCAGGTTTAGTGGCACATCATCCTCCGACATTCACAAGGGAGGAGATCCGATGGTGCGCACCATTGGTTCATGCATGTCGAGAATGTGTTGCAGGCCATGGAGATTACCTCCGACACGACTCAAGATTAGACTAGTCGCTGCTCCAACCAGACAGGCAGGCCCAAGCATGGTGGAATGGGCAAAGACCCCAGAGACCTAGAGGCAATGACTGGGCAAGAGTTCCATGTGATCTTTTCATGGGTAAGTATTTTCCGTGATAATCGCGAGACATAAGGCTCTGAGTTCTGTAGATGAAGCAGGGGACGATGAATGTGATGGAGTACGTGGCAGATTCATGAGGTAGCCCGCTTACGATGATTGCACACGACACGGCCAAGGTTAGAGATCTCGAGAATGGCCAGTTGTCCATCTCTGGGGCGTGATAGCAGGACTTCGCCACTTAACATGGACTCCATGGTCAGGGACAACCTCGACCATGCAGAGAGACTGAGGATGCTCCGGTGAAAGACCTCGAGATGCGAAAGCCAGGTCAAGATAATGAGAGTCACCTCTTCTGGGCCAGTTAGCCCGTGGCTTCTAGTTCACGAGAGGGTTTCAGAGCCACGACCATCCGGCCGTGATGTGATCAAAGTTGTCAATCAGTCGACAGATGGTGTGCTACCATTGCCGCTGAAATTCGACATATGAGACGAGATCAGCCTCAGAGATGTGGATCCCAGGATTTCGGGGATGAAGACAAGCCTCGCCAACCGTGAGGATGAGAGGATGCAAGCCATTCCACCACACCCTGCTAGGGTCGAGGAACCAGCCAAATTCAGCAGGCGATATGGCGCCCTAAGAACATAGATGGGCCGAGGGGCTGGGGGCCAAGGTGTGGGTCGAGGTCGTACGTATTCGTTGTGCCAGATGCGTCGAGGACCTGTGGGCGTGTTTACGCTGCCAGGCTGCAGGCCGAGCATGCAGATCAGCTTCTGACACGCAGGTACGCTTTATAAATTGTAATTATATTTTTGCATCATGTTCATCATCGTTGCACTGCGGCGTGATAGATTCGGGGTTTTTAGAGGTCTTGTGCCTTTAGAGAAATGATGGGAAATTCTTTCCTAGGATGTAGTGAGTCGGGTCGATGTATCAAGATCGTGAGTCGTGGATCTCATGATCCCGTCACGGTGGACCTACGTGGTGGTAGACATATTTGGGTGTTGATGTCATTCTCACATGGATGAGTTGACAACCCATCACATTACGCAATCGGGACCTTATCGGGTTTCCATACCCGACACCCGCTCGAGTCAGTGAGGCCACGTATGCACATGGTTGATGCATTCAGGCGTGGGAATTTCTGACGAAATTTTTAAGGAGGTGGAGAATGGGAGACCCGTAAAAATTCCAATTTTCAAAAATGCAAAATCGTAATTTCTCGTAAAATATGAAATTTTTCTAGATCTCGGATGATGAAACAGACTTCACCGTTAGAATCGTTTCACGAAATCTAGCTACCACGCCGATTGGCGAATTCGAGATAGTCAATTGCACATTTTTCGGGAGGAAACGAGCATCGGTGGACACTCCGCGCATTTAGAGGGCACACGTTGTGCCACGTGTCAAGCATCACCAGTCATTGAGCTCTCAAGGTGGGCCTACGTGAACACATGGCATAATGTCATTGGGTAGAGTGTCAAACCAAGTTATAAGTGACAGTATTTTTCTGGGCATTGTTCGAATTAATGAGGAAGAAGACAAAATTGGGAATAGCGGTCTTCTTCCTTAAGGAGCTAAAAAGAAAACGTGAAAGAGAGGAGAAGGAAATGTGATGCAGAGGCTAGGTTTTGATATTTTAGCGGAGAGAGTGCAACTTCCCAGGATCCCTGACAATCTGACCGCCTGATTTTGGGGCCAAGAAGGAAAGTTGCTCACGCTACGAGGACTATGCGTAAGCACCTATTGGGACTGACAAACTCATGTGAGGCAGGGCTTTATCCTACTTGGTTTACTCTTGATTTAAGTGTTTTTTTAATGGTTGGGTTGATTTGAGGCCTTGAACGGCGTTTTGATCGGTCCCAAAACTTGGAACCGAAATATGAAAATTTTATTCCCATTAGACAAATTGCGATTCGCGTAGGACTGCTTAGGGTGGTTTTGTGATAATTTATTGTGTCAAATTATGTTTTGGTGTATGAGGTCGAAATGGCCATGGAATCGTTCCACAAAGTGGAGCCACTGCTCGTGAGTGAAATGCTTGGGACTCGTTAAAAATGGGCCTAAGCTTGTGCAAATCGACTAAAACGCCCATATGTTATAAGTGTGTATGAAATTGTTTGAAGTGAATGGCCTGAGTCAGTTGATCAAAGAAATTAATAGTTAATGCTTGAGGTGTTAACATGATTCCATAATTATATAGAATATAATTGTGGGTGTAGGCCATTGGAAATGGAATAATGATTAGCTTAAGTGAGCAAATTTGGGAGTTGGTTGATCAAAATTGAATAACATGTGGTTTGAGTGCAAACTTGAGAATATATGCATAATTGATATATTGGTGTGAATTGCGTTGAATTTACATAACATGTTGTATGTGATTTTAAAACATGTTAGTATATATATGCATGTGAATATATTAGCATGAATGTTTTGAAATAACATAATGCATTTCATATGCACCGGGGTAACCTAGAAATTAGATGTGAGTGCATGACATGAATTTTCTGAAAAACGAACATGGTTGCAAAGGAATTTCTAATAGATACAATTTTTCTGAGACTTGGCCTGGGTGATGGTCCAACAGATCTACTTCGATGAGGACCACGACCGCTTCGGAGTTTCAACCAATTCGCTCGAGGGTAGTCCCATATTTACACTTCAAACTCCTGAAGGTGGCCGTGAGAACAACAAGCTTTGTTTTGAAATGGTATTTTCTCATACATGGCTTAGGCAGTGCGGCGGAGTCGGGTGAGGACTCGAGACATGGGTTTAGGCATGTAGACATTCAAGTAGGATCACGTATTTACTTGAGTGTGTGTTTACATTGATCATTGCATATGCACTTAGGTGGGATTATCTATTTAGTGATTCCACTATCGGGCAACAGCTCACCCCGTCGAGGGAATATTATTTCAGTACAGTGAGCAAGTCGAAGACTACCATCTTAGAGGCCGATTTTTGAAGAAAGTTTGCTGTGGCTTGATGTTTTGGATGTAACAAGTATTAGAATTTCTATAATTTTAATATGTGTTGTATAAAGAGTAATGTAATGAACTCCTAGAACTATTGGAATATAGTTGGCTGTGTTTGATCGAGTATCGTGCATGTGCCCTGTTTTGACCATTTGTACTGTGTATGGGCCCGCTTATACGACTACAACAAAAAACATATTCAATGACGCTAAAAAGCTGCCATATGAATGACATTTCATGTCGCTTATCGAAAGTGTCATCCGCTAGCCTGTCATAATAAGTAGTTGCCTATAATGTCATTTTTTAGAAGTGTCGTTGAAGAGAACCTTGACGCTAAAAAAAACTGTCATTGTTTATTATACCAATCTATGTTGACATATTAATAAACGTCTATGAAATGAACTGTGATGAACTATGTTTATCATGAGAATGGGCCAACAACTATGTTTGCTATTAAATGAACTGTGAGGATTTATGCCATCTACATAAATTGCAAGTCTCAAGTTTCTAGGTTCTGAGGAAAACTCAGGCCATCTATGATCAACTTGCTTCCATGATGGTGAATCTTATGGATGACGCATTTTCCCATCAAAATTGCTTTCTTCAGCATGCCATATGAGCTCTTTGCAATTTTTGATGATTGGAAACATTCTTCAAATCTTGGAATCGAGGAAAATACCACATTACTTTAAGTAGAACTCCTTTTCCTCTTAGCTTCAGGTTATCCGTCTTCCACCTCAAGCTCCACACAGTAGGACATAAGGATGCATCTTTCAACTCCTTTCCGATAAAGACACAATCATTCGAAAGATGCATGTATTTTCTCATTCCATTCCCAAAGAATTTAATGTCTTTTTCGCTTCATACATGGACAAAGGCAATTCATTGTTTAAAGGCAACATATCTCCAAGTATTTGTAAAAGCTCTGAAAAGCTCTTATCAGACCACCCAAAGCGTGCTTTCAAGTTGTACAATTTGATCAAGGCAGACAATCTTGTAAAGTTTCTGCAACCAGGATATAATGGTTTTTCTTGTATCTTGCAAATAATTCAGGATCATTTTGACAATCATCTCTGTGCGTACTGAACCATTTCTATTGTACTAATGCTGATCATCAAATTGAATTCTATCATAATGTTCTCGCTTCTTATGGTCAGGCCATACTTGGAGCCGGCTCTCTCCATGCCAATACCATGTATGGTAACTTTGATCAATCCATAGAAAAACAAATGGTCTCGAATCTTTGAGGAAAGTGGAATATCATATTACCACATTGTAAGCATGGACATTTAATGGAGGTTTTGGCTCTGTTAATTTTGTATTGCAAATGCAACAAAACATTCTACTCCATCTTCATTCCTTTGATCTTCTATCCTTCGAGATCCATGAATCCATCCATTTTTAAAGAACAAATTACTTCCAATAGTGATCAAACTTCAAATTAAGAACATATCAACATTTTCACGTTATTCGCTTAGCAACCTCTATTTTCTCAAGTAAAAGAATAATCAATAATCAATTTAATAAAATATTTATAAGCATGTCGTATCTAAGATAAGGGATGAGCATTACTATTCTAATCATGTTGACTTTGTTTACATAGATCTACCTCATAGAATAACATACGAATATTTATAAATTTAAATAATTCATATATATATATATATATATATATATAGAGTATATATATATATATATATATATATATATATATATATATATATATATATATATATATATATATATATATATATATATATATTATCGCTTAGGAGTAGTAAATTCAAAAAGATGTATAATCACATTACAACAAGTTTATATCAATATTAATATCAAGTTATGTTATTTGTTTTATGCTAACATTTCTAACATCATAAATTAGGGAGCGGTCTTATCCCATATAGGAATACATAATTTCTATGTCAACCACCAATGTACTTAGTTTCATTTTTTTAAATTGATTACATATCACATTAATTTTAGAAGATTAACTTTTTTCGAATCATTTACAAGATTAACTTACACTTATTCTACCGTATGCTTATTTCAAATATATAACTTTTATCAAGAAGGCCTAAGAATCAACTTTAAACTTAAAGCAACATCTAAGCAGTCAAAATACTATGAAGGAAATTGAATGAAATTAATTAATTTTGATAATTTAAAGTGCACATAAGTACATGTATTATGGCCAAATATAGAGTAAGAATAATCTGTTGGTTCTTGATTTATAAAGTCGCAAAGCTCTAGAACAGATATACACTAGACCGTAAGGTAGTAGACAAAATACTTCTGTTCCTCGGTCTCCTGGGGCCACAACAACTAAGTGGTCCAGACGTCGGGGGAGGTGAAAAGGAGGCACAATTCTTTCGAGACCACTCTTCTTTCTCTCTCTACACTTCTCAGAAGGCATCACCAAGCCCTCGAGGTCATAAACCCCAAAGAAGCTGAACTTATATGCTGGTAGGTCAACCATCGAATATTCAGGTGAGATGATTGAGATCTCTCATAAATTAATCCGATTCTCGAGTTCGAAATTCTAGGAATGCAATCAGATTTTGTAGTAGAGCTCTATCGCTTCTTGCGGGTCCCTTTTCTACGAATAGGTGTAAAACCTGAGAAAAATTCAATTTTTCTGAAAAAGGGTAAAACGGTAATTTCGGTTAAAACCGGAAATTTTTTAGATATCGGATGACGAAATAGACTTCACCGTTAAATTCGTCTCGTGAAATCTAGTTATCTCGTTGGATTTCAAGACAGTCGGAGTTTCACGTTTTTCGAGGCATCGGATATCGGGTGACATATGATATGACATGTGATGCACTTGTGTGAATGACTCACATTAAGCCAAGTGTCAAGTAGAGGACATAATGGGAAAGATAAAACAATAAAAAAAAGAAAAAGAGGAAAATAAAAAATAATATTAATAATAAAAATAAAAGAAAAGAAAAGAAAAGGAAATGAGAAAAGTCAAAAAGAGGGAAATGGAAAAAAAAAACGGGAGAGCAGACAGAGTGAGCGGAGAGAGAGAAATGAGAAAAGTAAAGAGAGAAACTTATCTCTAAGATCTACAGAAATCGGGTCGTGAGTTTTTGTCGGAGCAAGAGGTAAAGTTGATCCACGCAACGAGGGTTACGCGTGGGTATCAAAATCTAGGGGTTTTGTCAAACTCCAGGAGGTAGAGAATTTTCCTACTTTGGTTATTTCTAGCTTAAAGGTCATCTAATGACTTGGGATTTTTCTTAGAGGCCGTGAGAGGCCGTAAATTTTAGTCTCAAAATTTTGGGACTTAATGTAGGAATTTTTAGAAATTTTCGGGACTGTTTTCGGACAGTCCGAACAAGATTTTGGGATCGAGTATTGGAAATTTTTAGATCGGTTCTCGACAAATTTCTAGACTGGGTTCAAGTTTGGTTTTAATCCCTGACTGATGTCTTCAGGTTTTGTTGAGTTTTTCTAGATCACCGAATTTGTTGTTGGAATGAAACAAAAAAATGGTTCATGGCCGTGAAGTGACTCGAAAGCTGCAATCGTTTATGGGGTCCGAGATTTGGGTCATTTTGTGTGCTATTGCTGGAAAAATAAATAACATGTCATAGTGTAAAAATCATGTTTATATATACTTGCTTAATGTATTAACATGAAATTTTTTGATAAATAGAAATTATATGTAGGAAATATAATTATCCGAAATTTATAAATGTTGCATGTAGTTCTTTATTGTGCATGTAACCTTAATGTATGTAGTGATGATAACGATGAAATGACATGATCAGATTTCAGTATGCACTGGCCACATCGCATCGAAATAAAGCGTCAGCGCATTTTCGTGATTACATTCACCATTTCGTGGAATGTGTGCGAGCCTTTAAATGGGACCACGCCTAAAATCGAGACTCACGATGGTATAAAAATAATAAATATAAATCACGTGTGTGTAAGAAGAAGATTCGGCCAGAGATCCCCTAGTAGCGAAAGCACCAATTTATATGCGTTAGACATAATCACCGCCGTGAAAGCCCTCCGTGAAAAATGCTCCAAGGCGTGCATCGATCCTTGGCTGTGAACCCGAAAAGACATGGCCCATGAATAAACACACGATTTGATAAATTAAAATTGAAGGTTGTCCATCGGTTTGCCATCATGAAACACCAATGACTGGTTTCAACACTTAGCATCGCATGCAGGAGGGAGTTGGCTCCAGAGCCCAAGTTACGGGCATGAGGAGTCTCATCTCATGCATAACACATAACATTTTATATAGAATTACATTATTTATATGGGATATGATTTGATGTTTTATGTATGTCATTGCATATGCATTTAGGTGGAGAGTAGCCCTTGTAGGAAAAAAATTTTAATGGGCATTGCTCACCCACCATCATGAGACCCCCAGTACAGAGGATGCATGTGAGACGACACTCCGACTGCCGCGACATGGTTAAGGTCGATGTATGGCCTTGATATTACTTTTGAGTAACATTTTTGTAAAAATATTTTGTATAAAATAATTGTAACTAAATTCTTTTAGGACTATTATCTAAATAGTCGAGTATGTAATTATGGTAAGAGGGTCGTGGATCGACTCTACTCAAGCCACACCCCACCCCTACTATCTAAGCAGTGTGCCCCCACCCCACGTAAACCTCACCGCTAATTCTAACGACACTAGAAAACTCGTGAAGCGGCTTCGTGATTGTTTGCTCAACTTCGCAAAAATATTTTCTTTCTAAACTTGTGATTTTATAAAATTTTGGCAGCATAATGTACTGTGATATAGGACATGTCCCAAACCCGTATACACAATTTTACACTATATCAAACATGGCAACCAACAACCTCCACACATTTTCATAAACCACATTATGTACATACATATATTCCTTTATACAAGTTCAAGGGTATTTCCATACAAAATTTATTTATACACAAAGACTTATAATCGATGTCAGTGGACTCCTTATCAGGCTCCAAATTGGCCTCGGCGCATCTGCATTCGGAAAATAGTTTTTAAACAGAAAATAATGAGCTAAATCTAGCTCGTTGAGTGTATGCTTTTAGAAAATGTTTTGTTTTTCTAAAAAACATCTAAAAACTCGGTGAAACTTCCGCTTTCATACATATTTTTAAATATTTCTTTCGGGTTTGCTTTACTTTAAAAAGTTTCTGGAAACTTTTATTGTTCGCTTACTTGAAAGTTTATAAAACCTTTCAAAATCTCGCTGTTTCTGTTTTTATCTTTACTTTAAAAGTTTCTAAAACTTTTCAAATCTCGCTAAAAGTCGTCAAAACTTTCATAAACTCTGCTTCTAAAAGTTTCTCAAACCATAAACACTGTGGAGCCCTGCTCAACCGCATGCTTTGAAATAAAACTGAGCCTGGCTCAAACTGCTTGTTTTAGTAATAGAAAACTGAGCTCGGTCAACCGCTTGCTTTAAAACAAACATGGGAGCCTAGGCTCAATCACAGGCCAATGGTTGGATTTTAAAAACCGTATAAACATGCTTGTAAATCATCAACCACGTGAGGCCTTTCCAATAGTCGCACCCTAGTGAACACGGAGCCCGGCACGACCGCCGTGGAAGGGTTCCGGTCCACATCACCTAGGTGGAAGTGGCCTCGCTCCACGCCACCTTTTCCTAAGAATATGGTGGAATCGACCGGTTCCATCACCACACAATTTAGTTAGGAGCCTTAACCTTTATATTATACTCCAAGACGGCCACGGTCTCCTTTTAAATGTATGATGCATGTTCTAAGTTTGCCGACCGTGTGCAATCTAAAATGCATGTATGAAAATCCTAACACCACCGCTGCACGCATTTTAATACTTCCTCGACGGATGCTTGCTTAAGACTAGGGATTTTTGGTTAGGCCTATTTTACAAAATAGACTTTTGTTTGCTTGCTTGCTCTTTGAAATATGGTTTTATAGTTAAAAACCATTGCTTGCTTTTTAAAAATATGGTTGAATGAATCAAAACCATTACTTATTTGCTTTCCATATATGGTTTAAAATCAAACCGTCATTGTTTCTGTTAAACATGGTTTACTATCAAAACCATTTAAATACCAAGGCAAAACAGTTCATAATAATACGCTAGTATTTGGAAAATAGGTTTAGAACACTCACTCTTTGTTTCAAACTTGAGCACAAATCCACTACTTTTGCCTCCTCTTTTGCTTCTTTAGCCTACATACCAAACGAATACGCAACGTATTAATCACCTTACGATAGCGTATAGTAAACTTAACGTACCACATGCAAGTCACTTTAAGGTCACCTAACATTCATATAAAATCAAATTAACACCACTTTGAGCACTAAAAACATGTAACAAAAACCACTCATTTTGGTAACTTTTTTCCAACAATACTCTATGAACTTTATTACCCAAAAATTATTCAAAAGGTCTTCAAAAATTATAAAACTCTCCAGATCAGTCCTTTATATATCCAATGACATCTCTTTAAAATTTCAAATGTAAAATTCCTTCTAAGGCCTCAACCACATAACACAAGTTACAAAGATGTTTTTGATTCCAAACTCACTCGAATCACCTATCAAGAGTCCTTGATTTCTAGGATCTTAACTCCATAAATTGGAAATGGTTTCTTCACTCATTTGAAGCTATGATTCTAAGGTTTCTTCTCCAATTGAATCACCCAATTTGGATCACCAAACTCAAGTTATTGTATTTCTACATCTAGATGACTCAAATTAAGTAAATGCAATCCGCACGTAGCTCCACTTAGAAAACTTTCTAAAATTCTTGGGTTCAATTTGCATGAATCCCCTTCAGGATAAATTATTATTCCCTAGAAGTATATTTTACGAAAATTTTTAATCACTCAATTTGGATGAGTGAAACTCCACTTACGTAAGCCAAACACTACAACCATACCCAAAATGAAGATAATCGAGCTAAGCACGAGCTCACCTTTCAGTCTGTATTTGGGAGCCTTAGAGCTACAATATTCTCTTGGTTCCTTCTATAAATTTGTAGCCCTATCTCTTATGGTTCTTTACCAATTGGAATCAATTCATTTAGATGATTATAACTTAATCTATAACCAAAACAAAAACAGAGGTTTTACCAAATTTTGACATAATTTCCTTTAAAAACCCAACATTCTCCTTTTACAACAATTCCTCCAAACCAACATGGAATTCATCCAAAACAACTTCAAAAACACTTGAATTGGTGCTATGGAACCTCAAACCTCAAAACCCTAGGTGAAAAATCCAAGAACTCAACCTAGGTCCACCAATTCTTTTTAAAACCACATACTTTTGATGATTCCATGCTTACTTTACACCAATTGGGGTTTTACTCTCATAACCCCAACAATTCAAAGGTTTGTGTGATCTTTGCACAAAACCTAGACTAAAGGAGCATCACCTCCGAATTCATACCAAAACCTAAAAATAAAGGATTCCATACCTGATTTTGGTCTTCTCCTCCTTCTCCTTTCCTCTTCCTTTCTCCCTTCTTCCTTTGCTCTCTTCTCCCTCTTCTACGTTGGCCTCTAGCAAGATTTGAGACCAAAATGATTTCGCTTTTGTTTTTCCCATTTTTATATTTTCAACTTTTCATTAATTGCAACTTTAGTCCTCAAGCATTGAATATGCAATCAGAGCTTATGTTATTTGTATTGTGGCCTCATCTCTAATTTGTTTATGATTCCCATCTCCTTTTGCTAAATGACAATTGTGCCCTTGTTCAAGTACCACATCCCTGGTTTCCATAAACTTTCATTTCCTACTTTAGTCTCCAAAATACTACAATGTGACACTTGGTACTCTTATACACCTCACAAAGATCACGTATCGTACACCTCTGACAAAGCCGCTACAAAATCCTCCCTCCTAGGAACATTTCTGTCCGAAATGAATAACTAAACTCCAAAAAGAAGGAAAGAAAATACTCTACGTGGAAAATAAGCGAGGGTGCACTGACGTATGATCCGAGCCTCCGCTCCCAAAGTAGCCGCCTCCTCTCATGATTCTTCCATAAGACTTAACTAATGGAATCACTTTGCTTCAACACCGCTCTCATGATCTACACCGCACCCTGTCTCTTTTACATAAGTCAAATTCCTCCTTTAACTGCAATGGCCGGCTTCAATACATGTGAAGGATCCGGACATATTTCAACATCGATACATGGAATGTATCATGAATCCTTGATAATTCGGGGGTAACTTCAACTCAGAAGCCACCGTCCCACTCGCTTCATAATCTCATAAGGTCCAATATATTCTGACTAAGCTTGCCTCGCTTCCCAAATCTCAACACACCTTCCAAGGTGAAATCTTTAAAAAGATCGTCACCTATCTCAAACTCGCAGTTCTCTACGATTTGTCCGCATAACTTTTCTCGTCTATCTCTTGCTATCTTTCAAGTTATCACTTAACAACTTTCACTTCTCTTAAAGTGATCCGTACTCAGCTCGTGGCCTACTAGTCTTCTCACCAACTCCTCATCCCAAGACACCGGAGTCCTACATTTCCCGCCATACAAGGCCTCTGCTAAATGGAGCCATTTCTATACTCGGCTTGATAGCCGTCACAGAGCAAACCCATTAGTGCCAAGTGAGTATCCCAACTTTCTTTGAATTCCATCACACAAGCTCTTAAAGATATCCTCTAACGTCCGAATGGTCCTCTCCGACCGCCATCCGTCTGAGGATGAAATGCCGTGGCCGAAATGAAGGCGAGTACCTGGGGTTATTTGCAACCAGGCCAAACCTCGGATGTGAACCCGGGCCCCGATCTCGAAACTATCGAAACTCGAACCCCATGAAGTCTCACCATATCTCATCCATACACCTGGCCAACTTTTCCAATGAATCCTCAACATTAATCGGTGAAAAGGCGTATTTCACAATCGTGATCAACTATTACCCATATCGCATCATGTCGCTCCGAACCGTGGAAGACCCGCCACAAAATCCATATGAATCTTCTCCATTTCCACACCGGAATGTGGAGTAATCGTATCTTCCTCAATTGGCGCTCTACCTTCACCTCGCCGATGTGTTGTGCACCTAGAAACGAAACTCGCTATCTCTTTCTTCATCCCATTCCACCAGTAATGTTCTTTCAAAGTCCCGTACATTTTGGTACTACCTGGATGCATAGCATACGCAGATGAATGTGCTTCTTCCATAATGTCTCTTCGGTCGCCATACTCGGCACACACATTCTCTGGGTCCTTTCACTACCGCGCCATCATCTCCTCGATTTGAAAACTCGCTTCCTTTTCTATCTCTTCCTGCTTAACTACTATCCGTGATCCAGCGGACGCCTTGCTAGGAACTCTATCCACTAGAAGTGGTCTACATGAAACGGGCTAATAAGGCTCCTGAATCCTCAACCTTCAATATCACCCCTAATGCTCTCAAATCCACCAACAAAGGGAAGATAACCTGATCCTCATGAGACAAAGAACTCTGGGCGCCACTCAAGGCATCCGCTACGACATTAGCTTCCCCTCGATGGTACTCAATAGCATACCGTAGTCCTTAATCAACCCGCTTCATCTTCTTTGCCTCCTGTGTTTAACTCTTTCCTGGGTGAAAATATATTGAAGACTCTTAAGATTCAAAGATCCCGCAAGGAACACCATATAAGTAATGTCTTCAAAGCAAACACGATCGTCGTGAAGCTCTAAGTCATAGGTTAATTCTCATGTTTCTTCACCGCCTAGGAGGCATATGCAATCACCCTATCATTCCGCATCAAAACACAAACCATAATTTGCCGGAAGCATCAGAAACCACAAACCCATCTCTCCCATCAAGTAAAGTTTTAACCTGAGCCAAGTCAATCTACCCTTCAACTCCTCAAAACTCGCCGGTAGGCATCCACCCAATCATACTTGACATCTTTCCTCGTCGCCTTGGTCGTGGGGTCGCGATTCTCGAGAACCTCAACAAACTTCCCCACATCCTCGCTAAAACCAAGGAAGCTTCTGACCTCTGACACATTCTTTGGTGGTTTCCAATTTACCACTGCTTCTATTTTCTGGGGATCCACACTCACACCATCAGCTGAAATCACATGACCTAGGAATGCCACCCTATCAAGCCAAAACTGACATTTGCTCAACTTGGCATATAACTGTCTCTCCCTTAGGGTCTGTAATACAATCCTTAGGTGCTTTGAATGTTCTTCTGAACTACCTAAATACACTAGGATATCATCAATAAAGATCATGATTTAATCCTATCCAAATACTACCGAATAATCTGGCTCATCAAATCCATAAACGCCGCCGAGCATTAGCCTGGAGCCAAACTACATCACCGTAAACTCATAATGTCCGTAGCGTGTCCTCGACGCTGGCCTTGGGAACATCACCCTCCCGCACCCTCAACCGATGATACCCCGACCTCAAATCTATCTCTGAGTACACTCTGGGACTCGAGCCGATCGAATAACTCATCGATCCTAGGAGTGGATAATGATCAAGGATGGTAACTTTGTTCAGCCCGCCCTCGTAATCTATATACACAAACAGAACTCCCATCTTTCTTTTTCACGGCAGAATCGAGCTCCTCACTGGGATATGCTCAATGAATGAATCCCTTACTTAACAATTCTTAATCGAGCCTTAAGCTCTCTACCAGAGGAGCCATCCTATAAGGAGGAATGAAATGGGGGCTCACCCTCGGGATCAAATCAATGGTGAACTCCACCTCTTTCCGGAGGTAATCCCGCAATATCATCCGGGAACACATCCGGGGAACTCTCTAACAACTCTGAATCTCATCCACCGAGTCCCCCTCCTTCCTCGTTTCCACCATGTTTGGGGATAACCCCGACAACTCCCACGCTGCAAGATTCTCTCGCACATGGCAGAGATCATAATCGAAGATAACTCTCTACATATCCCTCGAACTTAACCTCCAATTTCTCGGCCTATGCAACCTTACTTCCTTTTTATAACACCCATCGTGGCTCTATGGCGAGATAGCCAATCCATGCCGAGAACCACATCAAAATCCTCATATCTAAGGCCACAAGATCCTGAACTCTTGGCTCCTCAATCGTAACTCTACTATCTCCGACTACTCCGCCTCGAGAATAACTGATCTCCACCGAAGGAAATCTCCTCATACGACCCTCTAATGGTCGGGTCCCATCCTGAAGAGATTATGCTGGGCCCTGATGCAAATGGAATGTGTGGCCCCGGGTCCACTAATGTATAAGCATCATGATCAAGGATAGAAATACCAAGAATAAATATCCGAGCCTGATCCAGATCCCGCCAGTCACAAAGATAAACCCCGGTCTCGAGTACTGGCCCTCGGCTCGCATCCCTCGGGCAACACTTCTACCACGGTCGCCCACCGCGGCCGCACCGCCCTCCGCTGGGGAAACCTCTCCCCGAAGACCTCGAGGCTCATCTCAAAAGGGTAGCGAGCTAGCTACTAATGTCTCCGCACCAATCAATCGAGTATACCTCACCGAAATGGCCTTCCCGGCCACAAAGTGGAAAACATCCCGTACTATACTCTTTACACTCCCATGGTGTCGCTCCGACACATATGACAAGACTGGGAGGAATACCGGGTGCCACCGCTAGCAACCTGGGGCCCCACTGATCCCTCGACTCGAGGTAGCTCGACCCGCACCTCTACCAGAATCCTACCCTCGTTCCTTCTACTCGCATCGTCCAGCTCACTGGGAAGTGCCTGGTGCACTCCTCTTTCTTTCTTGCCTACTCTGATACATAGCCGTCATACTTTGCTCAACTCTCAGAGCTGCCTCAACTAAGTCCCCAAATCTATTATGAGGAACCATGGTACGCATGCACTCCTGATCCAGGTTTAATCCCAAAAACCTTTTGCACTTCATGGCTTCATCAGCTTGAATATATGGAACCAATCTAACTAGTTCCGAGAACCTCTTCTCATAATCTGACACTGACATGTTCTTCTGTTCTAACCTGAAGAACTCCTCAATTTTCGAATCCTTATGACTTTGAGGAAAGAACCTATCAGTGAACTTCGCTGGAATCGTCCCATGATATGCCATTGGGATACCTTCCACTCAAGGTCCCACCAATCCTTAGCCCTATCTTCCATCAGAAAACTGAAAAACAAGACTCTTTGCTCATCCAAGTGCGTACCCCATAACCCATAAACCTTATTTACTCCTGGGCCTAGCCATAACCAGCCGCTCGGATCACCACTCATTGTCATACGTGGCTCTGGCGCCCAGCCTTTTGTACTCCTCTCTATCGACCCTGTGCCCTTCAATAACCTCCCCAGGTGGCTATGGAGGCCGCGACGCCGACGCGTCGACATGGCTACTATCCGTGCAACTGCGCCACCCGCTCATCAACAATCCCGCACTCGAGCCCTCCGCCCGTATGGTCCAACTCGACCGCCGAGGCTGATTCCATGAGGCTGGGTGGAACCAACTATGTGCCTATCTCTCTCGTGCACCGCAGACGCTCGGAAACCTCCGACGACTCTCCAGACGACCTCGACGTCCCCGCCGGACATAGCGCCGTATAAAAATCAACTGCTTAATACTTTGAATTACTTGATATGTATGTACTTTGAATCGAAAATGCATGGTCGCGCAAAGGTAAAATAAAGGTATACGAAAAACTACGATACTTAATAACAACTTATGCTCGATACTACCTTGACACCCCCACCCCCTACTATCGGCAAGTGTGTCGGCCACTCCATATAAATCCCTCAAATTGCTACTCTAACGACTAGGAAATCATGTGAAGCGGCCGTATACCTTGCTTCAACTCGTAAAATATTTTCTTTCTAAACTCAGGATTTTAGTAAATTTCGCAAAGATAACACCGTATATTAGATATGTCCCAAAACCTCGTGATACACACCTCCTTACACTATATCAAACATGGCAACCAACAACCTCCACATTTTCATAAACCACATTATGTACATACATATATTCCTTATACAAGTTCAAGGTATTTCCATACAAAATTCTATTTATACACAAGACTTATAATCGATGTCGTGGACTCTATCAGGCTCCAAATACCGCGCACTGTGACTCGGAAAAATAGTTTTTAAAACAAAAAAATAATGAGCTAAACGAGCCGCTGAGTGTACGCTTAGAAAATGTTTTGTTTTTTCTGTAAACATCTAAAACTAAGAAGCTCCGCTTACATGATATTTTCCAGAAATATTTCTTTCTTTCGTTTGCTTTTACTTTAAAAGTTTCTCAAACTTTATCGCTTTCGCTTACTGAAAAGTTTATAAAACCTTTCAAAATCTCTTGTTTGCTTGCTTTATCTTACTTTTAAAAGTTTCTAAAACTTTTCAAATCTCTACTTTTAAAGGCTCAAAACTTTTCTGTAAACCTTTGCTTCAAAAGTTTCTCAAAACTTTTCATAAACACGAGCCCTGGCTCAACCGCATGCTTTGAAATAAAACTGAGCCCGCTCAACCGCTTGTTTTAAAATAAAACGAGCTCTGTACCAACCGCTTGCTTTAAACAAAGACGTGGAGCCTAGGCTCAACTGTGCCAATGGCTGATTTTTAAAACTCGTATAAACATGCTTAAATCATCAACCACCGAGGCCTTTCCTAATAGCTATACCTCTAGTGAACACCTTAGTTCCCGCATCGACCGCGTGTGGAAGGACATGGGTCCACATCACCTAGGTGGAAGGGCCTCGGGCCCACGCTACCTTTTCCTGCAGAATATGGTGGAATTGACTCCTTCGGGTCTCCATCACCATAATTTAGTTAGAGCTCTTTTAACCTTATATACTCCAAAGACGTGCCACAAGCCTCTTTAAATGTATCATGCATGTTCTAAGCCTGGCTCGACCAAAAATCTAAATGCATGCATGAAACTTAACACCACCGCGCACGCATGCACACCTCCGACCGGATGCTTGCTTAAGACTAGGATTTTTGGTTAGGCCTATTTTACAAAATAGACTTTTGTTTGCTTGCTTGCTCTTTAAAATATGGTTTTATAGTTAAAAACCATTGCTTGCTAAACTCATTGCTTGCTTTTTTAAAAATATGGTTGAATGAATCAAAACCATTACTTATTTGCTTTTCATATATGGTTTAAAATCAAAACCATTTGCTTGCTTGTTAAACATGGTTTACTATCAAAACCATTTAAATACCAGTGCAAAACAATTCATAATAATACACTAGTATTTGGAAAAATAGTTTTAGAACACTCACCTCTTTGTTTCCCAAACTTGAGCACAATCCAATTACTTTGCCTCCTTTGCTTTTAATTACTATACTCAAACGAATACGTGCAAACGTATTAATCACCTACGTATAGCGTATAAAACTTAACGTACTTCACACGCAAGTCACTTTAAGGTCACCCAACATTCATATAAAGTCAAATTACCAATTTACTCCTTGGAGCACTAAAGCTCCATAACAAAAACCACTCATTTCGTAACTTTTTCCAACAATACTCTATGAACTTTATTACCTAAAAAAATTATTCAAAAGGTCTTCAAAATTATGAAACTTCCAGATCAGTCCTTATATATCCACGACACTTTTAAAATTTCCAAATGTAAAATTCCTTCTCTAAGGCTCTCAACCACATAACACAAGTTACAGCATGTTTTTATTCAAACTCACTGAATCACCTACTGTTATCCTTTGGATTTCTGGGATCTTAACTCCATAAATTGGAAATGGTTTCTTCTACCTATTTGAAGTTATGATTCTAAGGTTTCTTCTCCAATTGGAATCACCTAATTTGGATCACCAAACTCAAGTTATTGTATTTACATCTACATGACTCAATTCTGCGTAATAGAATCTGCACATAGCTCCACTTAGAAACTTTTCAAGCACTTTGGGTTCACAATTTGCATGAACTTCCTTCAGATAAATTATTCTCTAGAATTCTATTTACCTAAAATTTTGAATCACTTAATTTGGATGAGTGAAACTCCACTTATGGCCGTAACACTACAAACTACCCAAACAAGAGATAATCGAGCTACACGAGCTCACCTTTCAGTCCATATTTAGAGCCTTAGAGCTACAATATGCTCTTGGTTCCTTCTATAAATTTGTAGCCCCATTTTATGGTTCTTACCAATTGAATCAATTCATTTGGATGATTATAACTTAATTTATAACCAAAACAAAAACAGAGGTTTTACCAAATTTTGATTTTACTTCCTTTTAAAAACCCAACATTCTCCTTTTTACAACAATTCCTCAAACCAACATGGAATTCATCCAAACCAACTTCACAACACTTGAATTGGTGCTATGAAACCTCAAAACCCTAGGTGAAAATCCAAGAACCCTACCTAAGGTCCACCAATTCTTTAAAACCATACTTTGATGATTCCATGCTTACTTTACACCAATTGAGGTTTTACTCAAAACTCCCAAAATTCAAAGGCTCAGGCATTTTCACCAAAACCTCCTGTGACTAAAGGAGTACCACTCCATGGGAATTCACCAAAAACCTAAAAAAATAAAGGATTCCATACCCGATTTTGAATCTTCTCCTCCTTCTCCTTCCTCTTCCTTTCTCCTTCTTCCTTTCGGGCTTCCTTCTCCCCTTCTCTATGCTCTCTTAGATTTTGAATACTCAAAATGATTTTTTGTTCCCATTTATATTTGACTATTACTACAACTTAGATCTAGTACTGAAATACTGTACTTTATTTATGCTTATTTTTAGATTAGGTTCATCTCTAATTTGTTTATGATTCCCATCTCCTTTTGCTAAATGACAATTGTGCCCTTGTTCAAGTACCACATCCCTGTTTCCATAAACTTCATTTCTACTTAGTCTCCAAAATACTACAATGTGACACTTGTAATTTTATACACCCCTACAAAGATCATGTACCGTACACTCTCTGGATTCGGTGTTACACTTTAATGACCGTAATTGCTTTTTATTTTCATATTTTAGATTTAAATGTGAATGAATGCGTCCCGGTAAAGGGATGTATACTAGGGATATGGACAGATGGACCATGTGGGGTCAATACTACTTCTATTAAGACCCTGGATGAGTTATGATTATACTGTTATACACTGCCAGATGTCAGAGCCCTAACAAAGAGACTCCCATCGATGATTTTGTGAAAAATAAGGATCCTATAAATCCTGACACAATAGTGTGGTATCCGATCACCCGAAATCCACAGGAATTTCGTGTGTTGACGAGTTGTCAAAGGGACCCACGGATTTGGGGCGTCACAATTTGGTATCGTAGAGTTTAAACGACACTAGTGGAGCCCGCCGACCGTGGGTATCCACAAGTAATTCCTAAAATAAGCACAGCTTGATAACATAATTTATGTCACACCCCCATTCCCGATCCGACCCGAATGGCGGATCCAAACCGAGTCCGGGCGCGAGACTACATACTAGGACTCATTGACCTATTCTTTCTCGCAGCCGAACTCAGACTGCGGGTTATACAAACAATTTCTCAGACAACAAAAATCATTTTCATTTACAAAAAGAACTACCACCAGAGTGGTATCCATCAAAATCTATACACATATATTGAGCCTCATTTACTTATACATGTACATTTTTTTTTTCTAATACAAGACATCAGAGATCGCGGAAGCAGTGCCGTGAGCACCTATCTCGAGCCGGGCTCGTCGTCGACGGGATGTCCTCGTCCTCTATCCTGTCTTCTCGCTTCGTACCTACACTCCGATTGAACACCGCACTAAGCTTTACGCTTAGTGGGAACATAAGCATGGACAACCATCAATGGTGACCGGCCATGTTTATACATATGCATTTCATATATCTATACAAGTTCATATAACTTTATATTATTTATCATCTTTACATTCCTATTGCATGTCACATGTTCTCTGTCTTTGACATAATTCTTATCTATACTTTTACTGTATTCCTGTACTTTGTCATCTTTTACTTATCTCTATCATTCCTAGCACTTATGCATTTCTATCATGTGTTCATAACATGTTCCCTCTATTCATTTCGGTATGTCTATCATATATTCATATAATATATTTCTTATTCTAGTACTTATCATTTGATCTATTATCTTTCTAATGGTTCATATTACATATCCTATTTTGTGCATGTCATATTCTTATACATATATGACTTTCATGATTATATACTATACCATTTGTTATGTTTTATTTGCATATACTGTTATTATGTACTATCATCAAGTACTAATTTCATATACTGTATTCATGTACTGTTTCATGTACTATTTTCATATATTGTTTTCCTGTTATACTTTTCATATTACTTTCTCTTTCATGTACTATACTTGTTCATATACTTTTGTGTCATCGACACTCGCTTCGTACTTGTATACTTGTCATACTATCATCGCATAGCAGTTGATATGCTTCATATCGTGTCATATATTCTCTACATTTCATTTGTTTTGATGCTTCATGCCTAAAAACCTGTATGGATAAAGGAAACCATGAGGGCCCGAAGGCGCTTATACTCACTGCATAAAAAAACAAAGGGTCCATGAGGGCCCGAAGGCTTGTTTCCTATTGTATGAAACAAAGTGGTCCATGAGGGCCCGAAGGCGCAATACTCACTGTATGAAACAGTGGTCCATGAGGGCCCGAAGGCGCTGTGGTGACCCTTTCGGGGCCACCGTGATCCAAACGGGATCTATCTCATCAACCCAAACGGGGCCTCGATATCAGAACTTGCATGTCGCACTTGTTTTCCTAATAGGCACGCCCATCTATCCCTCTCTACTTCAGTTCTGCAACACAATCCATATGTATTTCATGTTGCTCAAGATATATCTCATATTATCGAATCATTATTGTCATTCCTAAGAATCATATGAGATATATACAATCATTTATTCTTAACTTTGCATTTTTCATATTCTATACTTGCCATATACCCATGCTTATATATGTTCCATACATATAATTTACACAGGCATATGCAATATATACTATCATTACTTTAATCTGTATTCGTTCTCATATTTGTAGCTTCATTACTTCGTTTCTCATATTTTTCTATAATACATATATTCCCATATTTTTATCATGCATGTTTGTTTACTCATTCTTATATTCATATATGCTTATCATTCGTGTACATGTACTCATTCCTGGTAATATCTTAGATCTTGTTAACTTATATCTTCATGTACTTTATTATACTATCATATCTTATGACATATACCTATACATTTCTATACTCAGACGCTTTACTGTGTTTTATCAGACTGTTCTATCTCCCATAGGAGTGCAGAACATAGACTTCTTCTTTAATACCCTTAGGTACCCTTCATGTCCAAACTATTTACCTTTTTATCATTTCTTATTCAGATACACACGTATAAACATTCGCTTTCTTGGACCAGAGATAAAGAATGAACGAGACTCTAGATGAAGAGATTCAAGGTGCCAAGTATTTGCACACGTGAGGCGTGCCTCGCCACGTAATAGAAGTGTCGAAACACTAGCAGAGGCCGGGCACCGGTCATGTATACGTGCCAAAGCACGATCATATGTACGTGTCGCCACGTGATAGTAGCGCCATAGCACTAGCGGTGAGTGCTGGCATCGATCATATATGTCTCTTGGCTATTCAATATCCTCATTTTGGCAAATATACACTATAATGCGGTTCTCTGAAAGCTTATCATTTTATTTCTTTTCTTCTATATTTCTTTTCATATCAAATCTACTTATGTTGCTATTTCTTGTTCATATCTATCTCTTTTCTCTATCATGTATTCCAATTGACTTTACTCCATATCAAATCTACTTATGTTGCTATTTGTTCATATCTATCCTTTCTAAATATGTATCCTTAATTATCTTTAACCAAGCGATTAGTACACTTGGTAAACCATTCATTTTCAGTAAACTAGGTCTAACACCTCGGTCTGACATCTACTAGAAGCCTCCTCAGGCATATGAATGGACTCTTGACTCAATGGGCTTTCCATGTGAGTCCAAGAACACCCTAACCTGGAGTTCTGGACGAAGAAGTTATGACCTTCCTCGAAGTCGAGGTCATACGCTAGTCAAACTCGAACCGGACGATTGACCTGACTCTCGTGAGCTCGGTCTGACACCTTCTATTCTCCTCAGGCATATGAATGGATTCTTGACTCAATGGTCTTTCCATAGAGTCCAAGAACACCCCAATCAGAGTTCGGACGAAGAAGTTATGACCTTCCGAAGTCGAGGCCTACACGCGCTGGGTCAAATCCTGAACCTGACGAGCCGACCTTTAATTTCTAAGCCCTCGGCCCGACACCTTCTATTCTCCTCAGGCATATGAATGGATTCTTGACTAATGGTCTTCCATAGAGTCCAATAACACCCCAATCGGAGTTCTACGGCAGTTATGACCTTCCGAAGTCGAGGTCACACGCTAGTCAAATCCTAAATCGGACTATCGACTCGACCTCTAGCGAGCTTGGTCTAACACCGGTCTGACACCTTATATTCTCCTCAGACATATCAATGCATTCTTGACTCAATGGGCTTTCTATAGTTCAAGAACAACTGACCGAGTTCTGACAAAGGAGTTATGACCTTCCGGGTTGGAGGTCATACCACGTGAGTTAACTGCCGAGTCGACTGAACCGGCCGAGCTGAGCTGACCTGGTTGAGTTTGTTTTAACACCTCTGTCTGACACCCAACATCCTCCTCAGGCAGAAGTGAATGTATTCTTGACTCAATGGCTTTCCATAGAGTCCAAAACACCAAACGGAGTTCGATCGAAGGAGTTATGACTCGGGCTGGAAGTCATACGTAGTCAAATCCCGATGGGTCAGAATTAACTCGACGAGCTGAGCTGACCTAGTTGAGTTTGTTCTAACACTCCTGGGCCTGACAATCTAACATCCTCCTCAGCAAGGAATGTGTATTCTTGACTCAATACTTTCCATATTCAGTAACACCCGAAACGGAGTTTCAATCTAAGGAGTTATGACCTTCCAAAGTCGAGGGGTCATAATGTGAGTCAACGTCCTCGAATCGATCGAGCTGACCTGACCTCGGTGAGCTCGGTCTAACACCTCAGTCTGACATCTTATATTCTCCTCAGGCATATCAATGTATTCTTTACTCAATGGGCTTTCCATAGAGTATAAGAACACCCGAATCGGAGTTCGGACGAAGGAGTTATGACATTTCGGTTGGGAGGTCATACGTATCAACTCGACGGTCGAATTCGAACCGGACGAGCTAAGCTCTACAGACGAGGTCCGCTCGACCTCTACAGACGGATGAGGTCCCGCTGACCTCACAGTGGATGAGGTCCGCTGACCTCTCACTGCATGAGGTCCCGCTGACCCCATCGACCTCTATCGCATGAGGTCCGCTCGACTGGTCGCACGAGGTCCGGGCCGACCTCCGGGCCGCACGAGGTCCGCCGACCTCACGCACGAGGAACCGCCGACCTTCAGTCAGATGAGGTCCGCTGACCTCTCACAGCGATGAGGTCCACACCTTCACGCATGAGGTCCGTCGACCTCCTCGCTTGGACGACCTCCTCAGGATCGACCTCCACCCATTAGACTGCTCGTATAAAAAGACCATAACTTAGTCTACAGGGATCCGAATTGAGAAATTCAAAAGCCTAACATCAAGTTCATTGATGTGGCTACAATTTACCAGAAGCACTTACTGCCAAATTCCCTTTATTTCTAACCCAAAAACACGTTCTAAGGTCCGGCTACTGAGTATGATCAAAAATAGGGAAATTTCTTGGTTCAACTTACAACTAGACCCTTCCCAAAACACACCTATAGGAGCCTTAGGAACTCTTCAACTCAACCCCAACTAAATGAGGTTGGGAATTTCCAAACCCAAACCATACACGAGATAGAGGGTTCCAAATCATGTAGCTATACTTTTTATACCCAGAACTATACAAACCCATAGTTTTCATACAACCCAAGACATGTATCCATACCAAACCATATTTCCATACTTTTCTATACAAAATCATAGTTCCATACAAAACCATATTTCCATACTTTTCTATACAAAATCCTAGTTCCATACTTGTGATATTCTCTTTTCTTTTCCTTCTTTCTTCTTTTCTTTTCTCTTCTTCCTCTTAGCCGTTTTTGCTCTCTCTTTCTCCCAAGACCAAAATGAGATATTTATTTTGGTCTTATCTTTATTTGATCTTATCCCCTTTTTATTTCACTTTCCAAGGAGGAAACTTCCTCCCTCTTTCCTTCAAGCCACTTGTCTCTTCCACAATTTTTCTTCCTTATTTCATT
This sequence comes from Tetrastigma voinierianum, assembly GCA_016808115.1. Taxonomy (NCBI): domain Eukaryota; kingdom Viridiplantae; phylum Streptophyta; class Magnoliopsida; order Vitales; family Vitaceae; genus Tetrastigma; species Tetrastigma voinierianum. The sequence goes on along the minus strand of JAEQBH010004503.1, from coordinate 37,404 downwards.
CTAATATCTTTCTTTTATTACTCTTTGGTTCTCCAACTCTCTTTTACTCTTAATTTAACTTATGCATATTCCTACTTTGGCATATATAAATCAATTAACTATGACCCTTGTCATGAATTGCAAATTATTAATTTACCCTTAACTATTGTATTAATTCCAAGTTCTTGCTTATTTTATTTTTATCTTTATTTTATTCCGGATAATTACACTTTTACTTTTATTATACCCTAAACATGTCCAAAAACTGCTAGGTTATATTTCGGGGTGTTACAATTTAGGTATATGAATACCTTGGGTCTAGATCATGCATTGTTGTGTGTTGCGTGTTTTGTGCTTAACATGCTGTGTGATATGTGTGAATAATATACATGGTGAATTGTATATGAAACACTAAGATTAGAAAACATAACCTTAGGGGTTAGAATGGAAAGATATTGGTTTTAAGAATAATGGGTTAGAAAGAAAATGAAGAAAGAAAGTGGTTGATTAATCTTATGGATCGTATCCGTGATTTCCCAACTCAAAGACACTAAGTGTCAAGCGAGGGTGTCATTTTTTATTTTTATTTTATAAACTTATAACCTTTAAGCTTGTTCATTCATATAATGTTAAACATTTAACTTGTACTATATTCTATGCTGAATGATTACAAAATATATACAAGCTTCCATATATGGAAGTGTTCAACATTTACAATATTTACATTATTTTTGGCAAAAAACAAAAACATATACAAAAATAGACCAAAGGTCTTTAGTGGGCACCTAGTAGTGTGTCGGGGTCTTGGTTTCTGATGGAGTGTCCTGACTTCCTCGTTTTTGCTTCTCCCGTACCTACACTGATGGTCGACTCATGCTGTTTATAGCTTAGTGGGAATTAATACATATGAATGACCTCTAATAAGGGTCATCACACTTCTATACACATTCATACACATCTAACATATCATATCATTTAAACATGCTTATACATATTTCATATTTACTTATCATACCATATTTCATTTCTTATCATTTTACACTTTGCTTCATGTTCTCATTCACAATATACTTTGTCATAGCATAGTGGTGCTTATACTTTTATCATATATCATATCATTTCATATGTCATATCTAAGTCATTTGTTTTATGCTTCATGCCTACATAAACCTTAAGGGATAAAGGAAATTATAAGGATCGAAGGCGCCCACTCACCGTACGAAATGGTGCTGGTCTCTAATGGCCCGAAGGTGCTAAGACATCATCAGGACGAGACAATGACCATCTATATTCGAAGGCGTTGTAATGACCTAAAACTGGCCAACTCGACGTATGTCGCAGACTTGTTTTCCTCACTAGAATATCCATCTATCCCCTACTGTGTTCTAAGCAGTATAATCCATGCGTATTTTATGTTTAGTACATATCTCATAATTCCCGAATAATTATTGTCATCCGTGATCATATGCTATATTTACAATCATTTATTCGTATCTTTGCATTTTTCATATCTCATTATATGCATGAATAACTATGGTTACCATGTATGCTTATGAGCTATTTAATATCATTCCAATTTCATCACACTATATATGGATGGATTCTAGACTCAAAGGGCTTTCCATAGAGTCCAAGAACATCCGAAACGGAGTTCGGATAAAGAAATTATGACCGTTCGAAGTTGGAGGCTTCCCATGAATAGTGGCTACAAGCAACCAGCAGGGCCTACTGTTTTTGTGATTTATGGACCTAATTTTAGTTCCTATTATCAATGCTCTATATACGAATTCGATTCTAGACTAAAAGCGCTTATATAGCTTCCAAGAACATCCAAACGGAAATAACGGCAAACATGACTGTCCGTCGAGGCTTCCCATAAACAAAGGGCTACGAGCAACCAAGAAGGGGCCTATCGCTTTTGTGATTTCTGGACCTAATTTGAGCTCCAATGTCAAACTTCCCATAGAGTCAAAGAACATCCAAAACGGAGTTCGGACGAAGAAATTATGACCGTCCAAAGTTGGAGAAATTTTGACAATATCTCCCCTAAAACCCCAATATTTCCTTAATACAAATATTCCTCAACTGCTGACATAATCAACCAATCCAAGTCCAAAACACAACCAATATACCAAGTAGGGTTCTTTTAGACCCAAATTCATCAAAAATTGGTTTATGGTTTGATTTTTTTTTTTCCATACAAAATCCAAACTAATCCATAAAAACCCATACTTCCATAATAGTTTCCATACTAAAATTCATACCAAAATCAAGGCCTATACAAAAACTAGACTTCCATACTTTCTTGGCTTTCTTCTCTTCTTTCTCTTCTTTCTTCTCTTCTCCTCTCTTCTTCTTCACGTTTTTGCTCTCCCCAAAAAATGAGAGACCAAATGGAGCCATCTCATTTTGATCTAAATTTTCCTTTATTTACACTTTAGTCCTCCATCTCTTCTCATTCACAATTTTAACTTAACAAAATCCTAATTTGGCATACAATCTTTTATTCTTATGTCATTCAGTCCCTTTATTTCAATTTACTTTAATTTATCTTAATATCTTTTACAAATTCTGGGTTTCTCAATTTTTATGTTTGCATTTAAATTATGAAAAATTCAAATCATACTGAATAAAAATGCCCTAAACATGTTATAAATGTTATGACATATTTGTGTGGTAATACAACATCAATATACTAAAGATACAAGGCTTCATTTTGAACCTGAAAAAATATTAGGAAAAAAAGAAAAATTTGAGGAAAAGGATTTTCTTATATTTAGTTCCAACGGAAAATATAAAAAATCAAAACTAGTACTTTACATTTTTAAACATTTTCTCAAAATATAAAAAAGAACTACTTGATGAATAATTCATTTTCTCCGCAGTAAATTTCTAAAGCACATAATATCAAGTGTTGATTTGTTTTGCCTGGGATTAGTATTAGGAATCATTTCAATAGAACGGAAAGAAATTGGCTGCACAATGCTAGAATATTGAGTAATGTTTTCCATCTTTCAAGTTAGAATCTATCAAGTCCCCTAAGGATATTCTAACCCTCAAGATAAACTAAGTAAGCAATGGCGGCGCTTTCTTTCCTTTTTTTTATTTTATTTCAAATATGAATAAAGAATCAAATCAATGAAGGAAAACAAGATGTGCATATATAAAAGGAAACCAAGAAGTCTTTTTAGCTCTTCAAAGAAGTAATTTGACGAGCCATTGATAGAGAATCCATGCTATTAAAGGATTTCCTACTATTTTATTAAACAAAATAAGATATTTGGTTCCTCTATTGACCGGGAACTTCTTGACCGTGGGAACTCACAAGAATTCTATCCTCTATGAATATGGATATAAGAAAGAATAAGAAAACATTTTTGCCTACTGTAAATTGTAATAATATTCTTTCTTTTCTTTTTTCTTTTTTAGTTTCTAGTTTTGTTTGGTAGCTTGAAAATAAGATTGAAACATATGACCGCATCATCAAAATGCTTATATCATGCCATGCTAGAATTCAAATTCACCTTGCTTTCTTCCCGTGTTTCAGACTATGCCGTATGTTGGATTATTAGGATTGTTATATTTATTTTGTAATTTCTAAGATTATAAGATTTATTTTCCTATGGTTGTATAACCTAACCTATATAAGGACTCATCTTATACTTGTAATTTATGTTTTTAATATAATACTAAAAGTTTTCTTCATTGCATCGTAGCAAGTTCTCTAATTTTTTTTCTCTCACGCTTCTACCCGCCTGCATTACAACCAATCGCTTAGCTTATTTTTCGACGACTACCACTGTCAGACAACTTGTTTTTTTTTTTTTCTCGCTAAACCACAATTGATCCTTATTTCTTCCAAGCACTGTCATCACGACTCGCGCCGTTGACTCTCATTAATACATCCCATTGATTTTGCCACGCAAGAAGTCGACTATCGAATCGAAAATTTGATCAGCATTCTGACTTATTTTCGTCCCGATTCCATTTTTTGTTGTCTCGTTTTTCTGATTCGATTTCGAGTATGCTGTGTGATGAGATTTCTCAACCGATTCATGTTATTTTAATGGAGATAATTTTGCCCAATAGATTAAGCCATGTGTAGTTATCTCAAAGGTCGTAAGTCATGACTTTATTTCTCTGGTGACCGTCCTATTCCAGAACAAGTGGACAAAGAAACTAATTCTGCCTATGACATTCGAATTGAGGATTGGGAAAGTGCTAATCATCAGATCATCACTTGGTTTCATAATACATCTATTCCATCCATTGTTGATGAAGCTCGCAACATTGATATTGCCAAAGAAGTTCGGGACTTACGGCTACTTCCGCAGATGTCGATCCTGAGCGGTGCTCGCAACTTCAAGCTCACACACGAACTTTATCAGATTCATCAGGAACCAGGTAAGCGGATCACCGTATATCATAACCGGTTGAAATCTATTTGGGATCACTAATTGCACTGAATCCAATTCCTCTCCAATTCGTCGACACCAAATCGTTTATGTTCACCGTGAACAAGGACGATTGTTTCGCTTTAATCGGGCTCGTGATGAGCTCAATTAACCTAAGTCATATTCTCCATCGATCCTTTACCAACAATTCTCACAAGCTATTCATACACTACAAAAACAAATTTGAAACTGACAAATTGTGACTGTACAAAAAGTGGTCTAAAATTAATGACCACATTACGACCACTATGCAACCACAAAAGACCAAAAATAAGATCATTAAAATTACAACCACGTGGAGACTACATGGTGACCACATTGTGACCACAATCAATGACCACAGATGAGTGGTCATAAAAATTGGCGCTTGACCACATTTGTAGTCACTGGTTAGCAACCACATAACCTGTGGTTGGTAAATAGTGACCACAAACATAATGGTCGTAATTGGTGACCATCTACACATCTGGTCAGTGGACCACATGTAGAAGAACTTAAATAGTGACCACACTACTGCGGGTCACCGGTTAGTAACCATTATTCTTAAGGCCATTGTCTCACTATAAGAATTTTAATAAAAAATTGATTAAAGGCTTTAAAAATAAATAACAAATAAATAAATCTCCCTTAATGAAATTCTTTGTGATACCATATAAATAACAAACTATTTATAGACATTTTCATGGGCAACATCCATGACTATTTCCTATTCCAACCCTTAATAACTTTGGTGATACCATTAATTTAATTGTTCATATTTTCCCTGTACATTTAGCTTCTGACACAGATTCCATTGGGGCCTCCATACATGACAGCTCCTTCAATTAGAAGTTGCTTTAAGTCGGCATGATTCACGTGGGATTTGCTTTACTTTAAATTCATCCATTTTCATTAGGGGGAGATAAAGTAAGATAGAAAAGAATGATTAATTGCTAAATATAATTAATAAGCTAAGTGGAGTTGCTTTTTAATTAATAAAGACCCCTTTTCAACATAAAGCTATGTAGACTCGAAATTATGGGAATGATCATCCTATTGTATTCTGTTGTGACCAAATGTAAATTATGGGATGGGATCATACTGATTAAATATATTTAGTCCGAAATTCACCTTTAGAAATAATAATTCTGTAGTTATGTCACAACATTTTCCACTATTTGATATCAAAATCTATAAAATCATCGCCATTTTAATAAATGAATAGTTTACTAGAGGCTCAGTCAATGAGGCCCTTAGCTCCAATGTGGTTGGTGATTTGACATAAGCAATGGACTATGTTGAGTCTATATATGAAAACATGATTATAATGTTTTAATGTAAAATAAAATGGATATAAAAAATAAATAAAGGTTCAGAGGAAAAACTAAATGACGGGAAAATCGTGAATTTAAAAAAATTGGTTCAATGAAAAATAAATATAAAATAAATATGTGAGAAAAATGTCATATTTTATATTTATTTTTAAATAATCAGATTTTATTAATATTTTTGTAAAAAAATAATATTTGAAAATGAATTCCTACAACAAACAAGAAGGGAGTCTTTTTATGTATAATGTAAGTGGGGCTATTAATGGTCGCTATCGATATAGTCGCTCCACTTTTTATTTAATGTGCACATCTCAAATAATGATTGTTTTTTAAAGAACTTCAAATAATGATTGTTTTCCTTCAGCTTTTATGGTACGCCACTCTTCTTCATATTATTAACAATTATGACTCAATAAGTCACTATTCTTTTTGACGCTAGAGGGCGCTAACTAGAATCGTGTCTCTGCTGGGGTCGCTTCAAGTATAAGGCCGGCTCAAGTAGCTTTCTGTAGCATTCAACTGCGGTGCTATGGGTTGGGCTTGAATCATATGTCGCTCACAACAAAGCCTTATGGATTCTTTATCGATGTCTACTTATCAATTATCAACCGCTTCGATCGTTTCTACAGTTTTTTCAATAAAAAAAGAAAAAGTAGATTCTAATTTCTTCAACGAGCATCACAGAGTTTTTTTTATTTTTTTGGATAATTAAGAATTTATTACCAAAAGGGAAAAGCCCAACAAACAACCAAGAACAATACAGTAAGTCCAAAAGGCCACCGTAAAACAACTGGACAAAGACCTCCCCCTAAAACATAGGAGCGGGCATCAACCTCGATACAAACCACCGCATGATGTGGCAAAGCCTTCCCCCCACTAAGGAGAAGGCAACAACCACACCTTAAAAGACCACCAAACATCAAACCAGACCCCACATACAAGCCAATAGGAAAACCAACCAAAGAAAACCAAGCCCACACATCGGGCAAAGGAAAGACAAACCAAAACCCCGCCCATAACCCGGGTAAAGGCAACCAAGGATAACAATAGAGAAGACCACTAAAGCCCCGAACCAACAAATCCAATCACAACCTAATAGGGACAGAAACAGAGAAGCCTAAGTTGAGCCGAAACCGCGACCAACAATTCCCACACCGCCGCAGATAATGATTCTTCCGGCGCCCAATCCGACCTCCAGATTCTCCACTCCATAAGTCGGAGATCTGGTCTCTCTGTAGATTCCGACCATGGATGTAAACCGCTTGATACCCATAAGACCCAATCGTGAATCGACGAAACCAAAGGGGGAAGAAACTCGGTGGAAACAAACCCAGCTTGGACAATGGCGCGTAGACCCAAAATAGAGCAATTTCTTCCCCGAACCTCCTCGAACACCGCACCCTTCCCGCGGAAAGGCCCATCATCGACCCTCGAACCTCTCGCTCGTAGACATACTGACCCAGAGTGCTCTCCCCACCTCCGAGCCCTAATAGTTTTGACAAAGTCCCCACCGTATCCGTGAGACCCAAAACAATGAATGGAACCATCTACGGAAGTGTGGAACCCATCTAGACGATCATCAAGGAGCTTCGGTCCCCATAATCAAAACAGACATTGCAAGGCGAACACGCTAGAGTCAACAAGCAGATTCTTTTTACACAAGGCCCTAAAACCACCTGACTTTGAGATCACCATTGATCACCAGCCGAATTATTTTAACAATGGGTCATACTCCAGTTCGCCTTCACCAAGTCCCACCGCCGGTGCCGCCGAACGCCATCCTTCCCGGCAAGCCTGCCGACGCCTAACGCTTATCGCGGGAACCCAATCGACCGGGACGCCATTGTCTCCATCAAATGGATCCGAGATCCGTGCATAGATCTAGTCCAGCAACCCGTGAGGACCCTAACGATGGCGACTTCAGAAAGCATCGTGGGAACCCACCGACCGACCACCAACCTTTATCGAGTCAAACACTGCAGTTGCTCCGGATCCGCGCAGGAAGAGTCTACACTCGAAGCTTTATTTGATCTCTTGGGGAGACACTCACTAGCACCGAACGCCGCTCGAAGATCCGGCAAAGCTCTCACCAGATCTTTGTCAATCGCCTTCTACAACAAGAGCTGTCTCGGTGGAAGAGTCGCCGATAAACCCCGATCCATACCTCAGTCGAAGACGGTGGCTCCAACCGCGAAAGCCACCGAGAAACATCTTTCCGGCTGGGTTTGCTTCACCGGGAACCGTGCTGGAAGGCTCAAGACCGTGACGGAGAAGAGACCCGCCGGTCGACATTCCCTTGTGGCCGGGCCAAGGGGAAACCCGCTTCCGGAATGGGCAACCCCACGTGGTCAAACCCCGGCAAGATACTCTCACAAGAAACATGTTCCCTGTAAAGGAATCCAAAATCACTAAGAATCAAGACAGGTTCGCGCCGGAACCCTTTTCTAGGAAGCAGGGAGGTCCTTCCATAACTCACCTAATTCTCGAGGATCACTGAGTATATTCTCCTTGTCCTAAAATCTTGCGTTTCACAATAATTAGCACGTGTATCCTCACGAACTCTTTCATGCCACATCACACCGATTAGGGCCCATTTGGATCAACTAAACTGATAAATGAGAGCAACTCTAAATCGCCAACTCACTACATCAAAGACGCTATTCCCGCACTACCGCTCGACTATTGTCAAGTATAAGGAGTCGTAGGAGTCGACACACGCTGTGAGAATTCATTATCTCTTTAATTATTTGTTTTAAGGATAGATTTTATTAAATCTTTATAAAAATTTATAAATATTTGAAGAAACCCATCGACGCTTATCAGATTTTTTATCTTCCACTAAGACGCTCGAGAGGGAGAGAGAAAAGGAAGTCGCGCCGCTTTTCTTCGCTTTTCAGGCTTTCCTATTTCGCCTTCAAAAAGGTTTGATTTTATCCTTCTTTTGTTTAATTTATTTTCTTTGATTTCAATTATGTTGACTTATGAATTGAATTTTCCCGAAATTTTAAAGTTTTAATTCATGAATTGATCACTTTTTTTTCCTTCCTTTATTTTTCATTTTTGATGGTAAGTTTTCACGGTATTGTGTGAACACGATTGTATGTTGGTGGTCACTTTGGTTGTTGGTGATTATGGGACCCATACAACCTTGCTAAGATGGGTCGAAACTTTTCTTAAACTGGGCCACACAAACGGGCTGATTGCAAAACTCACCAAACCATCTCGCGCAGAATTATTAACTAAAAAAAAATAATGGATGATGAGAATCCACGATTCCTAAATGATGTGTTATCAGGTTTCCCGTATAAACGTATTTTCAAACCGCCAAAACTATCCCTGCTTAAAGCTCCATGGTTTCGCTCAATGTATTACCCCCATTTTGGCCAGTTTCCACATGTCTAAGGCCCTGTTTGATAAAATGAAAAAATTAAGTGTTGAAAAATTAAGTGTTGAATTTCATAATTATTAAATTTGTACTGTAAAAACTGTTTGATAAGTTACTAATAATTGAATGTCAAAATAAATATATTGTTTGATAACTAATGCGAATAACAAAATTATGTATTTTACATATTTAATTCTTATTATCATTAAATTACATATATTATCCAAAATAAATAGAGTTTCTAATAATATTTTATTTTTCACTACAATTATAATTATTGTAAATAATGTTTTAAAAAATATAAAAATATTTCTTCTAATATTATCCAAAAAAGACATAAATATGTTTTAAAATAACCAATAGAATTTTAAACTTTTTTAAAACTATCCAAACTAACTAAGAGATATTTCCAAAATATTATACATTTATAAGGTTTTTTTTTTTGTCCCAATTTATTTTCATTTAATTTTTTTGCTGACCAAGATTCTTACATTCCACATTAAGTAGGTTCTTTACCACTTATAGTTTTCACGCTTTTATTTAAAATTTCAATTAAGAGTTTCCTAAAATTTTGTTATTATCAAACATATTGATAAAAATTAAACCATTGAAAATTTCATTTTCAATGGTTCGAACATTTTCACAATATCAAACAGTATTTAAGTCTTCCATCACCTAACCGAAACTAAACCAAACCTTAAAGTTTCCATCCTCATCTCGCATCTCCTATGAGCTCTAATCCAAGACGATATCATCATCTTCACCAAAGTCATGTCGCTAAACAACTATAAGTCGCCTTTCCCTTTCGTATCTCTTATCGTGCCTTTGGCTTTTGATTTATCTACCGATTCAAGTTCGAGTTTTTCTAGAAATTACGGAAATTGATTGATGTGTTTAGGATTTTTCGTTTCTTTTTTTGGTTATTGATTTCTTCTGATGTGCTTTATACTAAATATGATGCGGATTTTACTGGAGAAAATATTGATTTTATTTTCAAAATTAGGCTTTTACGATTTCAATCCAGTATGATTTCATTAATTTTGTTTTCTTAATCGTCTAATTTCTCGCGGTTTAATGAAATTTCATTGTAATCGCTTGTATTAGTTCTTTGACTCGTGTTTGGTGTTTACATCCGTTTGATCACGAGAAAATGTTCGAAGAACATAAATTGTGATTTTGACTCTTGATTTCATTTGTCGGGAGCCCACAAAAGGAACGTGAAAAAAAAGAAGGAAAAGACCTTCACGTACCCAACTGATGCAACTATTAGTCTCGGTTAGGGAAATTATTCGTTCATTTTTCCTTTTTTGGAAATTAAATGGCATAAAGTTTAGAGTTAGAATTGATTTCTTTTTCTTTCACGCTTTTCTAGCAACCAAATGGGTCCTGTTGAGTATGGTTAAATAATGATCCCGTTTTCCTTTTTGTTTTTCCGGTGATGAACCACGGTTTCTAAGACTAACAACTTTTGTGGCAAATTTTACTAAAATATATGATGTTCCACTCCGCCGGTCCCTGCTTCGGGAGGTTTATTATCTTTCACCCTTCTCTTGGAAGAATCAGTTTTTCACATGCCGAGATGGGTGTTCGAACTTCTACCTAAAATTAAGGCCCGTCGAATAAAATTTATTGAACTTTCACATGTTTGAACTGTTTAATAAAATGTATTTTGTTCTTACTATATTATTAAGCAAAGATGACAATCTCTTTCATCATGTTTGGCAAGAAAGAAAACTATGGCAAGATTTAGAAAAAGTAGAAAGGAAAAAAATTAAAGTTTAGCTTCAAGCACTACCTCTTCATTTTCTCGATCAAATTGGAAACATCTTGGAATACTTTGATGTTCTCGTGTCTCTCTTCTTCTCCAATCTCCACTCCAAACTTCTCTCCTCCAGTGCCATCATTATCTCCCAACCTGTTTTCCAAGCTAATGATTGAAGATGAATATTTCTTTTTTTTCCCAAATCCTGCTCTAAATATGTATAGAGTATAAGTGAACAATTGGACTTTGGTTCAATAGGCTTACCAAAGTAAGAGAAAAGATAAAATGATAGACTCATAACTAGTTAATATTAAACCATCTTATAAATGATTCATAATTAACATATATAATTACATAATTAAAATTGTAATATGATCATAATTAATAAATTAATCTAACATTAGCACCAAAAGAATATTATTTGATTGCCATGTCTATTAAAAATATGTAAGTTCAATTGAACTTTTTAACTTTTAATGAAAGTAAGTTATGCTATATACATAGATCAGGAGGATATACTATGTCCCTCATTTGTATTACATTTAGTTCAATTATAGAAGAATTTTTTGTCAGACGATAGATATTTATTGCCACAAGCAAGTTAACACATAGTTAACATAATTGATTATTCTTATCTCATTCTTATGTAGTTAACTTTATTAACATGTGATATCACATTTATGTTTATGATATTAAAGTTCAATAGGCGTATTCTCTTATGAAAATCTTTTAATTTTTTTATAAACTTTTTATTTGTTTGTTGTTGTCAGTTCTTATGGATTTGTGATCTCCGCCGAGTCGCTTGTATCAACTCGACTCGACTTGATTACACTCTAATCGCATTCTGCTCCTACATTACTCAATCATGAGTGAGAATAGAAATCGGATGTACCAAAGGTTGATAAATGGCTTAATCGAGTTTGTTTCGCTGATAAATTTTTTGAATTTGCTTGTGTTTCATGCAAAGTGGATGGATTCGGGGAAAAAAATAAAGTGTTTCATATTGAGATCCAAGTGTCGACCGCCACTCTCTTTATGGTGGAGATGTTGAAATAACCATCTTCCGAGATATGGTTTCAAACCACATTTTGTGTGAAATAGGCATGGGGAAACAAATGAAGTGATATATGAGCATCATTGTATGGATTTTGTCAGTCTTTCTAATCCAATGAATGATTATCATACAATGGTTATAGATGCTGCTGGTTATTCCTTCAATCAAAATTATGAATATGAGGAGAATCCTAATCTAACGGCCCAACAATTTTATGATATTTGATGTCGCTAATAACTGTTGCCAGGCCATAAGTGAAAATCATTCAGCGCTTATCATGTGGCTAGAATGTTAACTATCAAGGCAATGAAAGTAATATCCGTCAAACGTGCATTCATGCAATTGCTAAACTAATGAAAGAGGTACGTTTAAAATAATCTTATCAAGCCAAAGCTTTTATGAAACAAAGCGTATGGTTCGGGGCTTAGGTTTACCAGTCGAGAAGATACATTGTTATCCTAATGGATGCATGATTTATTGGGGGGATGATTTGAACAAGACTCTTTGTAGGTTTTGTGACCATCCACATTTAAAGAAAAACAACAACACTGATGGAAAAGAGAGAAAAGAAAATAACCGAATGTGTCTCTTCAAGAAAATGTGTATTACTCCTTTCAAGGATCGAATTTCTAGATTATATTCATCTAAAGCCACCGCTAATGAAATGAGGTGGCTTGGTAACATGTAGTCGAGATGACAAAGCAACATCCTTCCGATTCTATCGCTTAGAAGCACTTCAATGATAACCCCGACATTTGCAAAGAAATTAGAAATGTAAGGTTCGGCCTTTGCACAGATTTCGGTTTCAACCTTTGGCCAATCTCGGGCAACAATACCATGTTGGCCCGCACAGATCGCAGAGCACCCAATTTCCATGGTTATGTATTGTAACACCCTAAATACCTCTTGGGACGTCATTACATTCTAACAACCATTTACACCATGAGAGCACTAATAAAATCCATAAAATGACTTTGGTCCCACTTAACAGGTACCCAAGTGTAGTCTCCTTGCTCGGGAGCTCTACCCAAACACAACCCGTGCGACATATAATACACATCACCCACATTGGGGCCCATTTACTACAAAATATTTTTACAATATTATCCCAAAAGATTTCCATTCACCGTATGAAATACCCACAATAACCTTCCAATAGACTAAGCCAAGCCATGGCCACAATAACAAAAGAATATGCCCAACAATGACATTTACATTTCCAAAGAATTAAACTATGATAACGCAGCGGAATAACAAAATACTAGACTTTACATGATTTCAAATAATTTCATCTTAGTACAAAGAAACCGATAGTTTCACATGTTCTCCTCGATTTAGATTCCCTGTGGGCCTCCCCAATGCGCTGGTTCCTCAGCCCTACCACCTTCAAAGGTAAAATCTGAAAGGACAAGTAGGGGGTGAGCACAAGTTCTTAGGAAAAATCCTCCCAAACTCCAACAAGTGCTTAGAAAATATGAAACCTGTTTACTCCTAGCTTTATAACATATCATAGATGTACCATTTTGCAGAAAACAATGCCATTGCAATTAGATATCAAGTTTATATGAAAACACCTAAGTAAATGTACACTAAAGCAACGCGTAAACAGAATTATAAACAGTTTCACCAAATACCATTTCCAACCGTTATTTTTGGCAAGTGGCATACTAAACAGTAACCTCCACCCCTATCGCGTTATTTTTGTTTCTCACATCCTTACCTAAACCCTCTTTGAGATAAAATAGAGCACCATTGTAAAGAAACTCACTCTTCATAGTAGTATTTCAAGCATCCTTACTAGGAACCTCTTAAGAATATTTAGAGTATCTAAGAACCTCATTCATCATATAGTAGGGTTTCTCAAGCATCCTTATATGAACCTTCTTGAAAGATAGGTCGAGCATCCTTACAAGGAACCTCTCTTTCATCATAGTAGTGTTTCTCAAGAACTACAAGGAACCTCAGAGCACAGGTTGAGCATCATTACAAGGAACCTCTCATCTCCTTTTATTTCCAATCATTACACAAGAATTTATCCTACCAACAATCAATCTCATAACCAAATACCATACTAATCACCTATATTATAATAAGGAATCCCCCATAATATATATATAAATCCCCCATGTTATATAAGAATCCCCCATACTATATAATAATCCCCCATGTTATATAAAAATCCCCCATACTATATTAGAATCCCCCATACTATATAAGAATCCCCCATGTTATATAAGAATCCCTATAAAGAAATCATTCCCTAGTGAGTCGGAATCTGACAGGGATCACTATATTAGAATCCCCCATACTATATAAGAATCCCCCATGTTATGTAAAAATCCCCCATACTATATACAAATCCCCATGTTATATAAGAAACCTATAGAAATCATCTCGGCGAGTCGAATCGGCGTAATTTCTTTTTCTTTTTTAAACTAAACATATCCGAGTGAGTCGACCGCAAGGATCACTATATTAGAATCCCCCATACTATATAAGAATCCCCCATGTTATGTAAAAATCCCCCATACTATATAATAATCCCCTCATACTATATTAGAATCCCTCATACCATATTAGAATCCCAACTATATAAGAGAATCTATGACTATATATTTCGATCCCCACAATATGCTTCGTTGACTTACAATATAGTTGAATCTCTAATCGATTCTCAATCACCATAACAGAAAATTATTTTACCAACCATCAATCTCACAACCAATCATTCCATACATCTCCAATTCTATCGAAACTCTAAGAATCCACAAACAATCATAAAACAATCCAAGAAATAGTCGGGAAAATACAAGAGATCATATCCACGCGTATTTCACTACTCACAAATCACTAGAGTTAGAAATCAATCCCCAAAGAACCCATTTAAGAATAAAATTCATTCCCATCGCACAGAGAGAGAATTGGTTTTAACATAAAGATATAGTATCATAAATCCCAAAAACATACATGTATAAATACCCTAGCCCTCAATGTAAGTGAATGGGAGAAACCTCACATTAAATCCTTGGTTTGTATGGGGATCTTCGAGCTTTTGATCCCGACGCCCCTTCCTTTCTTCCTCTCTAACGGTTCCTAGGTTCCAAAGGGTGTGGGGTGAGAGGAAGTCAAAGAAAAATGAGAGAAATTGAGGAAAAGGGTTTTAAACCTAGCAGCCCTGATTTTACTGTCTATCAAGTACTTTTGTTTTTCTTCAAAATGAGCAGTTTTGCCACTATACTTTCAAATTCACAGTTCTGCAGGACTACTCTAAGGTTTTTCGATTGCCCGGATCTATTTAATGTTATTTTAACCTAAAATATTTATTTCTTAAGTGATTTATGTAACCATTTTTATATTTATCATTATTATACTTTGATTTAAGAGGTAAAACTAATTGGACGATTATTGATATTTACACATGTGGGGGTTTACATGTATGAAGGATACATCCATGTTCTTAACTATTCTTGTTCCAGGACCTCAGAATCCTAAAGACAAGTTAGATGTGTACTTAATTACAACCGCTGATACATGAGTTTAATGTTATGAATGCTGGGGTTGGAAGCATTGCGACATTTCTCGAAATCAAAATTTTCAATTGCGAGCAGCATTGATGTGGACTATTAGTGACTTTCCTGCGTATTCACTGTTATCTGGATGGTCAACAACAGGACGGTTGGCTTGTCCTTATTGTTTGGAGGACTCAGATTCCTTCAGACTAAATAAGAGCGGTAAGCAGTCCTAGTTTGACAATCATAGGAAGTTCTTGGAACTTGATCATCCATTTAGACGTAATAAGAGTGCATTTAAAGCAAAATTTGTGACATGTAAGCGCACCTCCGGTCCTGTCGGGTTCGGAGATACTAAAGCATAATTGATCATCTGGGTTTTAAGAAGGTGGCCAGGAGTCGATGCTTTATGACATTAATAGAGGATTAGTGATCATGTGGTTGGAGAAAGCCTTGACATATTAGGTTTGCCATGTGGAGCTCTAATCTAATTCGACACAACCTTGATGTCATGCACATTGAGAAGAATGTGTGCCGACAACTTGTTTAATCGTGTTGAATACACATGGTAAAACCAAAAGACACTCTTAGAAGTCGGCGAACTCAATACATTGTTGGAGGCTGGAACTTTATCAATTGCCTTGTGGGCAAATACCTAAGGGCTTGCTACACCACTGAACGATAGGGCTAAGAAGAGTTGTTGATTGGTTAACAAAATTAGAATTTCTGATAGTTCACGTGTCTAACATGGGTAGATGTGTGGATAAACGAGTTGAGGTTTTTGGAATGAAGAGTCACGATTGTGATGTCTTCATCGCGAGAGGTTGATGCATAGCATTTAGGAACTACTACTGCTAATGTGTGGAAGGCTATCAGAGCTTAGCTTGTTTTTAAAAGTCTAAGCGCAGCAGTAATTACAAATGAAGACATGGCCGGACTTGAATCGGACATCCACGATTGTTTTATGCGAGTTGGAAGAATATTCCCTCAGTTTTTTGATTCTATGAAACATCTTCAGTTCACTTGCCACTATAGAGGCCACGCATTGCAGACGGTGCAATTTGATGGATGTATCCATTTGAAAGTTAAAACC
Organism: Tetrastigma voinierianum; assembly: GCA_016808115.1. Classification (NCBI taxonomy): domain Eukaryota; kingdom Viridiplantae; phylum Streptophyta; class Magnoliopsida; order Vitales; family Vitaceae; genus Tetrastigma; species Tetrastigma voinierianum. The sequence continues at coordinate 20,858 of JAEQBH010004503.1, read as the reverse complement.
TAACTTGTAAATCATAATGGTCAATAACCTTGAATTAATTACATGTGTCTTACTTACCATATCATTTTATAGGTATCTTGAAATTGAAGCTTCGATATGGGAATAAGGCACATGTGGAAGCTCGATGTACGATGCATATCTAGTTGAGAAACATCGGTGTTGTTCATGTTATTTCGAGGATCATGTACAAACAAAAGCAAAAGTTTGTGCCTCCCAAATTTATGAAGGTGGTGGCGATTATATTCCATGGATGATCCTTTAAACTATCGAATTTTCAAATATAGTGGTAGGCCACTTGGTGCATTTCCCGAAACGAGACATATGGCTGAACAAGAATATAAAAGCATTTCGTTCCTACATTTTATAAGCGTGAAGAAGTTGAACCATATATCGGGTTAATTTTTTATGAGTTAAACATCTTCTATATATTATATTGTTTGGCTTCGATTATATTTGACTAACACATCGAAATTCTATCAAACAACGAGTTTACATTGATATGTTGCAACACCCTCGAATCGAGAGCATAACAAATATGAAATTGATGCTAAACTTGAGATGGACTTTGCTATTTGGTTCAAAGCATATGTAAGCCTTCTTTTTCTCGCTATCAATTAAACAATATTATTAACATATGTAAAAATACCTATATCCCTGTTCAGGCTGAGAAGATCGAACTCTAGTATCATAACAACTTCATACAAGATCTCGCAAAAGGTCCATTGGAAACTATTAAAATATATAATGGCTATTTTGTAAACAGATACAAGTTTCACATAGTTGGACGTGGTGCAAGAAAAATGTTAATAAATAGTGGGGTTTACATCAAAGGCCAAAATTATACCCATAATGCGAATGATTGGTATGGTCGGTTAAGAGAAGTAGTGGAAGTAGAATATCTTAGCGACGATTAATAATGATTCTCTTCATGTGTGATTGGTTTGATCCTACTCTAATATGGGTATAGGATTCATAGGCAATACAACATTGTTGAGATAAACCATAGAAGACAATATGGTAGTATGAACCCTTTGTTACGCGAAAGTACAAAACCTTTCAGTATACTTTGTGCATGCTCGAGGACTGCGAAAGACAAAGTTGATTGGTGGGTCGCATCGAAAATCAAAGCAAGAGGAGTTGTTGTGATGCTAGAAGCTTTCAAAGACTACGTATGTCTGAGAACACTCTGCATTTCAAGAGGTTAATTGAAATCCATAATATTGAAATTACTAAAAGAAGATCAGCGAGGACATTAAATGTCATTCTTCGTCTTGACATCTCGCCCCGGCAGTACCGGTGTAGCCATCCTCTTTGCACCGCTTAGCGCAGACGGTTGCCCAGGCACGTCGGCATTGCTAGCCCGAGCACATCTGCATCTCTATCCTACTAATTTGGTTCGTCTAGCTCTCTCGGACCTCAGCCAGAGATACGCCGAACATCCGCGGCTCCTCGGGGATTAGGCCTCGAATCACAACCACATACTCTATCATGCTTGGTTTCAAATTCCGTGAAGCGACTATATGGGTAGTAAGTAAGAGACTCTTGAGTGCATGATAGAGTGAGAAATTTAATACTATCTTAATTTATAGTTAATTTATTGCTTTATATTAAATTAATATACTTTGTTTATATATATTAAGAAGCTTTGTTCAGATCACATGGATATCATCTGGATCTAAATATCCTTTTTGAGAAGACTTCCATAAAATGGATAGGTGGAAAGTAAGTGCCGAGAGATTTGAGATCTATATTGGGTGAATTTAGATAAATAAATCATTTGGTTCCTTCAAACATTGTATTTTGTTAATTTAAATTTTAATAAAGTGAAATTGCTTCAAAATTATGTTTGAGATGTTGGATGTTGATATGATTGAAAGGCTTGATAATTTCAAATTGATGTTGTTGGATTATGCTTTTAAGTTGTATATATTGAGAATTGTCAAATAATGTGAATGTGAGTTGGGATATGAATTAGTGGATTTATTGAGAATGATGGTATACATTGAAAAATATTATGGAATTTGGATAATGCACTTTTTAAAGGAGACTCTGTCAAATATATATATATATATATATATATATATATATGTTTGAATATTGAATGTTGATATGATTGAAAATGTTTGATAATTTCAAATTGATTTTGTTTGGATTATTCTTTTTAAGTTGTATTTATTGAGAATTGGTGAATGTACATTGAAAAACATTGTGCAGGAGACTCTGTCGAATTTTTATTTTTCTAAAGTCCATGTATGTTGACTAATATATATTATAGAAATACTATGAGTGGGAGGATGTTTGGAATGAGATCATTAGAAATTGTGGGGCTTGACTCAGCGGGTAAGAATCTTCGGATATGCTTCATCGTTGGAGAAGGCGGAAAACTGCATTTGTGTACGATGAGGTGTGTGAGTTAGTGACATCAGTGGAATGATGCCTCATTCTAATCGATAAGAGGCGTCGTCAATCGTCATAGTGAGCAGTGGACGAGGATCACGGAATGTCGCGACACGGTTCTTGGTCCATATCGATTGGTGAGCCGCAGACGGATTGTAACAAAATTTTTGTCATTTTTAAAATTATCTCCAATTTTGTATCACAAATATCTAATGTGTTTATTTCGAAGTAAGGAAGGGTGCCACACGGCCGGTCACGACTCTTTCATGGGGACTCTTAGGAAACTGAAGGATGGGATTATATTGATCAGCGTGCGAGACCAAATTAGGGTAAGTCTTTGAAAAAACCTATCTTTATCCACAACTAAACTGGTAGTTTCATATGGCGTTTTGTTTCGAGGAGAAGATACGCAGGCTAATTGCTATGAGATCAAGATGAATCCCCGGAAACCAAGTTCCTTTGACACGAGGAAGATGAGATCGTATATTCCTCTCTGGTTGTTGAGGCTTAATTCATGGAAAGATACATGTATGGGACGGTCGAAATAAATCATCGGCTTTGCATTTGATGCCTCTACATCCTCGGCACCCCTCGGCTCGTCGTGAATTAGAGGCTTGAGTCGGCCTGATCTCGATTGCGAGGAAGTACGCGGGCTACAAGCAACATTGATCCTTTGATGGGTGGAGACTTCAAACCGAGGAGATGATACGCCGCATGATGGAGCAGATGATGGAGGAGAGAGAGAGGTTTCAAGCCGGTCAGTTGCCACCAGATATTTAGTCTTGAGTATATCACGTTTTTTAACATTTAATACTTTGTGTTTTTTAACATTTGGACCTCAGTGTTGACTTTTAACGTTTAATGATTTGTGTTGTTTTCTAACATTTGGACCTCAATCTTGACTTTTAATGTTTAATACTTTGTGTTTTTAAATTTAAATGATAAATATATTTAAACTTATCATATATATATATATATATATATATATATATATATATATATATAACCACGATTAAACTTATTAATATATAAGTAATAATTAAATTTTATGAAATATTAATTAAATAATGAAAATATTTATAAATTTAGTGACCTGAGATGTGAGTGACAACAACGAGAGACATTAATGTAGTCCCTTTAAGAAGGAAACTATTTTATAGTATATAGTGACCACATATTGACCATACTTTAACGACCACAAGATGGTGTAGAGGGTGGTCACTATCTAGTTGATTTGGTCTTCTCTTGAATTAGATTATGTGACGTTGAAGATTTATTTGTGTGCACGTATGTTGATCGTTATACGTGACCGCATTATTGTGGTGCGTTATCTGTATTAGCGTTGTTGTGGTCATTTCGAATAAAGACCACATTTCTTGTGGTTGCACTTTGTAATGGCAATTACATTTGATTTATCTTTAATGACGAGATTTTCCTAAGGCTTACGTTGTGGTCATTGGGTGGTCGCTATACCTCTCTAGCGACCACTTTGACCACTTTGTAGTCTCGATTTCTGTTTTTGTAGTGTAAGTTAGTTGATAATGAGACACATCTTTGACCTAAACCCATGTTTATCGGACCATGATTCTTACTACTTTAGCGGATTTATTCATGACCCATTCTCTGTTTTCCACTCTGTCGGTCCTTTTCTCCAGTTTCCAATGGCAGAAGGAAATAATGTCAGACGACATAACAATAAGAAGTCTCTTTTTATCTGCAGTTTCTGTAAGAACAAAGGTCATTATGTTGAAACCTGTTACACTCGTCAGCGTATTCTTTAGAACACTGCTACTTTGACCCAGTCTGAACTATCAGCTATGGACTCCCATTCCAAGTTTGGTCTTGCCTCATCTCTCTATAAGCGGTCTGGAGATATGGTTAATCGGGTTAAATGCTTGATGCCAGTGCGTAAACCCATTCTTCTTTCTCTTATATCGGGTACTTCTCACGTGGCTTCTTGATTATGCTTCAGCTGCAATCATATGACTTTCACGATGTTGTACCTTCACACACTTCTCTTACTCACTCTGATAACCATTGCAAATGGTTCTCCTAGCATGTCTCTCATCTTAGTAATGTCTCTACACCGGCCTTGTCTTGTTTCCAATGTTTGCAAATTCCCAGACTCACTCGCTAATCTTCTTTACGCGGGATATCACTACGGCTGCGAATTGTTTATACCGAAGATCGGTGAGTTGATATCTTTACCAGACCACTTCCTCTAGCGGAACTTTTGACTTTAACACAAACTTATAATGGTTTCTTCAACCACGAAGTTTTGAGGGGATGTTGGATTATTATATTGTTATATTTATTTTGTAATTTCCCCAGGATTATAATTTGTATTTCACAGGATTGTAATTTAATTTTCACAGGTTGTATCTTTGTATATAAGGCCTTATTGTCTTGTAATTAGCAGTTTTTAATATAAAGGCTGAGAGCTTTTCTTGTATCGACGTTAAATGTTGTTTTCTTCCCGGGACGGGACCGTAGGCGGCTGCCGCCTCGGCTTTTTCGGACTACGGGATGGAAGGCAGCATTGGCCCTGCAGAGGACCAAAGCAAGAGAACCAAGAAGAAGCAAATAGGGTGTTGCCTGACAATAATGGCCATTACTGCAACTCCAAATCTCTCAGTTTGGTGTTTGTTTCTTGTCCCCACCCCGCAAAGAAGGCCTTTTCTAATCGACAGGGACGAGTTCTCTTTCTGTTGCTCTTTCTTTATACTTTGCTTCATCTTAAAACAAATACCTACCGATAATGCTGTCTATGGGAGGTCTAAATCTGCAGAGGAGAAAATGGTTTGTTTTTGGTTTCTTGCCTAAATTTAGTGATGCTTTGTGGTATTATTCCTCATAAAGTTAGGGGTATAACTGATCATCTGTTTCTATTCTTCTAAATTCTAATCACACCAAATTCACTACCAGAAATTACAGACCATAGCTGTTTTAGTGGAAGTTCTCGTGGCCTGGTTAGTCTCAAGATTAAGGTATGCTGGTTTTTTTCTAGAAACAACAAGATCGTTTTCTCTTTTATGTTTTATCTGTCTTTTAATCATTTATATGTTGCTAGTAAAATGCACGACCTGTCAAGCATCCTGCTGCTCCAAGGCTGTCAACTGGCAAAAACCTAACTGCAGACTCTGCGGCTCAAGAACCGAAAAATCCATGGTTGATCCAGTCCTCCCATTATGTTAGTTCTGAATTAACCTGCCTCTTTTTTTGGTTAGAATTGTATAAACTTCGTATACTTATCATGTACACGCTCAAACCTCGATTTGGAATCCGGAAAGTAATGGGACAGAGAAAAATAGGACTTAGGAAGTAATAAGGAAGAAAATAGGACGACAGAGGGGCATACTCATTACTTGTTACTAAAGGAGCTAGAAGATACAGAGTGCTGATATTCTTACAATATAGGTTATTTTACAGCTGAAGCGAAACCTAGCATATATAATAAGTCCGAGCTGATTCATCACTATTGTAATAGGACGACAGACAGGACTATGTTTGAGTTGAGTTAGACCTTGCGAATTGGAGCTGGTTTTCTCTTTCGGTAGTCTAAAAACACAGCTCCCCCATATATTTCAGCAGCCTCCAGGCAGTTGAGCACAGCCTCTTTTGGTGGAGAAACATGGCGGTTCTGAACATGGGGTGCAGGAATTGACATTGTCGCTGAAGACCTTGAAAAGGAGGAGGAGGAACCCTTCTGGGCCCAAAGAACTCATCCAACTCAGCAAACCCTTCTCTCCCAACATTCAAGAGATGTTGATGATCTCCCTTTGATGCCATTTCCTTAATGAATGTACCTAACAAGTTGCTGTTTCTGTTGCTTCTTGGTATGAAAGTATCACCAAATAGACCTCCATATCACAAACCGATCTAGTCTCTTAGCCTTAATTTTGTGGTCTCCTTTAAGGGTAAGAGAAAATCATGGCTGGGCCTAGGCTTTGTTGCACAAACCGAGACAGGTTTTGCTGAGGGCAATACTGTCTATTTTACAGGAATGATAGATACATGCTTTCTCAGTGAAACAAAGGAAGAAAGAATAAGTTAGAAGATGTTGATTTCTTTTTCTATTTGGTCGTCCAGTGAATTAGGTCTATTCATCCTTGTAGAAATTTCCAAAATTATTGACAGTTCCATGCCATAGGCCAGAAATGGGCTCCATTAAAATATGGTTCCAGATAATCTTCAGTCTCTGAAGGAAATATTCTCATACATCTCTCTGTCCAGACGCGTGAAGATGCGGCAGATAAATTATTTTTTGCCTGAAGAAGGCTAAGGAAAAGAATATATCAATTGTGGCCAAATAATTGAGATTCAGAATACTCTGTTGATTCTAGATAAAGTCGGGTGAAGCCTTGAAAAAGGATATATATGACCAGATAGGGTAGACTCCGACCTTGGTTATGAGGGAAAGATCCATAAACAACGGTGTCCAGAAATTGTGAGACCGAGACCGAGACCGATTCCTCCTCTCCTGTAAAGCATCATCTAAGTCCCAAGGGTATAAATATATCCTGTTTGACCAACATTAACATTCTCTTCTCTCAAAAAAAAAAAAAAAAAAACATTCAAAAGATACTCTCTAACCAGCAAGTTGAATTACATAAATGTTGGTTTGTAGTAAGCATTAACGTTCTCCTTTTAAGCACGTGATTTTGGATTCATTTTGTTTGCAAGTTCAATTATCCATTTAATAACTAGCCTTACGATAAATGTTATGATTCTTGTAGAATAGTGATAAAATATGTGGGAACATCAACTAAAACTTTCATTATTTATAAATAGCATTCACATTAAAATTATTTATAATAGCGAATGTGTATGATGAAATTACAAAATATCCCTTTATCTTTATGTGCACCGTAGGGCTTTATCACCACTTTAACCTATCATTTTGTCGGCCGAACAAAAAAGAAGACAAGTCTAAAGGGCAAATCTGTCGTCATCTTTCATTCAAACATTTGTCCCCTTTTAACTCGCCATCTGACCGCGTATTCTGATAATAAGTATTTGAATCAATGTCATGGTTGAACATTGTGAGGAACCTTGCTTTATAGCTCATAAGTATTAACTTAGGACCAGTGAAGGGCTTGAGTAGCTCATTTGGTAGTGGAGAATTTAGTTTCTAACCATGGTTATGCTTTGGTAGTGGTGAATTTGGATTTCTAACCATTGGTTATGCTCCTAACTTTATATATGTTGTCATCCTGTATACGTATAAAGGTTGAAGGAAGTCATCCAACAGTTCCTCAACTTTATATATTATTAATTTCCTAACTAACTTTATTCCAACGCTTGGGCCTCTTTGGAGTGTACTCGGTAGGTCAGTTTGGATTATGCCTTTCTACCTTCATCTTGATTTGAGTTGGATACGTATTGAGTTGGAATAATCAGTTTTTTTTGAAAGGAAAATAATTTTATTGATTGGTGACAATGCATTCGATTAAAATCTGTGTCGAGGTGATAAAAGCTCAGAGAATGTGTGACATCAGGGTTAATAACGTAATAGATTATGAGCTGAGTTCCTACTGACGTATTGATGGCCTTGGTTGATTTAATGTCTGCACGATCGAATGCATTTTCTAGTTCAATCACTTATACATCTTCGTCTTAGAGCGATACAAATCCGCGTCAGCGGTGATGATAGCGTGAAAAATAAAATAGAAATCGGGTACATTGTGGAAGCAACTTAATTGAGAGAAAAATGATATAAAAGAGATATAGATGAATGATTTCGGTCGAGAATAACAAAAAAATCACTACATCTTTACTTATGAAAAAAAAATTTAGAAAGAAACGGAATAATGGGAATTTAATTTGAACTTTTATTTGATATTTTATATTATAAGTTAAAATTTTTTCAGTATATATGGAAAAGTTAAGATCAAAAGAAAAAGCGATTACTCAAATAAAATATGGGGAACAAAAATCAACACTTGGAACATGTAGTAACAGCAGTTATAGCATCACGACTCATGTGAACTCATGTGCATTTGCTTGGATTCTTCTTCACTTTGGTCCCTCTTTCTCACCACATGGCATCTCTAAATTTTCTCCAAGAAAAGCAGTTAGAAGTAATTCTCTCACCTTCTAATATTGAGAATAAAGATGAGTAGACTTTTCTCTTTAAGAATGTAATGTAGTGTTAATATAATTCTATCCAGTGAAATTTAGTTCACATGAAACTGAATGATTCCTTCCTGTACGTCCCACTTTATTGGCTTCTATCCGATCTTTCACAAAAAGTTGGGATTCAGTAGTCCTGATGACTGAATCTGATTCTTTATTAAACCTTCCTTTTTCTTAATCCCAAGTTTGGTAATGGATTGCTTTATGGCTAAGCAATTCACTGATTCCTTCCGAATTGCAGTATTCTTCGGTACTGGCGGTGGTAGGATTAAAATAATGGGAGGCAAACTTTAAGGACGGTTTGTTTATGGTTTTTAAAAATTGTTTTATGTTCTTAAAAGTAAGGAGAATAAGAAAAACATTTTTGGTCTTTTGTTTTTTGTTTTTTTTTGAAAAAACACAAAAAATATAAAAATAAATAAATTCAAGAACAAGTAAAGTTTGAGATAACGAAAATGGTGTTGTCCTCTTTTAAAACTATGCTCAAAAAACAATTTAAAAACAAAAAAATCAAGCCAATGCTCGAGCTTCCCGGTTTGTTATCGTGAGAAATCTTAAGGAAGGGAAAATAGAAAAAAAGTTTAAATTTAATAAATTAATTATATATGTTAAATTCAATTTCATTCATTTGTTTTAACATATTATATAAAATAATAAATTTTGAAGATTTTGATTATATTTGATTTTTATATATATTTTATGATAAAACCAAATGAAAATTATATTATTAATATTTTTCTTTCCCTAAAACTTTACAGGTTCAAAATGGAGCATTGACAAGAAGAAAATTGAGAGAAAAGTGATGGAAGGAAATAATATTTAGAAAAATAAAATAGGTTTAAATTAAAAAAAATTAATTATATATATTTATTCAAACTCACATTTTATTTGTTTTCTCTATTATCTAAGGACTAGAAATTTAAAAATATATGAAATATATAAAATTTTGACAAATTTTAATTATATTTTATTTTCTTTTATACTCACAGTGAATCAAATATTAGAAATCATTGTTCTTAGTATTATTTTCTTTGCTTAATACTTTTAATTCCAGAAACAAAGTCTAAGTAAAAAGTTTTACAAAAATCAATAATTAGAAGTTTTTAATCCAATATGTATGATTATAATTTGAGGGCATGGTATAGGACTTGGTTCATGAATCATCCCAGAAAAACTTTCAAAAATTCAAGGGGCATTTTACTCCCTTGGGCATATACAGGATCTGCCAGTGTTCTTCAAAATCTTTTTTTATTTTTATATCTAATCATTTTATATATCATGTTACAGATTATCATGTTCTTATAAAAGTCGAGCATGATATTTTCTTTTCTTGAGTTCAACCTCAATGACACAATATCATTCATATATTAGTTGTATGATTAAGTAGAAATACCACCTGCTATGTAACAAGAGGAAGTATTTTTTTTTATCAAATAAAAAACTATTCGAATATATATTTTAATAAAGTTATATAGGATGAAACTAACTTATAATTAAAGTATTGGGGTGGATAAAGATGAGGAATGGAAGACCGCATTGGTGTTTGAGAACTCCAATAGTTATCCCTTTATAATTTTCTCGTTAAATTTTATATGCTTTTTGCAATACTTTTTTAATCAATTCACTTTTGGTTATATTATAGTATTTTGTTTATGGTGACTTTGTCCATTTTATGATATCTCTCGAGCAAATAAGGATTAGTTTCGATATGATTTAAAAATGCATTCATGGTACACGGACCCATTCAACACACGTCATGGTTTTGGCAAAAAATAATATTTTATTATGTTTCTCACAAATTAGTTACCAACACTACAAGAAAAATGAGTTATAGAGACAAGATTTTAGTTGCGGCCAAAATTCTGCCTTAAAAACATATCTTTAGCTTAGGCAAATGGCGCAGGCAGGAAATCATCTTATAGCTGCGGGAAGGATTAGGCACTTGGCCCCTTAAATCATATTATAGTTGTGGAGATTATTAGGCCACAACTATAAATCATCTTATAGTTACGAAAGTACTATGACGAAACTATAAATTATCTTATAGCTGCAAAAAATGATGGGTTGCAACTATAAATCATATTATAGTTGCAGGGAGTATTAGGTCACAACTATAAATCATCTTATAGTTGCGGGAAGTACTACGCCGCAACTATAAATCATCTTATAATTCTACTTGGGAAGTCTCATACAACTATAAAATTATCTTATAAATTTGCAAAAAAAATAATGGGTCGCAACTATAAATGTCTCAATTCCTATGATTTTTACTTGGCTCCGTGATGTATTCCCCCTTTGGACGGCCTTGATGATCGGCGCTTTTCCTACGCACAGCAGTCATCGACTCAGCTCGCTCTGCCACAATTTGCCCTCCTTAGCGCATCCTCGACACCCTGAGCCCTAAACTAGATCGCATTCCTCTTTCTCTGATTTCGACTTCATTTTCCCTTTGTGGTGGCAATTCTTGGGGGTAATGAAGGTTTGCCCTAACATCTCACTGGATTCTGCTTGATCATTGCTCGGGTGGCTCATTCGACTGAGTTTTGAGGGCCAGAGCATAGGGCCTTGCCGACCTCATCTCAGTCGTAGGTGGTCTCCCTCATCACGCTCTTCTTGCGATCCCTAGCGCCTTCTTTGCGATCCTCTCCCAGCAGTATCCCTTCCATTCCTTCATATTTGTCCACAACACTCTGATCATTGGTAAGACTCCCGGGCCTGTTTCCCTTATGCTTTCTCAAACATGCTACCCGTTGTTGGACTATTCCCTCTGTTTTAACATTGAGAATCATGCACTTGGACATTTGTTTTCTCTCATCTATGATGAAAATTGATCCTTGTTAGACATTTTATATATGTTTTCTCTTATCTATGTGGCTTGACAAATGCGGAATATGTTCAAGAGAGATTAATTGAAAGGTGCATTACAAACAAGACCACGTTTCCACATAGGAATGAGTAAAGACTGAATAGGTTAGTTTTGGATGAGGCATCATATTCTATATATCACGTATTTTTTTAACCCTTAGTCTGACTACTTCCCACGTATTTACTGAATCCCAGCAGGTACTAAGTGCCATTTATTTTCAATCAAGGAATAATCATTTTATGTTTGATTGTTGAAAGTTGGTTACATTCAATACTCATTCTTATGTTTTAGTTTTTGGTTTTCTCAGAGGAAGAATCTTGGAGGCGAGAGAAGCAGGATCTTTTTAGTGCTTGTTCTTGAGAGGCCATTCTCTCCTTTTCAATCCAACCAATAGTGTCTAATAGGTGATCTGATATTTTTTTGTTTAATAGGAGTCGTGTTCCTATTGCCACAGAACAAAACTATATTGGCATCAAATTTACAAACATGTTACGAGGGTGGTGGGAATTACGAGTTTGTCATGTTTCACCCCGAGTTTATAACTTTCCCGAGGATGGAAGTTATTGGAAGGTCAAATGCGAAAGAAACTATATTTACAATCACTTTCTTAGTATGATTCTGATGGAGTGTGGGGTTTAGCTTGTTTATGCTCTTCAATTACATTGATAATTATGTCATTTCTTTGAGGTAATTTTAATTCCTAATTGTTGATCTATTGGTTAATGTGTAAGTCCATAAATATTTATTTGGCTTGTCATTGTGAGTGGATGAAGATGCCTTTTGGCTTGTTGGCAAAGCATTTTATGTTGCATTTCTATTTTTTTCCTATTGTTTGTTTGTAGATTACAAAGCAAATATATGTAGGATCATGCATCCAAACTGAAGCCGATGTGGAGACTTTGTCGGTCACGGTAGGTGCTCTTATACATTTTGTTGAGCATAAGTAGTAATTTTGTTGGCATACTTTTTAACAAACTATTGTTTTTCCTCATAATTACTCAGTTGCAAGATTCAGAATTTTGATATTATGCAAGATGTGAAAGTCGACCCGAATACTTTTGTTTTTTGTGAGACGAGAATTTTACGTAGCATTTGGATGTTATATCAATTAATGTCATTTGCAAATTTATTCGATTCGAGTATTAATTATTGACAAAAAGAAAAAAAGAAAAATGAATAATCATAGGAGCTTTTGGCTACTACAAAAAGATCACGACAACATGAGCCATGCATCTCGTCATGACGAAGCCTTTTCAAGTTATAAACAATATAATTCATAATTTTATAGTTGCTCACAGCAACATTTATCTAAAATTTAGTTCTATTGCTTCGTTCATCTGATTGTAGTGCAATACGTCTACACTTTTGCTTTGTGTCCTTGTGTGTGACCCAGGTCGAAAAAATATCTGTTGGGTGTACTTGTGTAAGTAATTTGTGTGTATGAACAACTTTTTTTTTTTTCAGTTACTAAACTATGTAATTGAGACATTCTTGAAAACCTTAGATGCGTTTGTTAGCTTCTTCAATGTAGAATTTTTCGATTGTACCTGCATCATTCAAAGAATCACAGTACTTCACCTATTCAAGAAAAAGAATCTTTGTTGACCATATCTCTATATTCATATCTATAATAAAACTAGTGAATGATCTCATTGTAGTACAGAATTCAATGTCTTGATTTTTGGCCCCTATCAGCAGCTTTGGATCCATTGTTGCTATTTTTTGGTTTCTATGCTTTTATTTCTCTATTTCTTTCTCACTGTTAATGTTGGTATTCTCTGCATGAGTCTGGTATCGATTACATGTCTCGCATGCTATGGCGGTAGGAATTTTTACGTATCAAGGAATCATTGCCATGCGAATTTTCAAAAGTGGAATTGAAACGGAGAAAATTGGAGAATCGATTTGAATCAATCAATGAGTCATGCCCAAAGGGTTTATATCTTATGATCCAACTATCTATTAGGTAACTACAATATTTTATGCATTTTTGTTGGTGTGAAGCTACTACTCTAATGGTCTCTGTTTGGTAGGAAATTATTCACGAAGTATCTTTTCTTTTCTATATATGAGGTTGTTGATTTCTAATCTCATTGTAATTGATATGGTGAACTAGTATTTATTGTGAATCCTCCTTGATGATTAAATCCATATAAATATTAGCTTTATGACTGGGATTTCTATGTTTGCCTAAATCACACAGTAGTTCCTATTGTCACATCATAACTAGATTATGCGCATGAAAGGCGAAATTCAAAACTCATCTACTAGAAATAAAAGGGCAGTATATATAAGGGAAGCATGTGAGGATCTTATTCAAATCAAAACAGAGCATGTCTAGCCTTAAATCATGTCCAATATTATATCATTAATTCTATATTTGAATGTAATTGTAACAGTAGCTTAATTTTAGCCTTCACAGATTGACCCGACTTTATGTAATTGTAGCAATTAGCTTAAATTTGGACTTACCATTAACATGTTTCTTAAATTAGGCTCTCGATCGCTCTGTATATATTTAGAAACATCGATGAAGGTGTCGGAAAATCTTTTACTTTACATGGTATGAGTTGTAGATCTCTAACTTGAGTCACCGTCGAGTCCACATTATGTCTTCCTCCTCAGATCAAAATCCAAACTTTAATCTCATGACCTCCTTAGTAACCAAATAAATCACTCATTGCACTCCAACATCACTGCCCGAATAAATGAAAAAGTTAACTCCACGCCACCTTTCCTCGATAGGCGTGCTCAATTTGAAGCAACTCACTCATTGAATTCACGATTTACTCGACTATGCTTCGAAGAGGCACCCTTCAGTTGTCCTCTTATTGGTACCACGTGATGAATTTAGCAAGACCCATGGGGTTTGCGGAGATAAACTTTTTCTGAGTGCTATTTTAGCATCTACATCTCCCTCAATGCTTGACATTACTCTGACCACATTACCTCTCATTGCAGCGGACAAAGGCCCAAAAAATTTATATGCTAAGTAGATCCGAACTTCGAGCTATGCGTTAAAGGAACTCATCTTAATCCAGTGTGGAACTTCGGTCGATCTGAGAATACCTCCATGTTGTAGAAGGCCTTGGGCGATAAAATAGCCATTATTGATAAATCCAATTTGGATGATGACTGGCTTTCTTTATGTGTTGAATGACTTGAGTCAGTTTTGAGTGCGCGCTGACCGAGGCAGAGAATCGTCATTGGCCTTTGAGGTTACGACTAACCGGTTGGACATGATGCATCGGCGCTTGGGCGCAGTACGACAGCTGGTTATTTACGCGACTTCCGCAAAGGCGAAGCGTCCTGCGTGAAGTCAATCGTGGTCCTTGAAACATGATTACGCGTGGGCCTACAGGTTCAAGCAGCGAAACTTTAGTAGACCCGACATGATGGTCGTCCTTTCGAATAATAACATCTCAGGGAGGCAATTATTCAATGGCGTTACCGTCCCAAATGCCCGACTGCGTGATTAGTTAGGCCACATTGCCAAGTCACGTCACCGATTCCATTCTTAGAATGTTTCAATAAGTGTGCTCACAGCATCTAATGGAAGGATAAAAATTGGCTACTTAGTTAAGTTTGCTTCGTAATATCACGAGTGATCTTTCGATTTATCTATTCATTCGAATATGATGGGCTAAACAGTAATTCATTGATAGCTCAGGTTGTGATCTCACATATTGGTTCTTTGGCTTTTGCACTCTCCTCCAGAACTTTTTTACATTGCGTGATACTCTTTGTGTTCGAACACTTTGCAAAAATTTAATTTCCGTTCATCATCTCACCCGAACAAAATAATGTCTTTTAATTGAATTTCATCCTTTTTATTTTCTTGCAGCGGAAGGACAAAGATCTCGGGCGATTCTCTTAAAAGGAGCATGTAACGATAGCATCTACACCTTCGGGGAATCAATAGTAGCATCAAAAAAGGTTGCTAATGTGCATGAATGGACTTAGTGATGGATGGCTGGCGTCTTAGGCATCCTTCTAATGAAATTGTCCGTCGTCTTGTTAAAAAATTTTCTCTTCTGTTCATCGACTAAAAATTTATCTTGCTATAATGTTCATGTTCTATCAATAAAGGCGATCATCGACAATCCTTTACGTGTCAATAGTCTCAATCGCCAGGCAGCCAGACTTATTTACAGCGTGTGTGAAGTCTTCTGGCTTTGTTGGTAGACAGAAGATATACAAACTTATGACACCCGTTACGAAAATTATTGTCTAATCCCGACAATAATGCCATGGCTTGTTTGTTGTATTTCTTTACAAATTATACTCAGTAAAATCGGTTTCCTTAGATTAGATAAATCTCTTTCTACTTGATCAGATCTGAGTCGCAGCGGTCGAGCAGTAATAAAATGGTTAAGTCAGGATATCGATCCAGCGTAGATCTCAGAATTGTGATCGACTACCGACTAATCGGAATTTCACCTTTATTTGGACTCTAAAAGCGGCCAATTGAAATAAACAGAAGCACTTTAAATCACAAGTCTAATATGTGAATGAATAACAAATAAGCGAAATTTAAAGGAGCAAAAGAGTAAGAATAGTAATGAAAATAGTGGGTGAACCGTATCTTTTAAAGAAACAGTGAGTACGCTCTTATTGTGAAAAATCGAATTTACTTGAGTACTTTATAACCTTGCTTTGCTTGAACCCGATTTTAAATGAGTCCGGGAATATGGTAGTATAGCTAAGATCTATCTGAACTACCTTTGTTCATCATCTAATTTTCTGGGTTCTTTTCGAAGACGAGGGAGTGAATATTACTGTCTGTGTTGCCACGATTACCGGATATTTTCTTATTGTATACCAGAGGCAGTGGACTATATAAACCATAAGCTCCCCGAGACATGGGTATAAAAATTTTACAAGGTTTACTCTTTTCTTAGTTTTCTCCTCCTCCTAAATTAGAATAATTTCTACATCCCTTTCCTTGATTAGATCTCAAATTTAACACGGGATTCGTCCTTGTTAGAATTAAAGTGAAATCTCGCTGTTTAATTGGATAATTCATTCAAGCTCATTCTTGATTTCTGGAAATGGGAAGCGAAGTTTATGAAATAAACTCCTGAAAAGCTCATTAGATCTCCAATATTAGGTTAATATACGTGAAATTGTTCATCACTCTCGAGATTGCCTTCCTACGTAATCTTTCGAGAGGGCCTCTAGAAATCGGTATGAAGCGTCTCTGGTAGTATAAGACAACGATATTGGAATCGGTCTGAAAAGCGCATAACCGGCGAGATTTTAAATTTGAAAGTTCAATGCGCACCGGAATTTCTGCGGAAAGATAAATTCTAACAACGAGTTTGCTCGATGGGCTGGGTTTACAAATCTTGAATTACACACATCGATGGTTATCGATAAAAATAACCAATGTAATAATGAAAGCTGGAAGTCGAATTCCAGTGTCGAACTGAGCAAGCAGGATAGTAATTTGAAGAAAAATGAATTCTGCATTCAGCTTCTGCTTTAACAAGCTAATCGTTCAGATCCAGAAATAAAAAATCTACTCACATTACTTGTGAAAAATGAAATAAAACTAAAAAATGAGCCGAAGAAAAATAACTAAAATGAGCCTTAGAAATTTACTGCCGAATCTTCGTTAAGCATTAAGCGATAAATTTGCGCTTTGCCGTGACCAGGCTACGTATTTATGGGGTTTGGAGTTGGGCCACAATTTCGATACTTTGTTGTGGATTTCAAAATAAGCGGCGTTGTTTGTTCGTATCGCGACTCCATTGTTTTGTGCGACCTGGGAAGCAATCTTTGCAACTTCTCTTTCATGTGCGACTTCAACGATTCTGCTTATTATTTGATACGATGTAGCGACTTCAATCATGCGACCAGCGACTTCATCTTTGCATTGTGATCTCTTACGAATTAGACGATCATGGAATTAGCGACTTAGTTTTACGTTCATACGTAGCGGAAGCTTGTCAGGTTGCCTCTTAACACCTTGTATCGATATCTTTGTAGTTAAATGGCGTCGCGACCTCCTTTCCCTTCTAACTGTTGTCCTCGGTGAAGGACGTCGACTTCTCTTTCTATCTTGCCGCTCTTTTGAAATTACATTACTTGATGTTATGCTTATGAGCTCTTTTGATGTCGTGGAAGTTTTACTATTGTTGTGACTTGTTTTGAGCATCTCTTTGGTATGATGTCGCGGCTTGGCTAATTGATGTCAGCGACCTCGGGTCTTCTGCGGTGATGTCGCGACCAGCGGATGGCCGTCATGACATCCTCTTTACTTGGCCCGATATCGCGACTTGGATGGCGTCCGAGACCTCCATGTCGCAATTAACCTTTCAATTCTGTCGCGACTTCGAAGTGGTGTCGCGACATCCTGTCTGCTTCTTTATTAATTCATGGTCTTAGGTTGGAGTTTCTTTGCGACACAGGTTTTATTCTTCATTATTGTAGGTCGCGAACGCCAGGTCGCTTTCTTCCGAAAATTAGTTGCGACTTCCTTTGCGAAGAGAGTTGTTCTTGTGGCCTTGTAGTCGACTCCTTGTGGCGACCTCATGGTGGTATCCACGGCGTCATTTATCTTCTCCGTTTGAGGTGTGGCGGCGTCGCGGCCTGATATTACATGACGGTGAACCTTTCATTTATTTATGTATTCCTGACGAGTCACGTTTTGTCTCGAAGCACCTTACAGTCACGACTTCCTTATTTACTCTTGAGTTTCTTCTTCGAACCAAATTTGTTGAGGTCGTGACTTGGAATTCTTTGAAGCGCACTTCTGTCGTGACTTCGATTTAATTTTGATTTAAATTACTCTTTGTGTTTGATTTCTTATGATTTTGCTAAATTTGATTTTCTGCTTGTATTTTCACGCAAATTGGAATTTGATTCAATTATCAGTTTTACGCAAACAATTCATCATTATTCTCATTATAAGCTTCGAAGAAAAATGTATTAAAAAATCTCATGAGTTTTGGACTCATCAAATTCCTCGAACTTAAAATTTTGCTTGTCACGAAACGAAAGAATAAATTGTTGTCCTCGAACAAATAGGCCTAGAAATTTTAAGGGACATTTTACGATTTATTCCACATTCTTTCTCTTCCACCCTTTTGATATGGAACTAAGAGATATCACTATTATTTCAAATTTGAGTTTATGCAGAACAAGGCATGGTGTACTTATTACAAAATTTCTTGATAAACTAATGTATTTAAACGAGTTTTGTTGTAAGTCTTGTTACGTATTGTGTGTGTGCGGTCATCAATCCTTTTCAACTTCATGATGAACTTAGTTGATCTTAAGGAGTTTTCTTAGGCTTGTTTTATCAAAGTCCATTATCTTTGTTTTTATTGATCTCGTAATGTGGGTCAAATTCAACTTTCAAAATCGATAAGGGTCTTTCGGGCTTGTAATGTTGGGTTTAGGTAATTGGGTAGATAATGGAAAAAAATTAGGTTGTAAATTACCGATTTCCATCTTGTCTCTACATTATTTGCTTCGACTTTCTTAAATTTTTCTTAACATTCTTTTCGATTCTCCTTAATCTCGGCCTGATTCCTCTTTTGAATTCTTTTTATGGAATCTCACTTTCCATATGTACTTGATTCAGGCAGATTCCTTTGTTCTTTAACTCTTTTGCCTTTACTTCTCTATGATTTGGAATAGTGCAATGTTTGTCTTCTTAGGCTTTATTACTCTTTATAGAGGCTTTTGTTTGCTTGACTCACATGCAGTTGGCATTAGGGTCTTAGGTGTTAAAGCTACCTCTGACTTAATTGTTCAAGGGAAATAGGCCGTAAGACAAAACTTATTCCCTTATTTCACTAAACTACGCTTCTTTACTTCTTCAGCCCATAGCATCGAAATAGGAATATTATTCCCCGAACTTGTTCTTGTGTCTTACACTTTTACGAACTAGAAGCTGGATAATTTGGGTTCTTTCTTGAGTTTATTGCAGGAAGGGAATTTGGAGTTTTCAATTGTTGTTTGAAAACAAAACCATTTGGCTCGAATCGAACTAGAGAATATGCTTAAGCATATTTTAAGGGTAAACTTTAAAAGGCTCCAGAATTTGCCAAGGATGGCCTCTTATCATTTCATTGGTTGTTTTCACCTAAATTTCGCCTCAATCCAATAATCAAACAAGTTCTAGAATTGTGGATCTAAATCTGAATTCCCCGGAAGATGTTTACAATTCCTCTCAAAAGTTTCATAAGTTTTGTTGACCAATGTATTATTTCTTCAAGACTTGTACTTATTCAGTATACTTACATTATTTTAAGCAAGTATTTTGTTCTCGGCAACAACCAATTTTTCCAATTTTGCAACTAAAGCCGAATCTTATTGTGAGAGCTGATAAATGTTCATAATAAACGAGTTTCTTTATTCATGCCACTGATTTTGCATATTTGTGTTCAAATTTATCTCTAGTTAAACTACTTTAACTAGTTAGTTATGACATTTCAACATTTTCATTCTTGAACTAGAGTATCAATGTCCTTTCCAAACAAGTCAAGCGAAAGTAAAAACCTGAAGCTAGCTACCGGCCAATGAGCATTTCTTTTCCATGATTTTCTTGTTTTATTGATGATCCAGTGCGAAGTGTGAGAGAACAACATTAGGGAAGAGGAAGAGAAAGATCAGTCAATGGTAAGTTTATTTTTCTTTTGGAGGAGCATCAAAAATGTTGGAAGTCTAGATCAATGCTTAATTTGGAAGAATTTAGAATTTCATTTCCATTCTCTCTTAACTGTGATACTCTCTTTCTCCGTCGATCTTGAGGACTAACTCATTGGTGAGTTCGACTTTCTTGTTAGTCATCTTGCCTTGCCCCTAATGTGTTCATTATTTCTCTCCATCTCAGTCATGACTTAAAAATTTGGAAGATTATTGTTAATCGAGTCAGAAATTTCTGTGATTTTCTCTCTGTATTTTCATTTCCTCCGAAGCTTTTATCTATTTCTTCTATTTTCTTCTCAAAGTCAGCAAGCGGTGACTTGTATAGGAATTTAAACCCCTGAATCTGCTCTGCAGTCTTAGCCTCCTGTTTTGAATCTCTTCTTTTTATGATTTTGAGGAGCTGGGAATCACGATCATACTGGTTGTTGTAGAATGACTCATGGCTCAGTTTTACCTTTTTCAGTAGATCTTGATCCCCGCCGCCATTTCTTTCTTGAACTTCTCCTCTTGAAGCTTCAAAATTTCCTTCATCTGCTCCTCTCTTCTGCTCATTACCCGCTTCCTATTATTTGATCTCTTAACTTCATCTCGGCTTCATGTATTTCTTCTTTACATTCATCTCTTCTTTAATTTTAATCCCTTCTCTTCAATTCTTTTTCATAAACCTCTTCTTTGAACTTCAGTTGAGTGCTCCATTTCTCTTCTCTTTCTTCCATACTTTTCTGCATAGAAATGAGCATCTCCATTATTTGGTTATTTTCTTGGGCTCTATAGAGCTTTCTCACAGTTCTCACGAAAT